>VZTE01005068.1:68794-87061 GCA_013397775.1 Eulacestoma nigropectus | reverse complement strand
ATGGGATGGGATGGGATGGGATGGGATGGGATGGGATGGGATGGCACGGGATGGGACGGGATGGGATGTCGTTGTCCCAAGGGTGGGCTTGTTTCCTGGAGGCAGCACTATTTTGCACCCCGAGGTGAGGGATTTCTATTTTTTATTCTACTTTGCACGAAGTAGGGAGCTCCCCCTGACCCCCTTCTCTGGCCTCCCCAGGCAGAAGCGTCCCCAGAGACCCCCCAGGCCTCACTGGACTCCTCCTGGCAGCACTGGCAGCTGTCACCGGCACCCCCTGAGCCATGAGGTCACCACGTCCACTGAAGATGAGGTGCCAGGGATGGAGCCTCCGGCATCACCAGGATGGCAGAACTGGCAGGGGGGGGCAGAGAGCCCCCCCAAAGGGTGGACACTGGACAAGCCCTGTGGACACCCTCCCTGAGCCGGGCTGGGGTGTCGGGGTGCAGCTGTGTGGGTTTCCAGGGGAGGGGCACGGTGAGGATTTTCTTCTCTTTTTGGCTTTTCTTCTCCTTTCCCATATTTTTAACTTTTCTTTTGAATTATTAAACTGGTTCTAACTCAATCCATGAGTTTCCTTTTCATTTTTCTCCACCTGATCCTGCTCTGGTGACTTTGGACACTGCCCTGGAGTGACAGCACAAGGGGGAATGGTTTCCCACTGCCAGAGGGCAGGGTTAGATGGGATACGGGGAGGAAATCCTTCCCTCTAAGGGTGGTGAAGCCCTGGCACAGGGTGCCCAGAGCAGCTCTGGTTGCTCCAGCCCTGGATGTGTCCCAGGCCAGGTTGGACAGGGCTTGGAGCAACCTGGGATAGTGGAAGGTGTCCCTGCCCATGGCATGGAACAGAACAAGATGAGCTTGAAGTCCCTCCAACCCACCACCATCCCGGGATTCCATGACAAAATGGAATGAGGATAAGGAATCCATTTCAACTTTTTGCCATATTTTGGCTGCTTCTTCCATCCTTTTTTTTCCCTACCTCTCCCAGCTTTATTTCCCAGTTTTCCACCTCATGTTACAACAAAACTCCTCTTGATTCCTGCAGACTTTCCCCACCATCTCTACGAAAGTGGAAACAGCTTCTTTTTACTTCAGCATCCATCTTTCCACACATCCAGTTCCCAAGGTTTTCAAGAAACACTCAAATAAACATTAACTGTTCCAGGTACATAAATTCAATAAAGCCGGCTAACTTCAATCCCGCACGCTGCCCTGGGAGCTGGCATCCCAGGAAAAGCTGAAGGTTTGGAGACCCAGCTGAGCCACCTTCAGGAACTGGCACAGCCTCCTGCCTCCTTCCATCAGCCACAGACCTCAACCAAACTTATCCTGGGTCCCCCTGCAGAGCGATCCGGCCAGGCCGAATCGATGGGATGGGATGGGATGGGATGGGATGGGATGGGATGGGATGGGACGGGATGGACGGGCCGAGGTCAGCGCTGCGAGGGTCAGCACAGCCAAGTGCTGGGTCCTGCCCTGGGGTCACAACGACCCCATGGAAGGCTCCAGGCTTGGGACAGGGTGGATGGAAGTCTGGAAAAGGATCTGGGGGCGCTGGTGACAGAGTTTCCCAGGGGGTGGGATCCTGCTGCGGAGCTTCCTCGGGGATCAGATCCCACCGTGGAACTTGACTGGGGATGGGATCCCACTGCAGCTCCCAGGGACTCACTGCGACCTCCCCTTGTGATCTCACTCCTCATCTCCATGGACACAGCTCCCAAACACTTGGTCTCCAGGAGCAAACCGGAAGCAGTGGGGCCAGGGAAGCAGCTGGAAAACCTGGGAGCAGGGAAGGTCAGTGCCTTAAAATCCCGAATTTCGCACAATCCCAACTTTGTCCCTTTCCCATGGGGATTTGGGAATTCTCTGACCCTCACACATCCCCTGCACCAACCCCTCAAAATTCCAGCATCAGTGCAGCCTGTGCAGGGATTTTAGTGGATTTATTCTGCTTTTTACCCACCTCCTGGAATTTTGCATTTTTTTCCGTAAAAATTGACATGAGTTGTATCAGGAAATGAGGATTTTTAATTACAAATATTCACTAAAACCACTGGACTTGTCAGACTCCTGAATTCCGGCACTGTGCACTGGAATAAATAGTTCAGAAATTCAGCCAATCCTGAAATGAAAGCTTAAAAAGTGTTTAAAAACCTGAATCTCATTAAATTAATGCTGATAAATATTTTTTTAAAGGGACTCTCCTGAAACTGGGATGTGAGATACTGCTTTGGGACAGGAGATACTGCTTTGGGACAGGAGATACTGCTTTGGGACGCAGCTGCCTCTTCAAACACTGGAACCAGTGAGGGAGGAGTGGGACATATTTGCACTTTTTCCTCCAAACTGCAGGAATATCCTAACATTATATGGCAGAAAAGAGAAATCTTAAAAAATGTGCATTTTTGGTTTTCTCCTGAGGCAATTCAGGATGGGAAATGCAAATCCAGGTGTGGCACCTGGGCTTCCACCCCAAACAGTTTTGGGTCAAACATTTCAGCTGCTGGAAGAACCAGCTGGAAACACAAGGGCAGGACGGGGGCAAAAATGTTCGCTCTGAACTGGTCTTTTTCCCCTCTGTTCCAGGTTTTCACCATTCGATTGGGATAGGGCATCCAAATCCGAGGGGAAAGAAGATCCCGTGACTGCTGGGAAAAACAAGCAAAGAATGGGGACCAAGGATGGAGAGACACCCAAAGAAATAAGTGACATGGAAAACCCCCCCCAGGAGAGGAAAATGTACCTGCAGGAGGAATGCAGGATCCTCACAGAACACCTGGACACGTACCTGGGAAGAGCGGAGCAGCTCCTGCAGGGAAACAAACGCCTGGAAAAGGAAGCCCAGGGCACTCAGGAGCAGAGCCAGGCTTACCTGTCCTGCAGAGCAAAGTGCAGCCAGGACCCCCCGGATACGGTCATCACCCTGAACGACCAGAACTGCCGCGATCTGGCCCAAATCCAGGTGCAGAAGGAGGAGCTGATCCCACGGTATGCTGCGAAGGAGCAGGAGGTCAGGAGCTCCCTGAGGGACGTGGAGGCCGAGGCCGCGCTCCTGGACACGGAGCTGGAGGAGCTGGAGCCGTACAGGGACCTGTTGGTCCAGGAGGAGCAGAGGGTGAAGGCGCTGGAGAAGGAATTGCGGGTCACCAGGATACGGTGTGCTGAGGAAACCCACGCCATCAGGAGCAGGTTCCTGCAGGAAAAGGCCGATTGTGAGCAGGAATTCCACCAGAGGATGCAGGAGCTCACCTGGAGAGCACAGGAGGTGGCTCTCCAGGCTCTGATCCAGCACGTGGAACAGGTGAAAGCAGAGAACAGGCACCTGCGCCAGGAGCTGCTCGGCCTCCTGCAACACTGCCAGCTCCTCAGGGACACCAAAATCCGGCTGCAGGATCAGCAGGAGCAGCTGCTCCGGGAGAACCAGTGCGCCCAGCGGGCAGCACTGCTCACACCAGCACGAGGCCCTCGGCGCTGCCGGGACCGCCTGCCGCGCTCACCCGTCAGGGGGGGCCACTGACCCCAAACCACCTGCCTGTGACCTGGAGGAAATAAACATGGAAGCAACCAATTGTGGCAGTGGAAGCAGGAAGGGTTTGAGCTCTGGTCACAAGGACCCATGAAATATATTTATGGATAGATCCATATTGATGTTCTCCTTCTGTCCCAGGGAGGTGGTGGCTGCCCTGTCCCTGGAAGGGTTCAAGGCCAGGCTGGACGGGGCCTGGAGCAGCCTGGTCCAGGGGAAGGTGTCCCTGCCCATGGCAGTGGGGTGAGACTGGGTGGGCTTTAAAGTCCCTCCAACCCAAACCATTCCAGAATTCCATGAAATTATGGCTCTCAGTGCAAGTGGCTCATGCGAGAGAGAGCTGTGCCTGCAGCGGCAGCTCTTGGGTTCTGCGGGATGGAGTTCCCAGGGACCATCCCCGGGAGCTCTGATGTCGTTGGGAACAGGTGAGATCGAGCTGGAGCTCTGCTCCAGGCTCTGGCTGAGATCCAGGTATGAATTGTCAGACCAACAGAGGCTTCCGTGGTCACTCCCCACACAACTGCCAGGGAAAAGCCTGGTAATCAGCTCATGCAAAAAAAACCCCTGAAACAACATCCATGGCTGTAAACTGCGGTGATTTCAGCCACCCCCTGGGTTTGGCTGCAGATAAGGGACTCTCTGGAGCACCCACACAAACTCACCAGTGCAGCCAATTCTCCTCCTGCCAGGTGGGGGTTTGGAAGGACAGGGCACTCAGGTGTGTTGGCGATCCCAGCCCTGTCATTCCGGCCGCCTCTCCCAACGGCCATGGAAACAAAGATCTCCCCACCAGGCAGCACACACCAGAAAACGCTGACAAATCAGGATTTTCCCTTATTCCCACCGAGCTGAACCATTTACCCGAGATGAAGCTGATGTGAACAGGGTCTGTCCAAGCACCAGCGAGACACTGAGCTCCTCGTGCAGCTGCTTTGCTCCAGGCTGCTGCTTCCCAAGTGATTTGGGCTCTTTCTGCTCATCTTCCAAGTAGGAAGAATACTCTGATGGGGCATCCAGATGTAGGATTTCAGCTGGTGATTAATTATTCACATCAAAGGGACTTGGAAAAAAGTGTTTTCCACACTGGGAAGGGTGGGGGGAAACAGGAGTGACAGCTACAGGAATGGACTGGAACCAGTTTCAGGTGTATTCAGTCGACTGTAATCATGGAATGCCTGACTGAGCTTACTGAAGCACCTGCATCCATTGGGGGTGAGACCTCCAGCCTGATTTTTCAGGGAAGAAATCCTCAGCAGAGGAGCAGGAGCCCCTGAGCTCCCTTTTCCCCCAAAATGATCCAACTCAAAAGCCCAGAGCCAATCCTGTCCCGCTGGCACCAGGCTCTGGGGCTCAGTGCTTCTCCAGCCTCCCCTGCAGCTGCTCCTGCTCCACACCAGGACCTCTGGGCCCACAGGGAGTCCCTGGTCTGACGAGGGCTGGAGTTTCAGACCCCTCCTCCAACACGGAGCTGGAGTCTGTGAGCCCTCAACCGCGGAGCTGAGATGTGGAGGCCCATCCCCAGCCCCTCCCTCTGCCAGGACAGGAGCCCCCAGGGGTGACCCCCCCACCCCGAGATCCCCCTTGGCTCCATCCCAACCCCTTGGGGCCCATCCCGGAGGGAAACGGCTGCTCCTGCCCCAAAGGTGCCGCAGGGTCCTGATCTGAGCGTGGCTGGAGGGAGCTCGGGGTGGGGCAGGGGCACCCACAGTGATGCCTTAGGACCTCTTTAGGCCCAGCCCCGCTGCTCAGGGTGCCAGGCTGGGCTGAGGAGGTGCCAGGGCAGTGCCAGCCCTGTGCCAGCCTGGGCTTAGGAGGTGCCACACTGGGCTAAGGAGGTGCCAGTGCAGTGCCAGCCCTGTGCCACATTGGGCTGAGAAGGTGCCCGTGCAGTGCCAGCTGAGAGCTGGGGGGGCTCAGCCTGGAGAAAAGGAGGCTCAGGGGGGACCTTCTCACTCTCCACAACTCCCTGACAGGAGGGTGGAGCTGGGAGAGGGTCAGGCTCTACTCCCAGGGAAAAAGCAATAGGACGAGAGGACATGGTCTTAAGCTGCATCAGGGGATGTTTAGGCTGGCCATTAGGAAGAATTCTTTCACAGAAAGGGTGATTAGGAATTGGAATGGGCTGCCCAGGCAGGTGGTGGGATCATCGTCCCTGCAGGAGTTTAAGGAAAGACTGGATGTGGCACTCGGTGCCGTGGTTGGGGTGACAGGGCGGGGAGCGGTCACAGGCTGGACTGGATGATCTGAGAGGTCTTTTCCAACCTCAGTGGTTCTGATTCTCTAATTCAGTGATTCTGTGGATTTCCTGTCAAAGCTCAGGAAATCTGCAGGTCAGGAAACTCCAGCAGAGGAACAAACTGGCCATGGCCAGACAAGAGGCCTGGTGAGATCACCAAGCCCCCTGCAAGACCCAAAGGGGAGAAGGGGAAAAGAGAAAAAAAAAAAAGAAAAAAAAATCTTACTCCCTCCCTCTGCAGCATTTCTGTGACTGCCCTTTACTTCTTTGGAGATTCATTTATTTGCATTCATGCCCAAATTCTGTGAATTTCCACATATTCAGGATTTATGCCCAACCAAACTCTTTCCATACCCCAACTCCTTTAACCCTAATGAGCCTCAGCACCCACAGAACCCCCTGCCCTTTCCCTCACCCCGTCCTGCCAGGGACACAGGCTGGGATCAACCCTGACTCTGACCATGACCCACCTCGTTTGCCTCAGTTGTGCCAGAGATTCCCATTAAAGGGAAGAGAATCCTGCTTTTCCATTGCTCCCCAAAAATTGATTGAAAGAGGAAACCAACCTCAGGGCTGGAATTTTTTTCTTCAGAAGACTTTGTGGGACAGAACTGAAGTCATGGGCTTATGGGTATTTCCCAAAAATCCCGGAGTTCCATTTGATCTGCCAGAATGGATCAACTTTTGGCTTCAGGAAAAGAAAGACAAGATTGGCCATTATTCCTTTCTTTTGCCTCGGATCCCCTGTTTCAGCATCAGGTTGGACTGTCTCATGTGCTGTGATGGAAAACCCCGGAATTGTGTTTTGCTTGAAATTCCTTCACTGAAATAACACCTCTGCCAAGTATTTTTTAGTGAAAACCAGGCCCTGCCAGCTCACAAAACTTTCAGTAATTTAAATTATTTAAATCCCAGTAATTTAAAATATTTAAGAGATACAGACAAGATGATTCCACAACTCCTTCAGCCACAGCCTTCACTACCCCAGCCGCAATGGAGAACTAAAGCTCAGCAGCACAACCAAGGAATCCTTCCCACGCTTCACAAAAAACCTGCAGGAATTTAAAAATCTGTAGTAAATAAGGCAAATTTAAACATTTTCCTCTCACTATTGCTTGCTACCATGCAGAGCTCCGAGCCCTGCTGAGGGCCATGATCAGCTGCATCTACAACTCGTGGAAATGTCACTGGATCATTTTAGCTTTAGAATAACTCAGGAATTTCCTTATGGCTGAAATTTTTTAACCCCCCAATAACGAAAAGAGACAACTTACAAAAATGATTCAGTTTACCAGCATGTGGTCACATATTCCCAGGTGTGAACTGCTGGTCCTGCCACAAGCAGTTTCATGGTTTTATATTGCCATTTAACGTCTTGTGGCACATGAGAGTCCTAAGGCCACTTAAGGAACCCCCGGCAAAGGCATCAGCCAAAGCAGGTTTAAAATAAAAGCAGAAACATGACAAGATTCGCTGGCAAAGCTCACTCTGCTGCTCACTCAATGGATAAAGCACACAGAGAAAAAAAAATCTAATATCGGTCAGTCTAAACCTAAAATCACCCCAGCCTGACTTACCCACAAACCTAAAGAATTTAGGGACCCGAGAGGAGCATTCCCGGTGCGTTTGCTGTAGCCCACTCACGCTGCCCCGCGCAGAGCCCTGAAGAGTTGGTACCAGGCGGGCGCAGGCGGGGCGGGCGCAGGCCGGGCACAGCGGCTGTGCAGGTGCACGGGCGGGCTCGTACCTGGGAGAAATCCCCCGGAGCTCGGGGAAGGCTCGGGGAAGGCTCGGGGCCTCTGCTCTCCTCGAGGGGCGAAGGGCTGAGCCCCCAGGAGTGGGGGAGCAGCCCAGGCTCCGCTTCTCCGAGCACAGCGAACCTGAGGCCCCGCTCCCAGGGAGATGCTGGGCACAGCCCGCTGAGGTGCGGGAGAGCTCCAAAGGTCTCGGGACGGCGGTTAAAGGTCACAAGAGAGTGGACTCGGGCCACCGTCTTTTTCCATCCCAGCTGCGATTTGGGTCAGGAGCTTTCTTTGAGAGTTCGATAGAGAAAATGTTCCACTTGGGTTGTTCCTCAGGCAAGAAAAATGAGTTCCCAGGGCTGTTTGTTAAAGCAGGAGCTCGTTATCCAGCAGGAGTTCCTGGGGGCAGACAGCGTTCCTGATAAGCTCGAGAGGAGCTCGGCGCAGGTGCCGCTCGTTGGGGTCTGACGGCATTTCTGAGGTCACAGAGCAGCCCGAGGCTCGGGGAGAGAAGCGCCACCACCCATTTATTAGTGAAAACCCTGATGTCTCGCTCAGGAAACTTTTTTCTTTCAGATCGGGGGTTTTCCCTCTTTAGCCCGCACATCTCAACTCGCCGCGGAGCTGCGGTTCGGGAATCGCCCGCCGGAGGGCAGCAGCGGGCGCACGCTGCAGTTCCGGCTGCCAACGCCAGGCGGCAGCACGAGCTGAGGGCGCTGCCGAGCGCCCGGCCCGGGGCTCTGGAAGGGCTCGGGACGGAGCGGCCCCAGGGCCCGCCCAGGGCCCTCTCCTGGGGGCGCTTTCTGTGTCACTTCTCCGGCTGCCTCTCCATCCTTGCTCCCCATTCCTTGCTTGTTTCTCGCAGCAGTCACGGGGCCTCCTTTCCCCTTGGATTCCGATGCCGTATCCCCATCGAGCTCTGGTCCCACAGGGAGTCCCTGGTCTGACGAGGGCTGGAGTTTCAGACCCCTCCTCCAACACGGAGCCGGAGTCTGTGGGCCCTCGGCTGCGGAGGCCCATCCCCAGCAGCCTCTCGGCCTCTCCTTCCCCCCGGTGCCGCTTCCTTCAGGATTAGAAAAGCCGGACTCAGATCGGAGGATGGGCTGGACTGGGAGGGGCCTTTACAGCTGATCTCGTCCAGCCCCCTGCAGTGGGCAGGGACGTCCTGGCCGAGAGCCCCGTCCAGCCCGGGCGTGGCCACGCTCAGTCCCTGAGCTCCAGCACTCACGGAAGGTCCCGTGCTTCCCACGCATCGGGGATGTTCTCCCTGAACAGCAGAGCCTCCTGTGACAGGTGCCCCCAGACAGAGCTGCTCAGTGGTTGGTGCAGCTGCCCCCGAAAGCTCGGGGCTGCCGAAGACAGCACCACAGCTGCTGTGGACACGGCCTCCCGGCATCCCCAAATCCCTGCATCCCAACATCCTAGCATCCAAAAATCCCTGCATCCCAACACCCCAGCATCCAAAAATCCCTGCATCCCAACATCCTAGCATCCCCAAATCCCTGCATCCCAACATCCTAGCATCCAAAAATCCCAACATCCCTGCATCCAAAAATCCCTGCATCCCAACATCCCTGAATCCAAAAATCCCTGCATCCAAAAATCCCTGCATCCCAACATCCCTGAATCCAAAAATCCCTGCATCCCTGCATCCAAAAATCCCTGCATCCCAACATCTCTGCATCCAAAAATCCCAACATCCCTCCATCCAAAAATCCCTGCATCCCCAAATCCTTGCATCCCAACACCCCAGCATCCCCAAATCCCAGCATCCAAAAATCATGCATCCCAACATCCCAGCTGCTATAGACACAGCATTCCAGCATCCCAAAATCCCAACATCCCTGCATCCAAGCTGCCTTAGACACCCCAGCATTCCAACATCCCAGCTGTGCAGACTCCACATCCTGGCTCTGCTCCAGGTTGAGTGATTCCAGCTCTGGCTGAGTTTCCCGGGCTCTGCTGCAGGACACGCCCAAGCTTGGTAGCAACCCCCGGAGGGAAGCTGGGCTCGGAATTCCCTGCTACAGTTCCTTGGAGACCATTCTGCCTAGATTTGGATTTCTAAACTAAAAGGATCATTTCCTCCAGACTCCTGCTGGATCCCAGTTCTGTGGAATTCCTGAGCACAGGCTCAGCTCACAGTTCCTCTGGATCAGGGCTCCCTCCCGGCACCCCCAGCCCCTCCCTCTGCCAGGACAGGAGCCCCCAGGGGTGACCCCCCCACCCCGAGATCCCCCTTGGCTCCATCCCAACCCCTTGGGGCCCATCCCGGAGGGAAACGGCTGCTCCTGCCCCAAAGGTGCCGCAGGGTCCTGATCTGAGCGTGGCTGGAGGGAGCTCGGGGTGGGGCAGGGGCACCCACAGTGATGCCTTAGGACCTCTTTAGGCCCAGCCCCGCTGCTCAGGGTGCCGCACACAGAGGAGGAGGTGCCAGGGCAGTGCCAGCCCTGTGCCAGCCTGGGCTGAGGAGGTGCCACACTGGGCCAAGGAGGTGGCAGCCCTGTCACACACACACACAGGTGACACCAGCTTGCTTTGTGTTTTTATCCCAACTCCCCAGACACCAGATCCCTGTCCCCACCCTGGAATGTCCTGGAATGTCTTTTACACACGGCTACAAAAATCCTGGGAGGCAGAGGGGGCAGGCCAGTCCCCGGAGTAGAGCTTGGCCAATTCCTTGGGACAGAGCTGGGCTGATTCCTTGGACTGGAGTTTGGCAGAGCACTGGGATCAGAGTTGGGCCAGTTTCCCAGATCCAAGCTCAGCCAGGTCCTAGGACCAGAGTTGGGCTGGTTCCCTGGAGCCAAGCCCTGGGATCAGAGTTGGACCAATTCCTTGGATCCAAGCTCAGCCAAGCCCTGGGATCAGAGCTGGACCAATTCCCTGGATCCAAGCTCAGCCAAGCCCTGGGATCAGAGTTGGACCAATTCCTTGGATCCAAGCTCAGCCAAGCCCTGGGATCAGAGCTGGACCAATTCCCTGGATCCAAGCTCAGCCAAGCCCTGGGATCAGAGTTGGGCCCAGTCCCCAGATCCAAGCTCAGCCAAGCCCTGGGATCAGAGTTGGGCCCAGTCCCCAGATCCAAGCTCAGCCAAGCCCTGGGATCAGAGTTGGGCCCAGTCCCCGGCCCCAAGCCCAGCCATGGGGTGCAGTTCATGCCGAGAGGTCGCTGTTGTCGAACCTCTCCTGGTCGTAGACCTCGGCCACCACCTTCCTGCCCGCGAACCAGCGCCCGTTGAGCGCCTGGATGGCCTTGTGAGTCTCTGAGGCCATGGAGAATTCCACGAAGATCTTGACAATGATCTCGGCATCCTCCTCCTCCCCCTGCTTCTCCTGGTAGATGATGACCCTGTTCACAGCCCCGAACTTCCCGCACTCTTCCGTCACCTCTCCCTCCAGGTCGTCATCGATGTCCTTGGGATCCACCATGTTCCGCAGCACCATCACCGTGGACTGCCAGGGAAGGGATGAGGGAATCAACGCCTGGAGACACGCGGAGGACACACCGAGCACCCCGATCCCCGGGCTGGCCATTCCAGGCACACTCCATGGGACTGATGGCTCAGCTTTTCAGGGATAATTACTGAGCTTCCAGGCCTATTTGCTGCTGCCTGCGAGGGGCTGGCCCCTGGATCAGGAACTCCCCTGGTTGGGAATGCTGTGTGCCATCCCCTGGGCTTTCCTGGGATACAGCCTGGAAGCACAAGGAGCCTTGGGCACCACTCTCATTTTCCTTGTGCTGCTGCAGGTGTCCATGAGCCCCCCAAGCTCAGAGGTACTGGGGGTGTTGCTGAGCCCCCCCCCGACGTGCAGAGCCCACCCTGGGACACACGTGGCAGCTGCCACCTGCCCGGACTCACCTCCTGCTTGCGGAGCAGCTTCTGCATGACCATGTGCCGGGCGCTGCTCCCGGAAATGCTCATGTGCTCCTGCTCGCTCAGCATCTCCGGCCGCTCCGACTCCTGGAACACCTCCTCCTCCTCCTTCTCCTTCTTGACCTCCACCAGCCCCAGGGCCGGGGGGCTGGCCAGGATGGGATTCACAACCCCCACCTGCGGGATGGTCACTGGGATGGGCGGCCGGGCAGGGGTCACACCTGGGAGAGCACAGGACAGGACGACGGTCAGTGATGCCTGGGCGATGGTCGGGGACATCTGGGCAACGGCCAATGACACTTGGGCAGTGGGCAGTGACACCTGGACAATGGTGACACCTGGGAAACATTCAGTGATCCCCAGGCCATGGTCAGTGACACCTGGGCAATGGTCAGTGACACCAATGCCAATTATCCACCTTTTCCCCCTGGGCCAGGCGTTCCTGCTGGGAATCCATGGCCTGTCCCATCTATTGGACACCAAAATTAATCCATAAAACATCTGAGTTCTTGCCCAGGCAGGGCCAGGAGCAGGATTCCAGCTCCAAGTGGACCCCAGGCATCTGTGTCCCAGAGTCCCATCTGTGGAAAAGGGACATGGGTGACAAGAGGCAGAGCACACACAGGTGACAGGAGCATGGGGACACACAGAGGTGACAAGGGAAGAGCACACGTGGGTGACAGGAGGAGGGGACAGACATCTGCAGGTGGCAGGAGGACAAGCACACAGGTGACAAGAGCAGACACACAGGACAGAAGGAAGAGGACACACAGGTGCCAGGAGAAAGGGGACACACAGGTGCCAGCAGAAAGGGGACACACAGAGGTGGAAGAAGGGGACACACAGGTGACAGCAGAAAGGGGACACACACAGGTGACAGAAGAAAAGGGACACACACAGGTGACAGAAGGGGACACACAGGTGACAGAAGGACACACACAGGTGACAGCAGGAAGGGGACACACACAGGTGCCAGCAGAAAGGGGACACACACAGGTGACAGAAGGGGACACACAGGTGCCAGCAGAAAGGGGACACAGGTGCCAGGAGGAGGGGACCCACCTGTGATGACACCGGGGGCCTGTGCTGCCATCACGGCCTGGGGCAGAGCCCCCAGGGGCTGGGCCAGGGTCAGGGCAGGGGACACAAGCCCTGGTGTCGCCAGCGTGCCCAGCACTGCGGCTCCTGCCACGGCTTCCTGCGGGACACACGGAAAACCTCGGGTTAGCCCTGTCCCAGGGACTCCCCCTGCAGAGCAGCCAGCCAGGCTCAGCTCTCCCACACCTGGGAAATGCCGGATGCTCCCATTCCCAGGAGCCCCCAGTGCTGCGGGGGAAGGTACAGGTGTCACCCAGCCCAGCAGGGAAAAAAGTCTGAAGCACCTCGGAAGAAAAACCTTGCCCTGGAACTCAAACCCCAATAAACACCCTGACTCCAGATGCCCAGAATTCCAACAACATTCAGGAGGAACACCCAGTTGAACAATAAACACTTCCATGGAAGCACTGAAAATAAAGTGCCTCAAACACACCCCAGGACCCCAATGGTTTTGGTTGTTGTTGCTTTCCAGGCCATTGTAGTCCTGTTTTAATTGCTCACATCCTTCTCTTCCTTGTGTTCCCAGGGCTCCTGTAATCCCTGATGCGGCAGAGCAGAAGATCCCAAGGTTTTGTCCCTCCACTCCCACATGTTCATGGATCTGTGACTCAAAGCTGCTGCAGTATCCCACCTCTCCTCAAATACCCAAACTCTGGGATCCAACCCATCCCACCAGGGCTCTGCTCACAGTGCCCACGAGGCCGCTCCTATTTCCATTGGAGATGAATCTCCTAATGAAGGGGAATGGGAAAGTGCTGGAACAAAACCACTGGAATTTCTGGCTACACTGGTCACCAGCTGCCCCCAAATGGCTAAAAAACTTCTCCCAGTACTTTTGATTCCTTCACTTCCTTGCAAGTCTGACTTTTCCTACATCTGGCAGACAGGGGTGACCTTTGCTCCTCTCTCTTTAGTGCCACTCTCCTCACAGGAACAGATCCTGCAGTTTCTTTACAAACAGCAGGATTTATCCATGTCTGGATCACATCTCTACCACTGCACTTAAGAAGAGTCCATAGTCCTTTCCCAAAGTGATTTTGATCCAAGTACTTCCAGCCGTGTCTCAGCTTCCTCCCTCCCTTGCCTGCAGAGGTTTCCAGGCCTGTGGAATCTTTCCTGGGGACCTGCGAGTTCCATGTGAGGGGCAGCTCCTCCCACTCCTGCCTTCACCTTTGATTCAGGGAAACATTCCCCAAAAAGCCTTTTCGAGCCTCAGCTCTGCTGCAGCAGCACCAGGGGCTGCACTGACCAGCAATTCCTGCCTGAGAAAATCCCAAAACCCAGCAGTGCTGGAATTTTCTTTCTCCATGGGCTACAATGCCATGAGGGGATCCTGCTGCCCACGGCAGGGATGGGGGCACAGCCATGGGAATCGGGTCCCACCCAGGAGCTCCTGGTACTTCAGGAAAACTGAATCAGAGAACTCAAGCTCTGTATCAATATCCAACCCCCCACCCCAATCACTGCTCTTCCCTGTCTCCCAACTGCCTTGAGCCATTCCAGGCCTGTTCCACCCTGCTACAGGTGGGACCTTCCACCAGAGTGCTGCTCACACAACTGCTCCTGCCCTCATCCCTCTGCCCCTTCCGTGTCCTTCCCTGCGTTCTTTCAGCCTCTCCTGCAACCATTTCCCTCACTGCTGGTTTGATTTCCAGACTAGGAATTCTCTCCAACCTTCCCTAGCAGTTCTGTGCCAGATCATTCCAAAATCTGGTGTCTCAGACTCCCCAGGTGCCAGGGACAAGCTTCCATGTGTGAAATCCTGGGACAGAGTATGATCTGGAATCATGGCATCCTGGAATGGTTTGTGTTGGAAGGGACCTTAAAGCTCATCCAGTGCCACCCCTGCCACGGGCAGGGACACCTTCCCCCACCCCAGGTTGCTCCCAGCCCTGTCCAACCTGGCCTTGGACACTTCCAGGGATGGGGCAGCCACAGCTTCTCTGGGCACCCTGTGCTGTGCTCTGAGCTGGACCTGTGCCTCACCTGAGCTGTGCTCTGAGCTGTCCCTGTGCCTCACCTGAGCTGTCCCTGTGCCTCACCTGAGCTGTGCTCTGACCCGTCCCTGTGCCTCACCTGAGCTGTGCTCTGACCCGTCCCTGTGCCTCACCTGAGCTGTGCTCTGACCCGTCCCTGTACCTCACCTGAGCTGTGCTCTGACCCATCCCTGTGCCTCCCCGGAGCCGTCCCCACGTCTCACCTGTGCTGTGATCTTGGCGGTGGCGGCGGCAGCAGCGACAGCGGCCGCGGGTGGGAGCCCCCCAGGTGTGGCCGGGGTCAGGAGTGGCATCGGGGGCGTCACGGCCTTGCCCACCCGCAGGTACTGACCCCCCAGGTCAAAGAGGTTCATGGAGGAGACGGCATCCTGGGAGGACTGGGCCTTCTCGTACTCTGCAGGAAGAGATCATTCACAAATGAGCCTTCTGTTCAATCATGGAATTATGGAATGGTTTGGGTGGGAAGGGACCTTAAAGACCACCCACTCCCACTCCCTGCTGCCTTCCATGGGCAGGGCCACCTTCCACTATCCCAGATTGCTCCAAGCCCTGTCCAGCCTGGCCTTGGACACTTCCAGGGATCCAGGGGCAGCCACAGCTTCTCTGGCACCCTGTGCCATGGCCTTCCCACCCTCACAGCTGCTATAAATTATATTTCTAAATCCAGTCCTGACCTGCTCCAAATTTATTCCTATCACTTAACAAAATTCCTTCACTAGGGTGGAAAACCCAACCCCAAAGCCACACCCAAGAGCAGAGGACACTCCCACCCCTGCCCCACCCTGCCCCAGCTCCACCTGGCTGTACCAATGAAGCCGTAGCCTTTGTGCTTCCCTGTCGTGGGGTCCCTGGCCAAGGTGCAGGATTTGATCTTCCCGAAGGCTTCGAACACGCTCTTGATGTCGTCGTCGGACAGGTCCTGGTGCACAGAGGCCACGTAGATGCGGTTGAAGGCCCGGGCCTCCTCTGCCAGCTGGTCAATGATGGGCTGAGCCTGCCCGATGTTGCTGGGCCTCCCCACCTGCAGGGATAGGGATGGAAATGGAGTTGGGAAGGGGCTGGAGCACCAGGAGTGGCTGAGGGAGCTGGGAAAGGGGCTCAGCCTGGAGAAAAGGAGGCTCAGGGGGGACCTTGTGGCTCTGCACAACTCCCTGACAGGAGGGGGCAGCCGGGGGCGTTGGGCTCTGCTCCCAGGGAACAGGGACAGGACAAGGGGAAACGGCCTCAGGCTGGGCCAGGGGAGGCTGAAGTTGGACATCAGCAGGAATTTCTCCATGGAAAGGGCAGTCAGGCCTTGGCAGGGGCTGCCCAGGGAGGTTTGGAGTCCCCATCCCTGGAGGTGTCCAAGCAAGGCCCGGAGGTGGCACTCAGTGCTCTGGGCTGGGGACAAGGTGGGGATGGGGCACAGGTTGGACTCAATGAGCTGGGAGGGGCTTTCCCATGGGAACCGTTCCATTATTCTGTGACATGGACAGTCCATGGAACAGGGCAACGTTTGGCCCCTCCCTGCCTGTGCAAACCACAGGATACCTCAGAGGGCCATCATCAGCAGAGGGACAGCTCCAGGAACAGCTGGCACTACCAGGATCCTGGGCTCTGCTCCCTCCTCCCTGCCTCTCCCATTTACCTTCCCTGACCTGCCAAACACCAATCTCCAGGGACTGAGAAGGATTCTGCAAGCAAATCACAGCGCTCCTACCCCTTTCTTCCAGGGGTTCCTAAACCCCCTGGGCCATGGGACCCTGCACACGCTCAGGGCGTGTCAGAGATGTCATATAAGATAGGATCACCTTTGCTTTGCCTTCAAGAGAATTCCATGTGTGGGTGGGAAAACCTGAGTCGAGTGCCTGGAGCCAGTCTCAGGTGGGACTCGCAGGCCAGGGGTTTCTCCTCGGAGAGGAGGGACCCAGAGCCACCGTGTGCTCCACATTGGACATCAAGGTCCACCAGGGAACAGTCTTTAGGCTCCTTCCCCCATCACAGTGCTGTGGGGAGCATTTCCAGGTATGAAACCGTTATTCCCAGGAAAAGAGAAGCAGGAATTTTCAGAGCACCGTGTTACTCACCTTGATGTTCCTTCCCCCCAGCATGACAGAATTCATCTGCTCCAGGGCCAGCTGGGCAGCTTCGGGAACCTCGTATTCCACAAAGGCAAAGCCCTGGGACAGGAGGAGACACCGGTCAGTCACTCCAGCTGTGCCCACCTAACGCAGCCAAGGGCTCCCACAGACCAGATCCCTACCGGTGGAATTGATTCCCACCACACAGATTCCTGCTCATGGCCCGAGAAGATTCCTGAGAGAAGCCTTTTATTGGGGCAGAAACGGCCTGCAGAGGTTCCACCGAGGGTGCCTGACTCTGGAGCCTCTTGGACTCTGAGGTGCCACAGCAAAACCCCACCTCACTGAGGGCTGCTGCCTGGTCAGCACTTCCAGCAGAGCTTCAGGTTGGACATTGGGAGGAATTTCTTCACTGAAAGGGGGGTCAGGCATTGGAAGGGGCTGCCCAGGGAGGTGCAGAGTCCCCATCCCTGGAGATGTCCGAGGAAGGACTGAATGTGGCGCTCAGTGCTCTGGGCGCTCTTTTCCAAGCTCAATGATTCCATGATTCCGTGCACTTCAGCCCACACACCCCTGGCTCCCGCCACAGAATCCTGCCCTAAGCAGATCAGGGAGCTGCAAAAATTCACCCCCAGTGCTAAAAGGAGCCTGTTCTTCACAAGGAGAGAGGCCTCTTCCTCTCCAGGCTGCATCTGGAAAGCCTTGAAGAGAGGAGGATGTTCCTTGAGGCTGGGAATCACAGAATCATGGAAAGGTGTGGGTTGTAGGGACCTTAGAGCCCATCCAGTTCCACACCTTCCACTAAACCAGGTTGCTCCAAACCCCATCCAGCCTGACCTTGGACACTTCCAGGGATGGGGCAGCCACAGATTCTCTGGGCAACCTGTGCCAGGGCCTCCCCACCCTCACAGGGAAGAACTCCCTCCCAGTATCTCATCCAAAATTCTGCAAAGCTGGTTATTTTGTGTTTAGGACACATGGCTGAAAGAAAAGTCCTTGCAGAAGATCCCAAAACGCCTCATCACTGAGGCATCAGCACCAGCTCTCGCTGCCCCCAAGGAATTCCACCCCTTCCCAGGACAGTTTGCCTGCTCTTTGCCAGACCAGGGCAATCCCACAATGGTTTGGGTGGGACAGGACCTTAAAGCTCATCCAGTTCCACCCCGTGCCACGGGCAGGGAACCTCCCACCAGCCTGGAAGCCCCATCCCACCTTGTGCTTCATGGTGACAGAGTCCCAGGACATGTCGATGCTCTTGATGGGCCCGAAGGGGGCGAAGGCCTGGCGGATGGTGTCCTCCCCCAGCTCGTAGTAGATGGAGCCCACGTAGACCCGGCACATGATGGCGAGTGCCCGCTGCCTCTGAGCCGCCATCTGTAGCGAGACAAGGACTGGCCGGTCAGTGCCGGGCTGGCCGTGGCCACCGGGGCCTCCTCCCCCTCCTGCTTCCCTCCCGGGAGCCACCCCCGGCGGCAGCTCTGGCACAGCCTGGATCAGAAGGATTTCCCTGCTCGCTGCACAGGGCGCTGGAGCGGATCCGTCCGGCTCAGTCCCGGATAAAGTCTGGCTCATCCTGGAGCAGACATGTTCCGGCCCTTCTGGCCAGGTGTCCCCCAGCCTGATCTCATCTCCAGCCACACCTGCAGGAGGAGGGAATCCCTTCACTCTAGGGCAGCTTCCCCCTCCAGGCAGCAAAGGGCTCAGCTCTGGGCACTGGGAGAATCCCT
>VZTE01005068.1:49161-68650 GCA_013397775.1 Eulacestoma nigropectus | reverse complement strand
ACCCCCGCCCCGTCCTCCCCGGCAGCAAAGGGTCTGGAACTGGGAACCTCCCCCCGCTCCCTCTGGCACCAGAGCCTCCCCCCACCCCCGGCAGTCCGAGATCCAGTACTGGGCACCACTTCCACAGCTCAACAGCAAAGCCAAACACTTCCGTGGCCCAGTGGGACTCCTGGGAAGCGTGTGGTGCCAGTACTCATCCCTGCCTGGCGGCATTGGCTGTACTGGTGCAGCCCCAACACAGGGGTGCTGCACAGAGGGTTTCTGCTACTGCGTCCTAAGTCTGCCTGGAAACCTGTTCTCAAGACAAATCCAGCCATTCCTTACAGGAGGGATCCCAAAAGCAGAGCACAGCGTGTCCTTTGTGTCCGTCACCCCCAGAGCAGCTCTAGAGCTGCGAAGGGATGTGGCCCTGGAGATGTGGCCACAGCACGGGCTCTGGACGAGTCACTGCCTGCACGGGAGGGGATGGCTCTGGGTCAGGTGGGACACACCTGGGGCAGGAAGAGGCTGATGCAGAGCACGTGCAGCAGCAGGTGATGCCTCTGGCCCTGCCCAGCACCACAGCAGGGAGCTCTGAGCACCCCTTTCCCTCCCCAGCACCCCAGGGCAGAGGGGCTGCAACCAGGGCCTTCAGGAGGACGAGTTTTGGGGTGCCCTAATGAGCAGAAGAGCTCTGCCACGCCTGGGGACCCCTGGGGCAGAGGGAAAGCACTCAGGGCCTTCTCAAGGCTGATTTCTGGGGTGCCCTAACGAGCACAGGAGCTCTGCCTGGTGATGCTGCAGCCCAAAAGGAGGGAGAGCTCATCTGTGACAGGCATAGCACCACGGACACAGCCTGCCCCTGAGGGACTCCTGCTCCCTACAGCACCTGTCCGGGACTGCCACTGCCACAGGAGGAAAACAACCTGGGAGGGCTTAACTCCTGCCATTCCATACAGGACACTGCAAACAGGGACAGCTCTCACCCCAGACTCTGTCCCTGAGGTGTCATGAAACCCCAACTGCTGCTCCTGAGGTGATATCCAGCCCCAACTGCTGCTCCTGAGGTGACATAAAACCCCAACTGCTGCTTCTGAGGTGACATAAAACCCCAACTGCTGCTCCTGAGGTGACATCCAGCTTGCCCCTTGCCTGGCTTAAGGATTTCCCGGCACGGCTGGGCCATGGCTCTCTTTACTCTGCAGGCTGTGACCAGCAGGACTATGGCACGTATGCATGCAGGACAGTGGCTGGGTGGTCTCCCAGGTGCTCCAGCACATTCCCAGCTTTGGTGCAGGAAAGCCCCTCAGTCTGCAGCGTGTCCGTTTGGGGGGTCAGAGCCACCACCAGAGTCACCCCCGGTGTCCCAGGGAGGCGCCTCTCCCGAGGAGCCTCTGCAGGACAAAATCCCCACCTTGCCCTGCCACAGGACCCTAAAGGAGAGGTGGGAGAGTGAGGAGGACTTGGGATTTTCAGACAGCAGAATTCCTTCCTGGAAAGGGTGGTCAGGCATTGGAAGAGGCTGCCCAGGGAGGTGTGGAGTCCCCATCCCTGGAGGTGTCCAGGGAACACCTGGACATGGCACTCAGAGCTCTGGGCTGGTGCCAAGGTGGGGATCAGGCACAGGTTGGGCTCAATGGCCTTGGAGGTCTTTTCCAGCCTTAACGACCCTGGGATTTCAGACCTACAGAAGGCAGAGCTGAGGTGGGCCGTGCTGACTCCGGGTGTCTGTGGGTCACCAACAGGAGCATCCAGGTGGGGGATGTGCCCTGGCCACCTGAGCTCAGCACAGGTCGGGGTCAGGGCCTCCTGCCTGGACGCCTCTCTGCTCTCACTGCCCCCAGGCTGATTTCACTGTCCCCTGTGCCTCTTCCTCCTCCTGTAACATGGAAAAGCACCTGCAGCCTCAGCCAGGCAGCAGCTCCCACCTGCAGCTGTGCAATGCTGCTCTAAAGGGATTTGGGAGGTTATTTTAAGGACAGGCCCAAACCCCACCTTGGGGTACTCCTGTAATCAAAGCAGGCGATGCAGAACCCTCAGCACGAGCGTCAGTCATGACACAACGACAACAGGGGACGGTGAAGGGATGTGGGAATCTTATGCTGTGACACATGGAGGGAGGACTGAGCCCACGGGAAGCTGTAACTCAGGCCCTGAGACCCAGAGCTCAGGGAGCTCAGGCTGTGCTGCCTCCACAGAGGAACTGGGGAACCTTGGCAACAGGAAAAGTGCTGGACAGGGGGCTGTTTGCACTTTGTGCATTCCCAATGGGTTCTGGGATGAAGCAGCTGCCAAGAATGGGATATCCTGACTGCTCTGAACTGTATCAGGCTCCTGCTGCTGGGCTGTGTCCACCTGTGACTCCTGAGGGAGGAATGGCTGAGGAAAAGGGGTCACAGCCCGGTGCCCTGGGGGTCATAAGCCATTAAAACTTTCCTGTGCCACCAACTCAGCTGTGCCCAGCTGGGGAGAATGAGCCAACAACCCTTTAGGCCAAATTGCTGGAGTTCCACTGTCAGGCAGCAGCTCCAGGGATTGGGGAAGAGTTCCTGGGCATGAGGGCTCCGACACCGTCTCTGCCAAACCCACACCAAGATGGCTGCTCTGTTCCATTCCAAACTTACCCCTGCCCCAGAACACCCATTCTGGCTCCCCACTGACACACCACCTGCTGCCGAAGCAGGGAGAGTGGGGATTTCACTTCAGTGCCCTTTTTCTGGGAGTTCAAACCTCCGGCTGTGTTTTACACCAGGCACAAATCTCACATTCCAGCAAGACAGAAAGGTATTCACAAATGTGCCAATGAATTTACAAATGAACCTTTGGGTGCAGAGAGGAGTCACGGGACACTTTGTTCAGCACCTCTAGGAAAAAGGAGGGGATGGATCATGCCAAGCCACTCAGCTCTTTGTGGCCTCCGATTAGAACGGGCACAAAGGCTCACACAAGTTCTCTGACCAGTCCTGCGGTCCTGTCCCTTCCATCCTGCTTTTGCTGCACTTGGAACGTGCCATATTCCCCTGGTCTGGAGCACACACAGTAAAGAGCGTCTGAGCCTGGGCTACACCATGTTCTGCCAACCTCCGGCACCCCGGCCCTCCCCAGCACCGGCCGGCTCTGGGTGCTGGGAGGTCGTTCCACAAGAAATCGCCCCTTGGTGAGTTACCTTGGCCGTTAGTTTTAGGTCGGGACCTCAGAACTGTAGCATCCCTAGAAATGCAGCTCCCACAATTTCACGGGTGTGTTCACAACTGGTGGAAATCTAAAGCTGTCTTTGCCCCCGAGTGGCAGTGTCCCCGCAGACTGCACAGCCTGGGGTCTTCTCGGGGCAGTGACACCTCGCTCTGCTCCTGGGCGTGTCCAGTACAGGTGGGGATGTGGGAGGGCTGTGCTGGGCGCGGACAAGAGCATTGGCACCACTACGAACGTCCCCACGCTAGGCCCTGACTAAGACAAGTGCCCCAGAAGAAGTGAATATGTCTATTGACCGATTGTAAAGGTGAGAGAGGATCTCCAAAGCCCATTGTCACTGCTGCCATCTGAAAGACAGTAAAGACAGAGTTCAGTCTGTTGGAGCTGAGCATACTACGGCTGTTCGTACAAACTCAAGCAGAGCGGCGGCACAGGGGCACCTGCGGAGAGGCCTCTCCTTCCTCGGCCCTCACTGCCTGGTCCCCAGGACTGTCCGGCGCCAGGACCCTGCCGAGTCCGGTCCCACCAGGCCAGGGTGGGGTTGTGCTGCTGCCGCTGCCTCGGGAAGCAGGGTGGGATCCCAGGGGGGACTCAAGGCAATAGTAACCTCTGCAACCACTGTCGTTGATTCACCCCCAGCATTTAAAAGGAGCCCCTCAACTAGAGCAGACCCTCAGAACCAGGCACAGCCCCAAACGGCCTCAGCTGCCGGGCAGGGAGAGCACATCCACAGGGATTCCTCAGGCAAAGCCCTTGTTTTGGGCTTCCCGACTCTGAGTGAAGGCAGTGAGACATGTTCCAGAAACCTCTGAAGGAGGGGAGGTCAAACCCCAGTTAAGGGTTCTCCCGGTATGGGCATTCCAGTACAAGTAGGAACAGCCAACAGAACTCCAAAATTGAGAGCAGCTGGGTGCAGGGGAGGGAAATGGGGCAGCACTGAGACACGGGGACACAGGGACCCTCCCTCAGGCACAGGAGATGGTGACAGGACACTGTTCCCAGGATCCCTTCTGCCTTCACCACCTTAAACATAGCTCGGAAGCAAAACCCACGGCAAAGTCTTTGGCTTCTTCTATCTCAAGGAGGGACATCCAACAGGACAGGAATTTTTAACCATTTCCTCTTGGAATAAAAGAGATTTGTGGACAATTTGTGAGGTCAGTCAGGGTGCCTGGGTGAGCTGCAGGCTCAGGGCTGTGCTCTGGTTCCGAGGGCCCTGAGAACTCCACCGTGTCGGGGGGAGCACGAGGCAGAGGGAGCAGCTCGGAGGGGGGTCTCACCTGGAGGTTGGTGAGCTGCTGCTGCTGGTGGGCGATGGTTTGTTTCACCAGCACGCTCTTGATGCTCTGCTCCATCGCGTACTTCTTGGCCTGGAAGGAAAACAGGGGCTGTAAGGGCAGGACAACACAGCGGGGCAGGGAACGATGCCTGGCTCCGCACCACAGCTCCCAGAACCTTCCGGTCTCCATCCCTAAGCACCACGGCACTGCCCACAGCTCCCCAGCACCTCGAGGCCCTGGGACACAGCAGGATGTCGTGAGGGGCAGCGCAGGGAAGCAGCATGCACCGGGAGCTCGGCATCCCCCTCTTCCGCCCTCGCGTCCCACCACAGCCCCTTACCTGCAGGGCCCAGGGCAGGGCACGGCCTCCTTCAGTCCTCTCCTCTCAGAGAGCGTCTGCACAGACAGGTGCTACAGGAGGGAAGGGCCTCCACCTCCCCATGGCCACCCCTGGGCTGGGCTCTCCCCTCTCAGCACACCCGGCCTGCTCGGGATCTGCTCCCAAAACATGCCAGCTCTTCCCTGGCTCTGCTCCCTAAATGCCCCAGTGCACCCTCTGGCTCTGCCTGCACACACAAGGCTCCCTTGGGGTTCCTCTCAGTCCTCTCCAAATCTGGCAAAGCCAGAGATTCCAGCAGTGCCGGCACGGAGGCTCTGTGCCAAGGCAAACCTCATCCCCACACCTGTGCACGTTCCCCGGGACACACACTCAGCCACCCCTTGGGCACCTGGTCTCCACGGCTGTGTTTGGGAGCTGCCAGGGAATGGGAGGATCTAACCCAGGGATTTGAGGCGTGTGCTTCGGAAACCTGGAAATGGACAAGGGGGTTTGCATCCAGAGGCTCCAGAGAAGCCAGAGGGAATGAGGCCGGGAGCCAACCACCACACACAGAGGGACAGCTGTGACAGCACAGGCACATCCACATGGAGCCTCCCGAGGACAGAGCTCTCTGTCCCTGTCATCCCGAGGACAGGGATATTCTGGGATGTGCTCTGGTGTGGACAGTGACAGGCCAGCTGGAGCAGATGCCAATCCCAGCCCTCGTGGAGCAGCGGCTGCTCCTCAGTGACTTTGTGGCACCCACACTCCTAGCTCAGAATTCCCGTCTGACTTAGGATGCCATTTTTCTGAACTTATTTATTTTTTAAATTAAACCCGCTCTCACCCACCCCAGCAGCAATTCCCCATCATGCTCCCAAAAGTGTCCATGAACTCTAAACCAAAACAAAATGTGACTGTGGGACCCTCCAGCATGGCTGCGATCCCAGAGATCTGGTGTTGAGTTCCCTTTGGCCCCACCAGAGACAGAGGCTCATTAAAAACCCAAACACCACCACCCCCCCAAACAGCAAATTCCCACCAGTTTTACTCACTTTCTGGAGAGCTTCCTGCTGCTCTGGGGTGAGAGGGGGCAGCCCCAGCTTTGCTGCCGTGCTTTGCCCATTTTCCATCTTAATAGACTCCGTACCCTAAGGAAACAGAAAATGCTCATGGAAAACTCTTCTCACAGGAGTGACCTATCTCTTCCTTCCCAGAAAACCAAAGCACTTCATGTCAGAACATCACAGTGGGCTAAAAACCCTTCCCAAACCCAGTTGTATGTCAGGAAAACCAGTTCATATTCCCGCCATTCCCTGGGGGAAGAGCCACTCCAGCAATTGTACAAAGCCAGGGATGTGTTGGACACTTACAGAGTTCTCCAACCACGTTTTCCATGAACAGACAATCAGATAATCCCCAATCCTTGCTCACATCACCTCCATCCCCTCAAGAGATCCCCTGTCTAATGTCCCCCATAATGTTTTCCTCCCACCTCTCCCTCCTGGCTCTGTCGTCCCAACTTTCTCAAGTTCTCGTTTTAAAACCTTCTCTGAAACTTTCCCAAATAACAGAACCATGGAATGCTTCGGAGGGACCTTAATGCTCACGCAGTCCCACCCCCTGCCATGGGCAGGGACACTCTCCACAGGACCAGGGTGCTCCAAGCCCTGTCCAACCTGGCCTTGGAAACTTCCAAGGATGGGGCAGCCACAGCTTCTCTGGGCAACCGGTGCCAGGGCCTCCCTACCCTCACAGGGAAGGATTTCTTCCCAAAATCCCATCTAACCCTGCCCTCTGGCAGTGGGAAGCCACTGTCACTCCAGGCCCTTGTCCAAAGTCCCTCTCCAGCTCTCTGGAACTACGACTCCAGCACCGCAATCCCACTGCTGGGACCATGACTGACTGCAGCACGGTGATCCCACTGCTGGGACTGTGACTCCAGGATGGTGATCCCACAGCTCAGACCATGGATCCCACTGCTGGAACCGTGACTCCAGCACGGCAATGCCACTACTGGAACCACAACTGAATCCAGCAATTCAGCAACCCAGTGACTGCACTGCTGGGACCAGGATTCCAGCACGGTGATCCCACTGCTGGGACTGTGACTCCAGGATGGTGATCCCACAGCTCAGACCATGGATCCCACTGCTGGAACCGTGACTCCAGCACGGCAATGCCACTACTGGAACCACAACTGAATCCAGCAATTCAGCAACCCAGTGACTGCACTGCTGGGACCAGGATTCCAGCACGGTGATCCCACTGCTGGGACCCCCCGCTCAGCCCCCAGCAGCGGATGTGGCCCTGCCTTCGGTGTTCATCTGGGTTCTGGCAGCACCATCCATCCAAACAGAACTGGTTCCTTCTCTCAACTCCACATTTCCCATCAACCACCCAAAAACCAGTGGGGACAAACCCCAGCCTGTGGTCCTGGACATGCTCCTGTGGCAAGACTCCGGTCCCAGTACAAGCAGCATGGAAAAACCTCCATTCAGAGCAGGAACCAAGACCTGAAGCTTTTCCTTTATCAACTGCAAAGCTTCTCTGGGATTGTCACAGAATCATGGAATGGTTTGCGTTGGAGGGACTTTAAAGCTCATCCAGTGTCACCCCCTGCCATGGGCAGGGACACCTTCCACTGTCCCAGGCTGCTCCATCCAACCTGGCCTTGGACACTTCCAGGGATGGGGCAGCCACAGCTTCCCTTCCCACCCCAACCATTCCAGGATTCCAGGATATATCCTCAATCATCTGACTCTTATTTTACATCAAGAAAGAGACTCCCAGTTTTGAGCAGCCTCCACTCCCTGTGGGGGGTTGTGAGCATTTTCTAGGATCAGTGAACATGGAGCAGACAGGAGACAAACTCTCCCAGCACAAAATCCTGTTCTCCAGGTGTCTGGACAGTATCCAGAGCTGCAGTTGTTTCCTTGGTTCCTTCAGAAGTCCATGGCTGGACTGAACACCAGGGCACCAACAGGGAGCTGACACGGGAACAGAGGTGGCTGGAGCTGCAAACTGGCAAACTCCAGCGCACAAAGCCACGACTGCACAGGCCACATCCGAACTGGAAACAAGACCAGCTAAGTGACGTGGTACCATGGAATTGCTGAGATTGGAAAAGCCCTCACAGTGCACCGAACCCAACTGTCCCCAGCACTGCCAAGGCCAGCAGTGACCATGTCCCCAGGTGCCATCTCCACCCGGCCACAAACACAATCCAGAAATGCTGATCTGTTTATAAAAGAGGGCTCCCTCATCTCCAAGATTCATTTTGATTGTGGAACATCCAATAATTCATTTAAAAACTCCTTCTTGTCCTTTCCCACCTGGCTGAAGCCAGCTGTCCCTGTCCCCTCCCATGTCTCTGCCATTGGACACTCAGGCCCAGAGCTCTCCCCAGCCAATTTCAAAGTCCGCAAACCCTTTTCCCACTGCTGCTCCCGTCTCCTCCAGCTTTAAAAACTCAATTATTCCAATTTAGCAGCTCTGAGATGTGGGAGGAGAAGAACAGAGTGAAGGGCTGCCGAATGTAACTATTCAGAATAAAAAAGCCAGGAGCCCAATGTGTTGCGATTCTTCCAAACCCAGCCCACTGCACGGCTGAGGTTAATATAATTTAACACATCTGGGCTCATTAACAGCAACAGCTTCCAAAAACTGCTCCGGAACATCCCAGCTCCAGCAGAGGGCAAAGCCGAGGCTGAAAGGACCCAGCAGTGCCCAGGAGCACCCAGCTGGCTCCAGGCTCTCTAACACCACACATCCCTCTGGGAAGAACCCACAGATCCAGGGGTGATCTTTGCTGACCGCTGGCACGGCTCCAACAGGAACTCCTCAGCATATATCCCTCACCACGGAATGCTCCCCAAGGATCATCATCACCCTGTCACTCAGGGCTCCCTGGAAAGCAGCACATTGTGCAAACCCACCCCAAACTCCATCCTCATACTCCGAGAGCCCGGACTGCTGCTCTCCTCTTTCCAGGCACCTCGGGATAACCCTGCTCCCAGGAACAGGCCCAGCTCAGTTCCCTGGGGCCAGACAACAGCAGCTGGTGAGGAGCAGCTGGGGCTTTGTGCTCAGGCTCCTCCCCTGAAACCTTATTCCCACATCCCATAACAGCCAGAAGGGAGAGAGGAATGCAGGAGAAAAGCTTGAGAAAAGCCGGTAGAGAAAGCAGGAAAACAGGAGCTTCTCTGGAGAGAAATAAATGGGACCTGGATTCCTGCTGCTATTCCGGCATCTGAGCATGGCTGGGCCATTTTAGGGGTTTGAACTCCAAGAGTTCAGAAACATTCCTGGGAATTTCTTACAAGGCCGAGAACTTCTCTGAAGTATAAACACACAAAAAGGACAGAAACACAGAATCCCATTTATTTGGGAACCACAAGCACCAAACCACAGGGAGATCCAAGGAGACCGAAGTGCAGAAAGGAAGGATGAAGCACGTGGCCAGGACATGCGGCTCCATCCCTGCCCCACCTCCTCGCCAAGACACGGAACAGGAATTCAGGAGAGAACTTTCACACTGCCCCCAGCAGAGAGGTTGAAGAGCATCACCTGAGAGCCTGTCAGGGGCAACAACCTGAGCAGCACAGAATCCCAGGATCACAGAGGTTGGAAAAGATGCCGAGATCATGGAGTCCAACCTGTGACTGATGCCCACCTCATCACCAGAGCAGAGCACTGAATGCCATGTCCAGTCACTCCTTGGACATCCCCAAGGATGGGGACTTCGAACCTCAAGCAGCAGCCCCTTCCAATGGCCTGACCACCCCTTCCAGAAAGAAACCCCTCTACAACAGGCGAGTGTCCAGGAAAGGCCCTTCATGGCGGATACAACCACATCCCAGTAGTTTGTCCCCATTTACCATCTAAGCCCTTGAGAATTCTGCTGGAACTCTGGAAGCCCTTGTGGGCACGGTAGCCTTTAGTACCCCTCAATTGCTTTAGCAACTCCTTTCCCATCCCCATGGAATGCTCCTTCCCAACTGGGAACAGCAGTGCTGGCAGTTACTGCTGGCACGTGCAGAATCCAGAGCATGGGGCACATCCAAAGCTTCTCCACTATTTCCCAGATGTGTTCCTAGAGATTGGCAGGAATCAAAACCTCCCAAAACGGGCCATTTCTGCAGCACCTCATGAGCAAACGGCTCCCACAGCAGCAGACGGGGCCAGCGACACAGAACCATGGAATAGTTTGGGTGGGAAGGAGCCTCACAGCTCATCCAGTCCCACGCCCCTCCATGGGCAGGGACACCTTCCCCTATCCCAGGCTGCTCCAAGCTCCGTTCAACCTGGCCTTAAACGCTCCGAGGGATGGGGCAGGGGGTGGAACTGGATGAGGTTTAAGACTGCTCCCATTCCAAAGCAGGCTGTGACTCCATGATTCCGTGACTGACCCCATCAGGCTCCCAAATGACTTTTGCCAAACCGCACGGCTCAGCCAAGGGAACGGAACTGTGGCTGATAAAACCGCTGTCACTGAAGTCCCCAACGGAGACCACACATTCCTGCAGGGCGGGACCACCCACCCAACCCGGCTGGGATTCAGGAATGCAGAAGGAAGTCAGGTACTGGCAGAGGAGTTGATGTGAGGGCATGAGGGCTGATAGTGACAGGGAATGCTCCAAAATCCCCCCGCAGAGGTTTTATTCTCCCACATGGCACCGGTGAGGTGCCCGGAACATTGTGCCCATTCCCAGGGGTGCAGAGAGCCAAGACTGTCAGGAGAGAGCAAAGGAAAAACACCCAAGGGATGTGGGAAGGTCCCAGCCCAAGAAATGGGGGGAACACTGAGCTGGGAGCACATCACAGCACTGACACGGTGCCACCCAACATCCCAGAGTGCCGAGATTCCTTTAGCAAGACACCAGCGCCTGCATCAGCTTCAACAGGTGATCCCATGGCCACCACTAACACCAAGATACCATCCCGGGAACGGAGAGATTCCCTGGGAATTCCACGCACAATCCCCTGGGCCCTGCTCTGGGGGCAGCAGTGCAGGAAGGATGATCCGGTGCAAACATCACAGGGCTCATTTTCCAAATCCTCTGGGTCAGAAGGAAGGAGAGAGTGCGGAATGGACTTTCACTGTTCCTCCCCAGCCTCCCGGGGAACTTCATCAGCTGCTCCAGGCTGGGAAAATGGTACCCCAGAAACACCAGAGCTGACTTTGGATCTGAAAGGCAGCCACACACCTGCCTTCGTGTGATTCCCATTGCTCCTGGCATCACGGAATCACTGAGGTTGGAAAACACCTCCGAGACCATCAAGTCCAACCTGTGACCCATCCCCACCTTGTCAGCAGCCCGGAGCAGAGCACCACGTCCAGTCCTTCCTCGGACAGCTCCAAGGATGGGGACTCCAAAGCTCCCTGGGCAGCCCCTTCCAGTGCCTGACCACCCTTTCCTCAAAGGAATTCCTCCTGAAGTCCAACCTGAACCTCCCCTGGCACAGCCTGAGGCCACGTCCTCTTGTCCTGTCACCCTGTGCAGGTGTGTCCATAGGGATTCCCTAAGCCTGGAGATCCCTGTGCAGGTGTGTCCATAGGGATTCCCAGCACCTGGAGATCCCTGTGCAGGTGTGTCCATAGGGATTCCCAGCACCTGGAGATCCCTGTGCAGGTGTGTCCGCAGGATAAATGGGAACTCTGAGGCCAGGTGTTCACTTCCCATCCCCTGTGGAATCACAGGGAACCTCACAAAGCAAGACCTGTCCCCTCCTTCCCATCATCCACCTGGGAAACTTCCTAATACAACGGATTAAGGAAAGGTGAGGCAGGAAACAAAGAGAGAGTTATTTACATTTACTCCCAAATGGGAGCACCAACACGTGTGAATTCACAAAAGGAATTCCAGGACACACAGTTCCTTCTGGGATCAGCAGCAGCCCCTTGGAGCAAGGCTGAGCAGCTCTGGAACCAGAGCTATTCCTCAGAGAAATCCCGTATTTTCCGTGGAAACAATGATGGGGAAACGGGAAACAAACCCAGCAATAAATTCCTGCTGTGCCACAGTGACTGCAGATCCAGCCCAGTATTCCACGAGATCTGGGGATTCCCAGGCTCCTTCCCTGAGCCCCGGCACCTGCGAGGCTCCCTATTTCCATTTCACACAATTCCCAGTGAGCCCAGAACGCATCGAGCAGCCCCACAGGAGCACTTCCATTGCTCTATCCACGGTGCAACCCTAGGAAAACCAACAGCCCGGAAATTCCTGTTCTGCCCCACCCGCAGCCCATCCAGGAAAGCTCTAAAAATGTCCCAGAACCCACAAAGAACTCCCATAAAACGCAATCCAGGCGGATTTGGGAACAGGAGCCCAATAGCAGCATTTAAACAAGCGGATTTGGGAAACCCAGCCCCAAACCGAGCATTTAAACAGGCGAACTTGGGAACAGAAGCCCAAAAAGGAGCGGTTAAACAAACGGATTTGGAAACACCAGCCCAAAACCAGTGACCTGTGCGGTCCCTCGCAGCGCGATGCCCAAACCCACTCCCTGCAGAGCCTCTAAGAGCCACTGCCGTTCCCTGCAGAGCCCGGGGATCCCATTCCCTGCGGGCCTGGGACAGCCACTGCCGTTCCCTGCAGAGCCCGGGGATCCCATTCCCTGCAGAGCCCAGAGATCCCATTCCCTGCGGGCCTGGGACAGCCACTGCCGTTCCGTGCAGGGCCCGGGGATCCCACTCCCTGCAGAGCCCGGGGATCCCACTCCCTGCAGGGCCTGTAAGAGCCATCGCCGCTCCCTGCAGGGCCCGGGGATCCCATTCCCTGCAGAGCCCGGGGACCCCATTCCCTGCAGGGCCTGAAAGAGCCATCGCCGCTCACTGCAGGGCCCGGGGACCCCATCCCCGTTCCCAGCGGGACGGGAGCTGAACAGAACCGGCGGCGTCGGAGCTCAGGACCGGTGGGGGGAAGACCGACACCTTCCCCACAGGGAGAAGGCCGGGGCGGGAGCCCAGAACCGGAGGAGAACCGGCGGGAAGCGGCGCCGTCCCCTCAGAGCCGCCACCCCTCACCCGCGGGCCCGGAGAGGGCCCGGCTCGCGCGGGCCCCCTTGGCGGCCGCCCCCCTATCCCGCCCCCCGGCCCGAGAGGAGCCCCGGGGAGCCGGGAGGAGCCCCGCGAGGAGCCGGCCCGGCCTGGTCCCGCTGCCCCATCGCCCCCTCACCAGCGCCATCGTCGTTGTCGCCGCCATCTTGTCCTTCCCCTCTACAGCACGCGAGTCTCGCGAGAGCTCCGCGGCGCGCGCGCGGGAAACGGGGGACGGGAGGCCCTCACGAGAGAAGGTATCGCGAGAGCTCGGGAGGTGTCATGTGACCCGAGCCGTTGTCAAGATGGCGCCGCCCTGGCGCGGTCACCTCCGGAGAGGCGAGGCCTGGCCCGATCCCGATCCCGATCCCGATCCCGATCCCGATCCCGATCCCGATCCCGATCCCGATCCCGATCCCGATCCCGGGAGGAGCAGGGCTCCAGCTCGACTGCTGCGGCCCTCAGCGCCGCTGGGCTGGTGCTGGGCCGGCAGTGCCTGGTGCCTCGGGAAGGTCCGAAGCTGCCGGTGCCACGGGTAGGGCTGTAAGGGGCCGGGCTACGCATAAAACGGGCTCAGACCGGCTAAAATGCACTAAACCCGGGTAAACCCAGCTAGAAATGGATAAAACGTGCTAAACCCGAGGGCCCGGCTGGTACCGGGTGGCCCTTGGTCGCAGCCGGGAGGAAGAGCACCGGGAGGTGCTGGATATGTCACGGGAGGGCGGATCGGGACCGTCTGCCGGGAACTGGAGTGAAATATCCCTGTCCCCGTCCCGGTGTCTCTTTCCCCGTCCTGTCCCTTCTCCTGGTTCTGTTCGAGGGGCCCCAGTCCCCGGTGTCCAAATTTCAACGCAGAGCCAAGGCCAAACCCCGGCACAGGGAATGGAGCCGGGCTGGGAGAGCTGGGAATGTTCATCGGGAAAGGAGAACATTCCAGGGACACCTCAGAGCCCCTTCCAGGGCCTAAAGGGGCTCCAGGAGAGCTGGGGAGGGACTTTGGACAAGGGCCTGGAGGGACAGCACAGGGGGAATGGCTTCCCACTGCCAGAGAACAGGGTTAGATGGAATTTGGGAAGGAATCCTTCCCTGTGAGGGTGGGGAGCCCTGGCACAGGGTGCCCAGAGAAGCTGTGGCTGCCCCATCCCTGGAAAGGTTCCAGGCCAGATTGGACGGGGCTTGGAGCACCCTGGTCCCATGGAAGGTGTCCCTGCCCATGGCACTGGGGGTCCTGAAGGTCCCTTCCCACCCAGCCACCCTGGGATTCTGTGTCTCTGTGCCGGGGGATGGAAGTGCAGCTCTGGGATGGCCCCACCCGATTGTCCCTCCCCAGGTGTGGGTTCTGCCTCAAGGCCCAGCAGCCTCAGCAGGACACAGGCGCTGTCACACCCGGCACCTCCAGAGCGGGACTGGCACCAGGGTCTCGTATTCCCACCCTGGAGGATACACAAGACTGAGGAAAACCCCCAAGGAATTCACAGAGCCCCCAGGTTCTAGAAAGGATTTTGGGAGTTTGGGCCACTAAAGTTCACCAAGGGCAAGGAATTCCAGGGGCAGAGGAGCTGTGTTAGATCCCCTTAAATCCATGGATTTATGGGTTAAGGGAGTGCCAAGGAGGGGCTGGGATGTGCTGGAATGTCTGGGGCCCAGGGCGGGTCTGCTCTGGACCGACTGGGAATCAGCAGCTGTGAGGTGTTCCCTGAATCCCTCCTTGGTTTCACTGGAGTAAGGAATTACGAGCAGTTTGGTGCAGAGCCCTCGAGCGGGACCGGCTGCTTTATTGATTTGTCGGGTTGGAACATTGGCACAGCTGGGAATGCAGCTCAGGATGGGGATGCAGCTCAGGATGGTGCAGCTCAGGATGGGGATGCAGCTCAGGATGGGGATGCAGCCTGAGCTGGGAATGCAGCTCAGGATGGGGATGCAGCTCAGGATGGGGATGCAGCTCAGGCTGGCAATGTGGCTCAGGCTGAGAATGCAGCTCAGGATGGGAATGCAGCTCAGGCTGGGAATGTGGCTCAGGCTGGGAATGCAGCCCGAGCGAGCTGGGAACGCAGCCCGGGCCGGGAACGCAGCCCGAGCTGGCAGTGCAGCATCTGAGCATGGATGAAATCCCGGTGGGATGCAGCCGGAGCGACACCACAGAGCACGAGCCGTGCGGGGCAGGTGGTGCCACACCAAGCTCCAGCAGAGGGTGGAACACCAGCACGAAGCAGAAGGCCCAAGGCAGCTTCCCACGGCACAGTGGGAGAGGCAGGAGCAGCACCGGCACAGAGCAGTGGCACGGGACACCGGCACGGTGCAGGTCACCAGGACAGCACCAGAGCCGGGTTCCCCCAGCACAGTCTGAGCAGCAGGAGCAGCACTGGCACAGCGCAGAGCAGGGTGCCAGAGCTGGATTCCCATGGAACAGCACCAGCACAGAGCACGGTGCCAGAGCTGGATTCCCTCAGCAGGAGCAGCACTGGCACAGCGCAGAGCAGGGTGCCAGAGCTGGATTCCCATGGAACAGCACCAGCACAGAGCACGGTGCCAGAGCTGGATTCCCTCAGCAGGAGCAGCACTGGCACAGTGCAGAGCAGGGTGCCAGAGCTGGATTCTCACGGAGCAGCACCGGCACAGCACAGAGCAGGGTGCCAGAGCTGGATTCCCTCAGCAGGAGCAGCACTGGCACAGTGCAGAGCAGGGTGCCAGAGCTGGATTCCCATGGAACAGCACCAGCACAGAGCAGGGTGCCAGAGCTGGATTCCCTCAGCAGGAGCAGCACCGGCACAGTGCAGAGCAGCGTGCCAGAGCTGGATTCCTGTGGCACACCAGAAGCAGCAGGAGCAGCTCCAGCACAGAGCAGGGTGCCAGAGCTGGATTGCCACGGAGCAGCAGGAGCAGCTCCAGCACAGAGCAGGGTGCCAGAGCTGGATTGCCCCGGAGCAGAAGGAGCAGCTCCAGCACAGAGCAGGGTGCCAGAGCTGGATTGCCACGGAGCAGCAGGAGCAGCTCCAGCTTCCCGTGGCACACCAGAAGCAGCAGGAGCAGCGCTGGCACAGAACACCGGCACAGAGCGGCGCAGAGCAGGATGCCAGCGGCGGTTTTCCCTGGCACAGCAGGAGCAGCACCAGCACAGAACACCAGCAGGAAGCCAGAGCCAGTCTTCCCTGCACAGCAGGAGCAGCACCGGCACAGAGCGGTGGCACGGGACACCGGCACAGTGCAGATCACCAGGACAGCACCAGAGCCGGGTTCCCCCAGCACAGTCTGAGCAGCAGGAGCAGCACTGGCACAGCGCAGAGCAGGGTGCCAGAGCCAGGTTACCCTGGCACAGCGGGAGCAGCACCAGCACAGCACAGAGCAGGGTGCCAGAGGCAGTTTTCCCTGGCACAGCGCAGAGCAGGGTGCCAGAGCCAGGTTTCCCTGGCACAGCGGGAGCAGCAGGAGCAGCACTGGCACAGCGCAGAGCTGGGTGCCAGAGGCAGTTTTCCCTGGCACAGCGGGAGCAGCACTGGCACAGAGCAGTGGCACAGCACAGGGCAGGATGGCCAAGCTGGATTCTTCTGGCACAGCAGGAGCAGCACTGGCACAGAACACTGGCACAGAACACTGGCACGGTGCAGATTACCAGGACAGTGCCGGAGCCGCACACCCCCAGTACAGCGGGAGCAGCACCCGCACAGAGCAGGACGCCAGAGCTGGATTCCTCTGGCATGGCAGGAGCAGCACCAGCATAGAGCAGGATGCCAGAGCCAGTTTTCCCTGGCACAGCACGGAGCAGCAGGAGCAGCACCAGCATAGAGCAGGATGCCAGAGCCAGTTTTCCCTGGCACAGCACGGAGCAGCAGGAGCAGCACTGGTACAGCACAGAGCAGGATAGCAGAGCCAGTTTTCCCTGGCACAGCAGGAGCAGGATAGCAGAGCCAGGTTTCCCAGGCACAGCACAGAGCAGGATAGCAGAGCCAGTTTTCCCTGGCACAGCGGGAGCAGGATATCAGAGCCAGTTTTCCCTGGCACAGCGGGAGCAGCAGGAGCAGCCCCCACATGGCTCTTGGACAGAGACAATTCCTGTTTGCACTTTTCCCCACGTCAGGGACGTGTCCCTTCAGCAAAGGGCAGCACTGGGGTGGTGATGGTGGCAATTCCCCCATCTCCAGGCTAGGGACTGACATTCCAGTCAACGCGGGAGGAATGGGAGGAAGAGGCACCAGGACTTTCTCCTGAAGATGCCGAGGGATTTTGGAAGGCTGTAGGAGGAACTGGGGAATGACAAGGATTCTGCGGAGCATCAACAAGATTCCTGCTGATCCACGTGTGTGGAGCCAGGTGGGGGGGTCAGGATTTCTGGAATTTCTTCTCAAGCCATATCATGTCCAGCTCGCACAGTCCCAGCTCATCGTGAGGATTCCGAGCACAGGCAGCACAGTGGAGACCTCAAACCTGGAGAAACTCGGGATCCAGACTGGAATGTGGCAGATGGGAAGCTACGCCGGGGCTTTCCAAGCCTGCTCCTCCCCTCCCCTCAGCAAGGACCATTCCAGATGGCAAAGAGGGAAAAAATAGCTTTGGGACCTGCAGCGAGAAAAGCCGATCATTCCCAGAGGGAAATGGATCTGGTTGGGGGCTCCTGCAGCAGCTTCACAAACCCCACCGGGAGGGGGCTGCCGGGGGGTGCTGCCCACTCCCCCACACCTGCCCTTGGGAGCAGGGACCAGAACTTGAGTCCCAGCGTCCCGGGATGTAATTCCTGGCGTTTGCTGAGTCCTCCGTCAGCTGTTGCCTTCCCAGAGCACGGACTGGGCAAATCCCCCTGGGCCCAAGGCCCGGCCAGGCGAGTCCTGCTGCAGTTTGGTGGGTCGGGAGCCCTGTGGGATCCTCCAGTCCGGCACCTCGATCCCCTGGGAGTGGGGGCTCCGGTGGGTCCCCGGCGCTCACAGGGCTTGGGAGCGGTGCTTGTGGAAGGCGCTCTCCAGGAACGCGGCCAGCTTTTCACAGTCGTCCTGAAATCCAAACATGCCAAAAGCTCCCTTTGCTGGGCCATCCCCGATCCCTCCAGCCTCCCACAGTCCCAATCCTGAGCCATTCCTGTGCTGGCCTGCCCCAGCCCTGGGGCAGCTTTGGAGTCCCCAGGTACGGGACATTGAGGGGCTGGAGCATGTGCAGGGGAGGGAACAGAGCTGGGGAAAGGAACCCAGGAGCGGCTGAGGGAGCTGGGAAAGGGGCTCAGCCTGGAGAAAAGGAGGCTCAGGAGGAACCTTCTGGCTCTCCACAACTCCCTGACAGGAGCACGCAGCCAGGTGGGAGTCAGGCTCTGCTCCCAGGGACCAGAGATGAGAGGAGAGGGAACGGCCTCAGGCTGTGCCAGGGGAGGCTCAGGAGGGATATTGGGAAAATTCCTCCTGGAAAGGGCTCATGTCCAGCCCTGGCCCAGCTGCCCTGGGCAGTGGTGGGGCCTCCATCCCTGGAAGTGTTCAATAAACACGTGCATGTGGCACCTGGGGATGTCATCAGGGTGACCTCGTATGTTTGGTCACAGGTTGGGCTCGACAATCTTGGAGGTCTTTCCAAACCTAATGATTCTGTGATTCCCTAAGTAAGGAGTCAGCCTCCTTCCCTGGCGGCTCCCACTCAGAATTATTTAAGGTCCAGCTAATTAACATTGACACAACAGGCAGTTCCCCTTGGAACAGCTCCGGAAGCAGAGTCCGGAGGGAACAGGAATCCAACCCTGCCTGTACAGAGCCGGTGCTGGAGGAGCTCCAGGGGCTCCAGATTCGGGGACAGTGGGGACTCACCTCGTGGATGAATCCATAATGCACCAGCTCTGTGGCCAAATCCTTGGAGTTATCAGCTGCAGAGACAAGGAGCAGGAGAACATGAACATGGATACAGCTCGTGGAGCTGGGAGAGCCGCAGCAGGAGCTGCTCACCCTGGGAAAATGGGGCAGGGGGGTGGAACAAGGCTCCCAAGCTCCCAGAACGCAGCTCAGGACACTGTGTCACTTGGAAAGGTTTTGTTTGGCTCAGCAGGGAAAGCCCCAGGACAGTGCCTGCAGCAGAGCCCGCAAGGGGCTGGGGAAGGAGCAGCTCCCAGGCACCGCTCCCCAGCTGTCTGCAGGGATTTTGTCTGTGAGGCGGCCCCGGGGTTGTGGCCGCACGGCCTCCAGAGGCTCCTGATATTCTGGGAAGGAGCTGGACCTGCACCTTTCCCGGGCCCCCTCAGAGGAGGGCCCACCTTTCCCCTGGAAAAGTGTCGGGGACGCTATGCCAGCGCTGGGAATGAGAGCAGAGTTCACCACGGGGAGCCCAAGAACTGTCTGCTGTGGGTCCTGGTGGGAATGCAGCTCTGGAATGGCCACTGGATCATCCACTCACTGCCCTCCCAACTTCACTTCACGGTGCAGGTGACTCTGTCGTGCCAGAGGCACCAGCACAGGGCCCAGATGGGCAAGGGCCGGGACCATGAGGGAGAAAGGAAAGAAAAGGGAAAAGAAGATGAAAAAGGAAAGGGGAAAGGAAGGGGAGGTAAGGAGAGGGAAGGGAAATGAAAGGAAAAGAAGGGAAGGAAAGGGTAAAGGAGAAGAAGGAGAGAAAAGGAACGGAAGGGGAAAGGAAAGGGGAAAGGAAAGGGGAAAGGAAAGGGGAAAGGAAAGGAGAAAGGAAAGGAGAAAGGAAAGGAGAAAGGAAAGGAGAAGG
>VZTE01005068.1:27893-39271 GCA_013397775.1 Eulacestoma nigropectus | reverse complement strand
ATCCCGACCCCCTCCATCCCATCCCCCTGCATCCCGACCCCCTCCATCCCAACCCCCTGCATCCCGACCCGCTGCCTACTCCAAAGCCTCCCTGGGGACTGGGACTGCAGCCCCACCTGCTCCTGCCCCTTCCTGTGGGGTTGGGGGCACTTGAGGGCTGGAGCCGTGCCCCCGTCAGCCCGAGCAGGGGCACAGTGCCCACTGCATCTGCCACGCCACGGGAAGCCAGAGGAAAAGGGGGATTGTCCTGCTGCTCCCGGGGCAGGTCCGTGGCGTGCTGATGCCTGGGCTTGGGGCTGGTCCCACTGCTGGGGCTCATCCCACTGCTGGGGCTCAGCCCACTGCTGGGGCTCAGCCCACTGCCCAGGTTTGGGGCTCAGCCCACTGCTGGGGATCATCCCACTGCCGGGGATCATCCCACTGCCCGGATTTGGGGCTCAGCCCACTGCTGGGGCTCATCCTGCTGCTGGAGCTGGTCCCACCGTTGGAGCTCATCCCACTGCTGGGGTTCATCCCACTGCCGGGGCTGGTCCCACTGCTGGAGCTCATCCCACTGCCGGAGTTCATCCCACTGCTGGGGCTCATCCCACTGCCTGGGTTCGGGGCTCCTCCTGCTGCCGGGGCTGGTCCCTGTGGGGCTCGGGGCAGCCGTGGGCGCTCAGCACCCCCAGCTCATCAGCAGGGCACGCCCAGGCCGTTGGCGGCCCCGTTCGTGCTGCGGCCACACAAAGCACCTCTGTTCCTTGTGCCCGGCACGGGCTCCGCACAAAGCCCAGCACGGGCAGCCAGGGACTGAGCCACGTCCTTCCCAGTGATCCCAGCGATCCCAGTGATCCCAGTGCGCTCACAGCCAGGGTGGGAATCACAGAATCGTCTTGGAATCACAGACTGATTTGGGTTGGAGGGACCTTAAAGCCCATCTCGTCCTGGTGACACAGCAGGAGCCCGGGGGTCCCTCCCAGCTCTGAACAAGCCGCTTTCTGAGCCCGAGGGGCATCCCGGCGCTCAGGGCCCGGGCAGTGGAGCTGCCGGGATCCAGGAGGCTCTGGAACACTACGGGGAGGAACCTTCCGTGCTCCGTGCGGACACGAACGTGCTCCGTCTTGTGCCGAGTGAGAACAAAGCTGATCCCCACCAGCTGCTCCCGCTCCGAGCTCTGGCCCAGCCTCCATAAATAAATAAACGCGGCATTTTCTGCACAGCCTGACCAGGACAAAAGGCAGTGGCGTGGGTCTCCGTGGTCATCCTGCGTGGTTATCTCGTGTGGTCATCCCCTGTGGTCATCCCCCACGGTCATCCCTCGCGGTCATCCCCCGTGGTCATCCCCCGTGGTTATCCCGCGTGGTCATCCCCCGCGGTCATCCCCTGTGGTCATCCTCTGTGGTCATCCCCCGTGGTTATCCCGCATGGTCATCCCCCATGGTTGTCCTGCGTGGTCATCCCCCGTGGTCATCCCCTGTGGTTATCCCGCGTGGTCATCCCGCGTGGTTATCCCCTGTGGTCATCCCCTGTGGTCATCCCCCACGGTCATCCCCCGTGGTCATCCCCCGTGGTCATTCCCCGTGGTCATCCCCCGTGGTTATCCCGCATGGTCATCCCCCATGGTTGTCCTGCGTGGTCATCCCCCGTGGTCACCCTCTGTGGNGTGGTCATCCCCCGTGGTTATCCCGCGTGGTCATCCCCCATGGTTGTCCTGCGTGGTCATCCCCCGTGGTCACCCTCTGTGGTTATCCTCTGTGGTCATCCCCCATGGTTACCCTCCATGGTTAACCCCCGTGGTCATCCTCCATGGTTATCCTCTGTGGTCATCGCTGTGGTCATCTCCATGGTCATCGCCGTGGTCATCCTCTGTGGTCATCTTCCGTGATTATCCTCTGTGGTCACCTTCCATGGTCATCCCCTGTGGTCATCCTCCGTGGTCATCCTCCATGGTCATCCCCCTTGGTCATCCCCCGTGGTTACCCTCCGTGCTCATCCTGGGTTGGAGTCCCCCATGCTCATCCCCCGTGGTCATGCCCCGTGGTCATCTCCGTGGCCATGCCCGCGGTCATCCCGTGGTCATGCCCGCGGTCATCCCCCGTGCTCATCCCGTGGTGGTCGGGCGCTGCCGGCGGCTCCGTGAGCTGCTCGCGGGGAGCACGGGCAGAACCGGGCCGGGGCAGCGCCGCTGCGGGAAAGCGCCGGGCCGGGAAAGCGCTCGGGGCAGGGCGGGCTCACCAAAGATCGGGTTGCAGCTTCCGATCAATCGCTCCCTCCTGAGCTTTCCTCGTCAGCGAGGGCTGAGACAGGCACGGGAACGGGCTCGGGGGTGCAGCTCTGAGAGAGCAGCCGGCGGATGGGGCCGCGAATGACGGGGAGAGGAGGTTTTGCTCCCATGGCAGGGCGGTCTGTAAGGTCCCTTCCCATCCGAACCGCTCCATGACTCCCCACTCCCTGTGTGCACGGAACACCCCGCTCCTTGTGCCTCCCCGACATTCGGTGCCGGGAACGGGCGGGATTTGCCGGAGCTCGGGGCTGAGCGGTGAACGCGGCGCGCCTGGAAAACCTCTACAGAGCGAATCCCAGCCTGGCCCGTCCACCCCAGCGCCCCGGGAGCCGGGTCACACGGAGGGCCGTGTCCGGCTGCTCGTGGGACACGGGAGCAGGGAGGGCCGGGCACGGGGACACCCCGCGGGCAGCAAGGAAGGGGGGCAGTCCCTGCGGGGGCTGCTGGCGCTGGGCCACCCGTGCCCCCCCCCAAACCTCGTGTCCCCCGGCCCTGACCGAGGCTGTGCCCCGCCGTCCCCGGCGGTGGCCTCAGGCAGGGCAGGGGTGGCTGTTGCAACACAGAAATCGCTTCAGAAAACACGGGAAAGGAAAAAAATGAGCTGAGACGGCTGAGGCCCCAGTCAGGGACACCTGAGCTGTGTCCTGCAGGTCCCCAGGGGTCAGGGATGGGCAGTGGCAGCACAGGCAGAGCCTGTGGGACCCAGGGGGCGAGGGGTCACCGACCTCCCCTGTGCCCTTGCCGTGCCCCGGGTGAGGGGCTGTCACACCCCCTCTCCCGAGCTGGGAACACGCTCCAGGCTCCACTCAGGGCTCCCAGCTCCTGCTTCAGGAGCCCCATTCAACACCAGAAGGGCCACCCTCAGTGCCTCTGTCCCCAGGGAGGGGACTGGGACCAGCAGCAGCCCCGAGCAATGACAGATCCACCTGTCCCTCAGCTGGCAGGAGCACCCAGGGCTGGGGACACCCACGGGCCTGCAGCAGAGCAGTTCAGCCCTGCGGCTCTGCCAAGGAATCCGCGGTGCCAGACAAACCTGTTCTGTCCGCGCGATCCTGTTACACAACGAGCAGGTGAAGGGAACGCACGAGATGGAAAATATTTTGATTCCAGTGAAGCATTCGATCCTGTCTCCCACAAACCCATGATCTCAGCACTAACTCAGCCCTGTGCCCGACCGGCCAAGGAGCCCCAGCTGAGGGCAGGGAGGCACGGGGTGAGCTCTGCCACCGGCACGGCCGTGGTGCCACAGGCAGGTACTGGTGACCAGTTCCATCCTGGAGCCTCAAAGAAGGAGCAGAGCTGGGGCAGAAAGCAGCGGGGCCGCTCAGCCAACCAGGAAAACCATCCCAGTGCGTGGCTGTGCTCCGGAACAGGGAGAGTGGGCAGGGACACAGGGCCAGGGACAATCCCGCGGGATGGGCAGCGGCAGAGCTGCCCCACCCAGGGCAGGAGGGGCACCCACGGCACCCAGCCCTTTTCCAGGAACTCTCCCTGCCACAGAATCACCGAAATCCTGTCCAGTGGGTGGGAAGGGACCTTAAAGCTCATCGCCCTTCACCCCCTGCCATGGGCAGGGACACCTTCCACCAGACCAGGGTGCTCTAAGCCCCGTCCAACCTGGCCTGGAACACTTCCAGGGATCCAGGGACAGCCACAGCTTCTCTGGGAATTCCATTCCAGCCCCTCACGACCCCCACAGGGAGGAATTCCTTCCCAATATCCCACCTAACCCTGCCCTCTGGCAGTGGGAAGCCACTGTCCATTCGCAGGAGATTCCTGCAGCCACAGCAGCACGGGGTCCCCGTGTAATCCCATGGGCAGGGATCCTGCCTCTCCCAGGGGGATCTTGAGCAGGGCTCCTCGGGAATGCAGCCAGAGGGTGCCCCTGCCCATGGGCGGGAGGGCTGGAAGCTTTTGCTTCCCTCTGTGCCCACGGCTGCCCTTCCCTCCTGCCCAGCAGCTGCCGGAGCAAACACTGTGATCCCTGTTCTCCGGCCACTGCTGCGGGAAAGGGACAGAGGAGTATTTTTCCACTGCCCAGACCAGAGCCAGGAGAGATCCTGCATGGGGCAGTACCAGGGTTGTTATTTCCTGGGAGAAGCCGTTCCTTACGCACACCTGGAGCCTGGAGCAATGTTTGCTTTACCCCCAGGCCCTGCATGGCCCCGGGAGGTGACACAAACCTGGGGTCAGCCCCAGCCCAGCACTGCCCAGCCCTACGAGGTGACACAAACCTGGGGTCAGCCCCAGCCCAGCACTGCCCAGCCCTACAAGGTGACACAAACCTGGGGTCAGCCCCAGCCCAGCACCCTCTCCCAGGAAACGGGGCTGGCGGTGGCACAGGGCTCTGCAGGATCCGGGAGGAAAGGGAGAGGATCTTGGTGCCAGCCCGCACGGGGCAAATGGAGCCCAGAGGGGTTGGGGCAGAAGGTGGGAGCAGGGGGTGCTCAAGGGGAGGAGGATGAGCAGGTGGTACCCCATCCCTGGGCATCCTGTATCCCATCCCTGGGCATCCTGTGCCCCATCCCTGGGCATCTTGTATCCCATTCCTGTGGTTATGCTGTGCCCCATCCCTGGGCATCCTGTGCCCCATCCCTGGGCATCTTGTATCCCATCCTTGTGGACCTGCAGTGCCCCATGCCATGGTTACACTGTGCCCCATCCCATGGGAATGCTGGGCCCCATCCCAGGCCGTGCCATAGCCCATCCTGCTGCACAGGCCCCCAGTGCCCACCAGTCCAGCCCGGGACAAACGCCCAGGGAGCCTCTGCAGTGCTCGGCCGGGACGCACCGGACTGTGCTGGACGAGCACCCGAGCCCAGTGGAAAGCTGCAGCCAGCAGCCTCTGTGGGCCGGGCAGGAGCAGTGACCAGCAGGAATCAGCCCAACTCAGAGGAATTCGGTCTGATTTCCCCGTTTTTGCCCTGCTAGCCAGCTGAGCCATCAGCAAAGCAGCTCCAGGAGAGCCAAGGAAACCCTTGGTGACCAGCCCGTCATCCCTGCAGGAAGCTCGGCCACGGGTTTGCTGTCCAAGTGCTCAGGGAGGAGCTCACCCGTAGCATTCCAGCAGCTTCATCCGTGCTGTAACACGGCCTGGGACACCCCCAGCCCCAGCAGCGGAACACAAAACCCTCTGGGACTGCGAGAGGTCTCCGGTTACAGCAGAGGAAAAGCAGGAAGGGGCCGAGGGGCACAGAGGGGGCTCGAGCCTGCAGGACTCGGCTGCGACGTCTGGGCACTGCAAACACAACCACCCCCTTGGGAAAGCGAGGGAAAGGGCCAAAAAAGCTTGGATAAAGACAGGAAAGGGAAGAAAACACGGCAAATGCCAGTAATTGTAACAGTTCGGGTGGAGGGAGCACAGAAGGAACGGTCTGGGAGCTGAGGAGCCGCATCCGTTTGGGAAACGGAGGAGAGCCAGGACTCAGGTACTGCCTTGGAGCAGGCAGAGAGCACCGGGCTGCAGCCAGGAATTCCCGTGCAGGATAGGGATGGGATAAAGGAACTGCAGCCAGGAATTCCCATGTAGGATAGGGATGGGATAAAGGAACTGCAGCCAGGAGTTCCTGTGCTGGATAGGAATGGGATAAAGGAGCTGCAGCCAGGAATTCCTGTGCTGGATAGGGATGGGATAAAGGAGCTGCAGCCAGGAGTTCCTTGCAGAGTATGGATGGGGATAGAGGAGCGTGTTCCTGCATGAAAAACCACAAGTTCCTGCACTGAAGCCTCACGGCGGGCTGACGTCAGCTCCCTCCCCAGCAGCGTGAACAAGGCACAGGATTGTTGTGGCCGGGTAAGATCCCGAAGGATTAAAGGCTCCGTGAAATGGAGAACGAGGCACGGGGAGAGCGGCGCCGAGGCAGCATCCAGAACAGGCCCCGCACTGCCCACACGAGCTTGGAGGGTGATGGGGAGGACTCTAAATCTGGCACAGCCAAGGCTTGTTCCTTGCCAGACCCCCGGAGCACGTGCTGGGGACAGAACTCCACTGTCTGCTCCCAGCAACATTTATCTGCTGGTGAGTTTTCCACTAGAATTCAATTTCTTCTTGGTTTATCCTCAACTAGAAGCCCTGGGGGTGCCCCAAAACCCCTGCTCAGAACACAGTCAGGGTGAAGCCTTCACTGTCCTAAAGCATTGGATATTAACCCTAAATTCTCGGATATTAACCCTAAAGCCTTGGATCTTAGCCAAAATTCTTGGACACTAACCCTAAATTCCTGGATATTATCCTAAATTCTTGGATATTAACCCAAAAGTCTCGGAAGTTCACCTGCGAGATCAGCTGAGCTCAGCAGAGTCACCCCAGACTCACCCTGCAAAGCTCACCCGCAGCAAACAAAAGCTGCGGAAGCAGAAAGAGGCAGGAACAAAAGAGACGGCAGGAAAAGAAGGAGCCAAGTCCTCCAGCTGATCCCCCCGCGCTGGAAAAGCTCCTCACAGCTCCGCACGCTCCGAGCCCAGATCCCTGGGGACGGCTGGCAACAAAGTGGCTTTTAAAAATAACCCTGTGGCAGATATTGCTCACTTGGAGCCTTCCCAAATCATCCGCCACGGAACCGGCGATCCCGCTGCCAACTGCAAAGCTCACCGATGCCTAAAAATGGGAACCCCCTGCACCTCGCGGGATTCCAGAGCTTACTCTATTTTTCCATGTTTTGTTTTTGTTTTCTGGTCTGTGGGAACCTTCAGCAACACCCCCAAACCTCCCCTTCCTGCTGATTGTTTAACACCACTTTATTTTCCTTAAATCCTGCTTCAGCATTTCTTCTCTGCATTTATACTGCTGTTTCCCTCTTTCCCTTCTTTCATCCTGCTGGATGAGTTAAAGCTCGTAGTTGGAATTGTAGAATCCCAGGATGGAGTGGGTGGGATCTTCAAGACCCCCAGTCCCACCCCCTGCCATGGGCAGGGACACCTTCCCCTATCCCAGGATGCTCCAAGCCCCATCCAACCTGGCCTGGAAAACTTTCGGGAACAGGGCAGTCACAGCTTCTCTGGGTATCCTGTGCCAGGGCCTCCCCACCCTCACAGCCAGGAATTCCTTCCCAATATCCCATCCATCCCATATTCCTGCCTTCTGGCAGTGGGAAGCCATTCCCTGTGTCTTGTCCCTCCATTCCTTGTCCCCAGTCCCTCTCCAGCTCTCCTGGAGCCCCTTTAGGCCCTGCAAGGGGCTCTGAGCTCTCCCTGGAGCCTTCCCTTCTCCAGGTGAGCACCCCCAGCTCTCCCAGCCTGTCCCCAGAGCAGAGGGGCTCCAGCCCTGGAGCATCCCTGTGGCCTCCTCTGGGCTCTTTCCAGCAGCTCCGCGTCCTTCTGCTGTTGTTCCCCAGGGCTGGGGCAGCTCTGCAGGTGGGGTCTCACCTGAGCACAGGGACACAGGGGCAGAATCTCCCCCTCCCCTGCTGCCCACGCTGTGGGGGGTCAGCCCAGGACACCGGGGGTTTGGGATCCCAGTGCACGTGGCCAGGGCATGCCCAGCCTTTCCCAGCACCCCCAGGTCCTTCTCCCCAGGGGTTCTCTCCAGCCAGTCCCCCCATCCTGTGTTTGTGCTGGGACCCGACCCAGGTGCAGGACCTGCCCTTGGCCTTGTTGGACTCCACAAGGTTCCCTCGGTCCCACCTCCCCAGCCTGCCCAGGTCCCTCTGGATGCCCCATCCCTTCCCTCACTGAAGTCCAAAGGCACTCCAAAGCAAATCCCACATCAGAAGCAGCAGCAGAATTACGAGCAAGAGACAGCTCCAGGGTTGCTTAGAGGAATAAATTACAGGAACAGCTCCGAAGTTCCGCCCATGAACCACAGCTGAGCTTTGCCACAGCACACACAGCTCTCATCCCGAGGGGAAGGCCCTCAGGAACCCAGAGCACGAGGGCATTCCCACAGGGAGCACAACGGGCATGACTGACAGGCGGGGATGGGTGGCAGAGATGAGGGGGAGGATGTAGAAAACACGGCCTGAACCCAGAAAATGTGACAGATGAGCGTGGTGGGACCAGCACTCGTGAGCAGCAAACACCTGCTGGTCACAACCCCCCCTTTCCAGGCAGACTGAGGGTTTGGCAATGCAAACCAGCAGGGATAAGCCAGACTGACCCCAGCACGAGGTGCTGGGGCTCGGCCACAACCCCTGCTCAGACCAGCAAAGGTGCAAAACTTTCCACAAGAGCAGAAAACCAAGTTTCTTCTCCCTTCTGTTCATACTCCCCAGGGTGGATGGGAAAAGCAAATGAGGTCATCAAAGCAAGGCCGAAAGAACCCCGGTGCTCCCACGTGGAAAATTCTGCACTGGCAGCAGCTCACAAACACCAGGAGAGCACCGAGAGGGGCAGGGCAGGGCTGGGCTGGGGCTGTGACACCACGAGGGACACGACGCTGCTTCCCCTCACTCCTCGTCCAAGTGCTGCTACTCCCTGAACTGCTCGTGGCAACCTGTGACTTCACATCCCTGAGGAATAAATGATCCTAAATAGGCAAAGGAGGTTGGCAGGGAAGGTGGTTTATTCCCCAGGGGGGCAGGGCAGGCCCAGCACAGCCCCGTGCGTGAAAACGAGGTGCCGTCCTTGTGCCCACACCATTAATGAACATTAACCTTAACGCATCGTGCACTGCCTTCAGCCTGCGGAACCACGGAACCGTGGAGTGGGTCGGGCTGGAAAAGCCTCTGAGCCCACCGAGCCCATCCCTTCCCCAGCACTGCCGAGGCCACCACTGACCCGTGTCCCCGAGTGCCACATCCACAGGGATGCTAAATCCCCCCGGGGGTGGGGGCTCCACCCCTGCCCTGGGCAGCCTGTGCTGGGTAGCCCTTTCCAGGAGGAATTTTCCCGATATCCCACCTAAACCTCCACAACTCGAGGCTGTTTGCCTTTGTCCTGTCCCTGTTCCCTGGGAGCAGAGCCTGACCCCACCTGGCTGCCCGCTCCTGTCAGGGAGTTGTGGAGAGGGAGAAGGTGAAGCTCTGCCCCCCAGGATGCTGCCACCCTGATGGCCCTGCTCTCCAAACCAGAGATCGGGCACAGCTCTGGAGGTTCCACACAGGGCTCAACTCTTCTCACAGAACCGGATTAGGGGAACAAATCATTACAATGAATCTTCAGGAGAGTGAGGGAAGCTCCCCATGGGTACAAATCCCAGGAGCGCTGAGGGCAGCGAGAGGAGAGCGGCTCGGCAGCGCTCGGCTCCTTCCCGCACATCATGAAGCCTCTGTGAATTTGCACAAACGCAGCTCTTCCACAGAGCTTCCTCCACCTGGCAATCAAGGAGCCTTCCTGCCACTCCGGCTCTCCTGGAACAGCTGTCCTGCCCTCGGAAAGGCCAACCCACCCCTCCCACTGCTCCAGCTGGAAAATCCCTGTGGATGGAGAGCACGGCACAGAGATGGCGACCCAAAGCACTCGCGTGGAGATGGCACTGGGGGGTTTCCACTTCTCCCACGCCTGCACAGGAGGATGAACCCCCTGGGCCAGATCCGGGCACGGCAGCATCGCTCCAGAAAGCTCCCACACAAAATCAGCGTTGAAATCCTCATCATTAAACATCACCGTTCGGCCAGAACAGATGGAAGGAATTTTCCCAGTATCCCACCTGAGCCTCCCCAGGCCCAGCCTGAGGCCGTTCCCTCTCCTCCTGTCCCTGTTCCCTGGGAGCAGAGCCCGACCCCCCTGGCTGCCCCCTCCTGTCAGGGAGTTGTGCAGAGCCAGAAGGTTCCTCCTGAGCCTCCTTTTCTCCAGGCTGAGCCCCTTTCCCAGCTCCCTCAGCCTCTCCTGGTGCTTCAGACCCTTCCCAGCTCCATTCCTGTCTCCTGTGCTCCAGCTCCTCAATGTCCTTCTTTCCACGAGGGTCAGGTTAGGCACCCTGGTGTGGGGAAGGTGTCTTCCAGAGAGGGGGAGGGAGCAGGAATGGAGGCAAGGGGGATGTGTGGGTGTGGAAGCACCTGGCAGCACCGAGGGACAGAAGGGCAGGTGCTGACGGCGCTGGCAGGAGCGGGTTATCAGCCAGGAGCGGGTTATCAGTCAGGAGCGGGTTATCAAGATCTCAGCAAAGCCCGGACTGGGAATTCACGCTGGGAGATGCAGCCGCAGGCAGAGTTGAACGCTGGGGCCGGGTCCTTAACCGGGGAGAGGGGAGATAACGGGAAGATAACGGGAAGATAAACGGTTCGGCCTTGGATGGGCCTTTTCCCCTGCGGGCGCCGGCAGTGCCTGTGACGTGTCCCTCCCCCGGTGCTGTCCCGCCCCTGCCCGGGGTCAGGATTCACCCACGGACTCCGGCCCCCGCTCCCGGGCGCCCTGACACAGACAGGGTGACTCCAGCCCCATTTCTGGGGAGGTGGTCCTGATGCTGCGCCCTGGCCTAGGAAGATGAGCTGAAGTGAACTAACCCCCTTCTCTGGAGAGGAGGAACCGGGTTCTCCAGCCCCAGGGGTGGGCTGGGAGGGCCAGCCCCGACACCCTACCATTGACCCGGCAAGTCCCCGTCCCTGCAGGAGCCCCGGGCCAGCGCCCCGGGGTCACCATCCTGCGACCTGTGTCGCTGTCACGGGGCACGGCTCAAGGACCCAGAGCAGCGAAACCCCCCGGGACCCCCCAGCAGCCCCGTGGGACGGCTGCCGGCAGCCCAGCACGGCTGGTCCCGCGGGCATCGCAGCCCTGCGCTGCGGGACGTGCCCGGGACTGCCCCGGGGCACAGCCCGGCTCTCCACACCGGGGCTTCCCACACCGGGGCACGGCGAGCCCAGCCCCCGGGACCTCCCAACGGGGCACAATGAGCCCGACTCCCCGCCCCAGACCAGGGTACGGAGAAACCCGGCTCCTTGCACGGAGCACCCCCACCAGCAGCCGCACCGGGCACGATGAGATCGGCTCCCCACACAAGGGCACGGCGAGCCCGGTCCCCGCGCACCTGGGCACAATGAGCCCGCTCCCTGCACCGGGCTCCCCGCACCGGGCACCCCGCACCGGCACATCCCGCACCGGGCTCCCCGCACCGGCACACCCCGCACCGGCACATCCTGCACCGGCACATCCCGCACCGGGCTCCCCGCACCGGCACACCCCGCACCGGCACACCCCGCACCGGCACATCCCGCACCGGGCTCCCCGCACCGGCACA
>VZTE01005068.1:10269-26810 GCA_013397775.1 Eulacestoma nigropectus | reverse complement strand
CCCACCCCTCGGAGCCCCGTTCCCCTCAGGGCCCGTCCCATGCCGGTGGTGCCGCCTTGCCCAGCCTCCCCCCGGCCGCTGCCCCCTCCAGCCCCGTCTCGGGGGGCTCCCATCCTCCCCGCTCCCCGCAGTCGCCCCTGGACGTGCCAGGGCCACCGCGGCACCTTCCCGAGCAGCCACTGCTCCCCGCGAGTGCCGGGGGCTGGACCCCCGCAGGACCCCCTCGCTGGGCCCTGGGCACCCCGAAACGGCTGGACCAGCCCCCACCCAGCGCCCAACAGATGTTTTCATTCCACTAGGAAAGTGTCTGGCTCGTTGGATGTTTTTTTTTTTTCTTTTTCTGGCCGTCTCCAGTTACTTTTAGCCCGACCACGCGTTGTCCCACCCTCCTTCTGTGCTGTACTGGCGCCTGGCTGGGTTTGGGCACGTCCTCCCCCTCTGGCCTGTGGCTGCTCTGGCCGCCGTGGTTGACCGAGAGGACCACGGCGAGGGTGGCTCTGGGCGAGGTGACACAGGACGTGCACACAGCTATGGTACACACCATCCCGGCCCTGGCCCAGGAGAAGGGAACAGGAGGTGTTTCCTGGTGTGGGCCACCACCAGGTCCTGCCGGGCCACCGACTGGGCTGCTCTGAGCGTGGCACCTGGTGCCTCCAGCTATAGCCCTGTGGCACTGCCGTGGGCCCCGTGGCGGCCCCGTGTCTGAGCCCACCTCGGTGAGTCCCCGCTGCCACTCTCAGCGTGACCCCGAGCTGGCCCTGGCAAAGGCCCCCCCATCCTCACAGCCACCTCCCAGCACCCATCCAGCCCCCACTGCCCCCCTGTGCTCTGTGTCTGTGCCAGGTGCCACAAGCTCCCACGGTGGGTGACCTTGTCCCATGCGTGCCAGACAGGGCTGGAAGGGAAGTCAACCCCTGGTTCTTATCAAGGTGAAGTCTGGGAGTAAGTTCAAGGACAAGGAATAAAAATGTTGCAACCAAACACAAACCACACACCACACCCAGGCCCCTTTCCCTTCTGCTGCATCTTCACGGCCCTGGTAGCGCTTCCGGGACACCTCCCAGCCTTGGCTGGCTCCAGTTCCCAATGGCACTGCTGTGACCTCCTCCTGTCCGTGGCCAACTCCGGTTCTCCGTGGAAATGCCTTTCATCACCTCCAGCACTCCCCAAACAATGAGTTGGCAGAGTTTGTTGATGCCGCTGAAGTTTCTGGGTGGTTTGGCTACAAGGCTGGCTCTGGTGGCACAGGGAGGGGTGGCAGAGGTGTGGACAAGCTTCCGTGTGAAACCAGTTACTCAGCTGGGAGAACACCTGAGCTGGGGACGTGCAGGGCTGGGGCGCGGGGCCGGCGTGGGGAGGGCATGGGGAGAGGCTCTTCGCCATCCCACACCTCATTGTCCTTCTACAACTCCCTTTTCCTTTCCTGGGGAGCGCACAGCAGGGCGCATCTGTCCCGCCTGCTCGTTCCTGGCGTGTCATTCCACATGGGGAGGCAGCTGGGAAGCCTGATGGAGCTGTGGAATACACGGAGGAGGGAAATCTTTTACTGTTCCTCGGGGTGAGTGTTCGGCGTGATACATGGCGGAATTCGTTGCCACAGGGTGTTTGCAGCGGCCCAAGTAGATTTTAAAGGGATTTTAAAAGCCATTAGGCAAATTTGTGGGAGAAAAATTGATTGAGGGCTATTAACCGGAGACGCAGATGCAGCTTCTGGCTCCAGAGGCTCCGCGCTGTGGATTGCCAGGAGCTGCTGCCGATGAAACCCAGCTTGGCCCCTGCTCAGGTCCCTGCGCTTTTCCTCTCGGGATCCACTGTTGGCAATGCGCCAAAACGGGGTGCAGGGACATGGTGGGCTCAGGTCTGAGCTGGGGAGCTGCTTCCAGCTTTCTGGGGGGAAGCGTTTGGTCTTCAGAGGCGCTCTGTGGATCTCCCACGCGTCGTCACCCACGTGCGGGACACATCCCTGGCTGGAGATCCCCGTGTCCCTGGCCCGGCCCTGCCCAGCAGCTCCTACAGGAATCCTTGAGGTCCTTTGAGGCACATAAATCCCATCCAGCAGCAGTGGCTGGCTGGGCCCTGGATCTCCTTGTTCAGGGTTGGTCGCTTTGAGTGCAGCATTCCTGGTGCGGGAATCCTTCCCTGGACGGGGGCAGTGGCTGCTCCCGCAGCAGTGACACCCCACGTGTTACCACTGCTCATCCCCCCTGTCCAGACAACGTCCCCATGTCCCACCTCCTCATCCTCAGGGTCCCTCCATGGATTTTTTTTGCCGGAGGATGCACAGCAGCGAGACCCGTCCTGCTGTTCCTTTCCAGGCAGGGGTCACACGGTCCTTCCCCCTCTGGTTGTCCCAGCCATCAAATCACCCAAGACAGGAGAAATGGGCTCTGTCCTGGTGGCCTCCATGCCCTCATGCTGAGTGTGACCTCCTGCAGCCTCTGCCTGCCCCTGGCTGCTCCCAGGGTTCCAGCTGGGAATTCCAACAGGGAGCAGGAGCCGGGCAGTGCAGGCGGCCTGTGCTTGACCCCTGCCCGTGACTGCTGTCCTGAGGACGTGAGACCCTCAGGCTGCCCCACACCCACATCCAGAGCCCCGGGCTCCGCCTGCCTGGAGCCGGATGCTCCACAGCACAACCCTGCCAGAGTGTCCAGGTGTGTCCGGGTGGGCAGCAGCCCCTGGCTTGTTCCAGCCACAGTGTGGCCACAGGCCCGGGGCAGTAACCCCCTGTGCTGGCACCGCTGAGGCACCTCCCGTCCTTGGGCAGTTTTGTGCCTCTCCCTCGTGAAAAGAAGGACATTGAAGGGCTGGAGCATGTCCAGAGACAGGAATGGAACTGGGAAGGGCCTGGAGCACCAGGAGAGGCTGAGGGAGCTGGGGGGGCTCACCCTGGAGAAAAGGGGGCTCAGGAGGAACCTTCTCGCTCTCTACAACTCCCTGACAGGACGGGGCAGCCAGGTGGGGGTCGGGCTCTGCTCCCAGGGCACAGGGGACAGGACAAGAGGAAATGGCCTCAAATTGTGCCAGGAGAGGTTTAGGTGGGATACTGGGAAAATTCCTTCCTGGAAAGGGCAGTGCAGCCCTGGCACAGCTGCCCTGGGCAGGGGGGAGTCCCCATCCCTGGGGGGATTTAACAGCCCCGTGCATGTGGCACTTGGGGACAAGGTCAGTGGTGGCCTGGGCGGTGCTGGGGAACAGCTTGGCTTGGTGGGCTCAGGGGGCTTTTCCAACCCAAACCATTCCATGATTCTCATGCCCGGGAGCTGGCTGCACCTCCTTCAGCAGCCCCTACGAGGCCGTTTCCATCGGGAATCCCCTGGTGTGGGGCAGCTGCAGAGACCTTTTGTCCCAGACTCTGTCCTGTCCCTCTGCTCGGTCTCACCTTCCCCCACCACAGTTTGCAGTCAGGAACCCTGGGAAGGTCCGATGCCTCTGGCAGGGCTCCAGGAGGGAATGCTGCTGGCAGGGGAGCTCACCTGGCTGTGCTGCCATCAACCTCTCCTTTCCCCAACTCCTTTCTGCCTGCCCTGAGCACAGGAGCAGGGCAGAGCTCCTGGCTGAGGAGCTTGGGGTTCTCAGCAGTGAGATTACGGGTCTAAAGGTTCAAGTTTTGGTTTCCATCCAGGATTCTGGTGTGTGGGAGGCCAGGCAGGCAGGATTTGCTGCTGGGGGCGAGTTCTGTCTCCACTGCCCGGGGCAGGCGGTGCTCGGAGGGCGGAGCTGGGGCTCCTGTCACCCCTGTCCCCAGGTGCCCTGGGCACGGCTCCCTCCAGGGCTTGGACCGGGACCTCCGGCCCCCGTGGTGCTGCTGACCCTGGTGGGGCTGAAACGGCCTCCCAGCGTGGAGGTCTGGAGCTCCTTGCGTTGTTTGATGTGGGTCCCAGGCGTGGATCCCACTGAACAGGCTCCGACTGTGAGCTGACAGGATCCCTGGGGACTTCTGAGCCCCTCTCGGGGGTCAGTTTGCTTCCACCCCGTCCCGGAACCTCTGCAGGCCCTGGGGCTTGCGGGAACACCCCGGCACGGCTGTGCAGCGGGACCGTCAGTCCCTGAGGAGCAGGACAGCCCCCAGCACTGCCCCCCGCGCTGGTTCCGTGGGGCTGGGGGTACCCGGGGCTGGGGGAAGCTCCGTGTTTCCCTGCCCCTCTCGCTGCCGGGAGGCCCCTCTCGGCGCGTGTCTATTTTTATCCGAGTGGGACGGATGGGGCCGGGGTGTGATGATCTCATGTGTTGTTGCACAGCTCGCTCTGTGCCGAGGTTGGAGGTTTAGGTGCCAAACCGGCTCCGTGGATCCGGCAAACATCTTCCCGCTGCTCCGTCTGTCTGAGCACGTTTGTCCGTGCGCTCCGAGGGCCGGCGTGGCCGGCACAGGAACCCCGCAGGGTCCATTTGCGGGGCTGAGCCGCACCAGGCTTTACCCTGCCCTGTCCTGCAGCTCCTCACCTTCAGCGGGTGTGGACACCCCGCAGGGGTCAGCAGGTGACTCAGGTGTGTGAGTCAGGGGGCTGCAGGTGGGCAGGAATCCAACACCGCGGGATCAGAGCAATCCCGGGAGAGGGGCACAGCACTTTTCTGGGACTGCTTCCACAGCTGGTGCTGCTGAAAACATCCCCCCGGGGCACGGGGCGGGCCTGAGAGCTGGGAGAGGGGCTGCAGCCTCTGGAATGGCTCGTTCTGCTCGTTCCAGCCCTGCCTGTGCTCCTGCTGGGCAGGAAACACGTCTCCCGCTCTTCCCTGAGTGCTTCCAGAAGCGGGAAGGGAGCCAGCGCCTGTGTGGAGGTGAGGCTGACCACGGGAGCCGTGGGCGCTGCTTGAATGAGGACATCGGCTGGAACTGACCACGGCTAAAAATGGGATTTTCGGTCTGAATCCACTCGGGAAAATCCGCCCGTGGAGTGGGGGGCGCAGGGAATGGCAGCTGAGGGGCAGAACGGGGGGAGAGGCTGAGCCGTGAATGGGGCAGGGGATGGGTCGCTGCAGGTGGGAGAGCACGGCCTCGGGATGTGGGACAGACCACGGGATGTGGGACTGGGCACGGGACAGACCATAGGATGTGGGACAGACTGCGGGACAGGCCACAGGCTGAGGGACAAGCTCCTGGAAAGGGCTGTGCAGCCCTGGCACAGCTGCCCAGGGCAGGGGGGAGTCCTCATCCCTGGGGGGATTTAACAGCCCTGTGGATGTGGCACTTGGGGACGTGGTCTGGNACCACGGGATGTGGGACTGGGCACGGGACAGACCATAGGATGTGGGACAGACTGCGGGACAGGCCACAGGCTGAGGGACAAGCTCCTGGAAAGGGCTGTGCAGCCCTGGCACAGCTGCCCAGGGCAGGGGGGAGTCCTCATCCCTGGGGGGATTTAACAGCCCTGTGGATGTGGCACTTGGGGACGTGGTCTGGGGTGGCCTTGGCTGTGCTGGGGGGATGGTTGGACCCGGTGGGCTCAGAGGGGTTTTCCAAGCTCAGCAGTTCCACGATTCAGTGATTCTAAGGGCAGAGATAACAAAGGGAGGTGGGGGTCAGGGCCCTGAGAGCACTGTCAGCAGCTGCTCGCACTGGAGCCGGCCGGTTGTGTTTTGGAGGACAATTGTAGCTGGGAGCAGGCCAGCTGGATTTGGGAGCAGAGTGACTGCATTTGGAAGCAGAGTGACTGTGTTTTGGAGCAGGCTGGTTGGGTTTTGGAGACAGACGGATTTGGGAGCAGAGGGGTTGGATTTTGGAGCAGGCTGATTGGGTTTTGGAGACTGTCGGATTTTGGAGCCAGTTGGATTTTGGAGCAGAGGGGTATTTGGGAGCAGGCTGGCTGGGTTTTGGAGACAGTTGGATTTTGGAGACAGTTGGATTTGGGAGCAGAGGGATTGTATTTTGGAGCAGGCTGGCTGGGTTTTGGAGGCAGCTCTCGGACTTTGCCCGTTGCCTGTAGCTGGTCATGCACAAAGGGCACCTGGTTCGTGTCAGCCCCTGCTGGCCCTCAGCAGCTCCTGGGAGAATTCCCCGCTGCTCCACAGGGCCCTGCTCAGGAACTCCTGACTCCTGGCCCCCTCACAAGGGTGGAAGCTGGGCTGGTGGAGCTCCTGGTGGGGACGGCGTGGGCACACCCGGTGCTGAGTGTGGCTGAGACCCCGACCCCGGAATCTCCATGTCCTGAACCCCGTGTTTGGCTGAGGGGGTATTCCCTGCTGTGGTTTCACTTTGAAATCTCTGCTGGTTCCTTCAGCCCCCGTCCCCCTGTGATCCTCCTGCACCCCAGGACCCCCGAGGGAGCCGTGTCCCTGGGCAGAGCTGGCCAAGGCCCCTGTCCCGCTCCCCGCGCTGAGGGAACACCGGTGGACCTGGGGGGATGGGATGGGCGGTTCCTGGTGAGGTGAGGAGGGGACAGTCCATGCCACACTTCTGGCAGAACCTCTCCCAGCCAGGGAGGATGAGGAGGGAGGACATCGTGACCCCCAGCACGAGGACTTTGGGCTGCAGGACCCTCTCCTGGCTGTCACGGGGATAGGAGTTGGGGCTGTCACGTCACGGCCGGGGAGTTCCCTGCCCCAACAACCTTTAACACTTTTCTGAGCTTTGATTAAGGCAAAGATGTGGAACCAGATCAGTGGAAAATTGGACGAAGCTCCATCGTAACAGTCCGGTTTGTTCCTTTCTATCTTCCAGGTCAAACCTTCCATGAGGAGAAACGCAACAGACGGAGCTGGTGCCAGGTGTGGCCCCTGGAGTTGGAGAGGAGGTGCCGGAGACCCCAGGGCTCCGTTGCTGAGCCCTTCTTTGTGCTCTTGGGACAAACCAGGACAATTTGCACTCCCCAGCAGATCCCAGCGGCAGCGAAGCCGAAAAGGAAACTTCTGCCCCCTGTGACGGCCTGGCTGCTGCACGGGTGGGGCAGAGACGCGGGCAGTGCCCTCTCTGCCCCTCAGAGACTGGAGCGTGCTGGAAGGGGAGTTGTGAGGGGAAATACGGGCTCTCAGAGCCAAATTAATTTAACATTTTTATCAACAGCTTTGTCAACAAACACCAGGTGGCGTTGAGCAGGCTGAGCTGAGGGAGAGCAGAGGGCTGGCGCAGGTGACATTGAAGCTGGAGGAACAGTCATGGGACCATCAGGCCTGGCCCCGAATGCACAGTCATGCCCTGGAGTCATGAACAGCCGTGAAGCACAGGACACGGGGCTGATTAAGAGGAAAGGGCTCAGCAGCCTCAGGAGGGACGTGGGCTCAGGGTTATGAGGCCGTGGCACGTTCTCAGCTGCCCCGGGAGGTGCCAGGGGCTAAACAGGGCTCCGTGTGCAGCCTGAGCACCAGCCGTGCCCAAACCCCACGGATTCACTGCGGAGAAGGGGCAGGGACACAGCTGAGGGAGGAAGGCAGAGCAGGAGCGGCTCTGGCAGGACAGATGTGCCGGGAGATAAAACCGCCCAGGGCAGCCTTATCAGGGACAAACAGGGGGCCAGGAGTGGGTCTGCTTCGGCTGATGGAGGGGTTTGCACGCGAGGAGGTTGGGCTGGACGCTCCGAGAACGTTCGTGGCTGCTGGAAGAGGAAGGGCAGAGCCTGCCTGTTCTGCAGGAAGGTTCCCGGGGAAGGTGCTGCCATCGGGAGCCGGCCCGGGAGCGCCCTGCCGGCCCCCTTGGCTGTGTCGGGGTGGGCTGGGGGCTCCAGGGGGGCAATGGGCCAGGCTGGCACCACGTCCTACACTCGAGGGCACCACTGCAGAGGTGTGTGGCCCCTGTGGGTCCCTGGAGAGGGACTTTTCACGAGGGCCTGCAGTGACAGGGGACAAGGGGGGACAGCTTTGCGCTGAAAGAGAGGAGATTTAGATGGGATATTGGGAAGGAATTCCTCCCTGTGAGGGTGGTGAGACCCTGGCACGGGGTGCCCAGAGAAGCTGTGGCTTCCCCTGGATCCCTGAAAGTGTCCCAGGCCAGGCTGGACGGGGCTTGGAGCAACCTGAGATAGTGGAAGGTGTCCCTGCTCACGGGATGAGCTTTAATGTCCCTTCCCACCAAACCACTCCGAGTCTGCGATTCTGCGATCACTCCGCAGGGAAAGCTGCTGTGGGCACTCCCCCTGCTCTCCCACTCACGCCCGTGGGCACAGCGAGGGATTTCCTGGTTTCCTGTTCCTTTTCCAGCAGGTCATGTCCCGTCCCGGAGCTTTTTCTGTCACCCCACTCTTCCCCCACAACACCGCGGCGTTTCCCGGCGCATCCGCTGTGGAGCGACATTCCCGCAGGGATGCGGCTCCCGCTGCCCGACCCTTCCTTCCCCCCGTGCCCCCGGAGGCTGCTCCGATCCGTCCCGTTATGCAACGAGCTTTTAGCTATGCAAATGTATTCGGCTCTCCCCTCGCACAGCCTCCTGTTTTCTTTCAGCTGCTTTTTTGGAAATCCAGCACTTCCTGCGGGAGTGCAACGCGAGTCCCCGGAGCCATCTGGAGCCCTCCCAGCCTCGGCTCCCCGGGCAGGCTGAAGCTGGCGCCGAGTCCCTGCAGACCCCACCCCACCCTGGCTGCGAGCCCTCCCTCCCCGTCCGACACCACCCCAGCCCTCGGCGCGTCCCAGTGCCAGAGGCACGGGCCGGTGCCCGGCCCCTGCCAGGAGCAGGGACACGGGGGGCTGCAGCGTCACCGTCTGTCCCAGCCCCGGCACCAGCGGCAGCCCCGGGGTGGGACACGGAGAGGGGACGTGGTGTGGGGGAAAGGCACGGACACGGTGCTGCCTTAGGTTCTGGCTTTGATATTTTCAAATCCTGCACTGCCCGGTGTGTGACTCCGGAGTTTCTCGGAGCCTGTTGGCTGCTGCTCTCTTGTGCCAGACAGACACAACAAAGCCTCTCCAAGCTCGTTGTTCAAGGACACTCAGGCTGTCCTAGGCCAAAAGGTGTAAACCAGGGCCTCTGGAGAGGTGGAGAAATCGAAGAAATTACATCATTCAATTACATAATTGAAGAAATTATCATTATTCCCATTAGTTCTAATTGGCGAATTTATGCTGATATGCAAATGAACCAAACCTATCAAAGTGTGAAGAACTCGTGGCTCGGGGTCCATCTCAGGGTCCATCTCTGATGTAGCCTTTGGCTCCCCAGGATGCACCTTTGAAGGCCTTTCAAACAAATATCCACCTTTATTCCCTTACTCCTGTCTGGTCTCTGTTTCTAGGCAGCCACCCAAGGCATCAGTGGCAGCTCCACCCCAGCGTCCCCATGGTGTTGGTGGCTCTGGGAATGACCGAAAGAGCCGCCTCTCCTCTTGGTCAGTAGCCCTGATGGGTTTTCCTCCATGACTTACTCCAAATGCTTTGTGAGCCCACAGGAGCTTTTAGCTCCCGGGACATCCTGCACGGGGAGTTCCTGGGCCCAGCCACCCCGAGTGTGCAGAGTTCCCTCCTTCAGCCTCAGCTGGTCTCATGGATTGGGAATAACCCGCGATCCGTGGGCTGGAGAGGACATGGAGCACATGGCTGCTGTGCTGTCCACTCTGGGTGTTTCTCCATCCCAGGAGTCCACTCATCCTCCCTCTCCTTCCCTGTGCCTCACCATTCCTGTGCTTCTCTGAGACCTCACAAGATGGGACAGTGGGATGGGACAGTGGGATGGGATGGGATGGGATGGGATGGGATGGGATGGGATGGGACGGGATGGGACAATGGGATGGGACAATGGGATGGAACAATGGGGTGGGACAATGAGGTGGAATGGGATGGGACAATGAGGTGGGACAGTGAGATTGGATGAGGTGGGACAATGAGGTGGGATGGGATGGAACAATGGGATGAGACAGTGAGATTGGATGAGATGGGACAACGAGATGGGACAACGAGATGGGACAACGAGGTGGGACAACGAGGTGGGACAATAGCACCTCAGGATATGTCGTCCTTTTCTCTGCTCCCTTCCTAGGAATTTCCAGCATCCTCATTCCCTCTGTGGAGCAGCACCCCATGCCCTGCCTGCAGTGTCCTCGTGCCCCGTGGAGGCCCCACCGCTCCTGTGGGTGCCCCCGGCCACCTCTCGCTGTCACGGGTGTCATAGGCCCGGCACCAGCGTCCCTCTCCTTCAGTGCTCGTGTGCCACGAGCTCCAGCAGCCCAGGGACCCTTGCAGCCCCACCCTGCAGCCCAGGGACCCCTGAGGCCCCATCCTGCAGCAGAACCGAGGGACAGGTCAGGTCTCAATGTCCCGCAGGCCACCACAGCCACACATGCTGCCCCTGCTGCGCAGCAGGGCCGGGGTCCCAGCTGTCCTGAGCAGGGGGTGTCTGTCCCTCTGTGGCTCTCCTGGGGCCGGGTGTTGCTGCCCACAGCCCCCGCCCTGGGCTCTCTGCCTGCTCCCACCCGGGGCACTCTCCAGCCCGCCTGACTCGGGTGCTGGCTCCGCGTGTGCCTGTCCTTGGTCAGTGCCTCTGCGGGCAGGGCGCGGTCCCAAGGCTCCCGGACACCCCCAGAGCCCCTCTGGGAAAGCTCTGCTGGGCAAAAGAAATCTCAGCACAGCCAGAGTTGAGACAGCAGGAGTTTAACCAAGCGCCCACCCCACTCCACACACGGGTTTGTCACCGCGGTGGCACACGGAGGGGTGTGGAGAGCCGAGTCCCACAGGCGCCTGGGACCCTCCTCTGCCGGGGTCGGTGTTAGTGGTGCCGGGGGCGGCTCTTCTCACGCTGGGGGCCGGTGGTGATGGTGGTGGTGATGGTGATTCTGTTCACTGTCAGCCCTCCCGAGGGGTAGGTGTCGAGATGCGCCTCCCGCCTGTACTCGGAGACCTGCTTGGAGGACAGGAGCTCCCACACCGACACCCTGCGCTCCTGGGACGGGCCAAACGTGATGTAGGAGCCCTCAGAGCGCAGAAGATCCACGGTGTGCGCGGGAAGGGCCCCGAAGTGCTTCTCGTGGCCATCAATGGCAAGGTTGCTGGTGGTGCTGAGCAGCTCCTGGATGGGGAGTGTCCCTGCACGGTACAGCTCCAGCAGCTCCTGCCGCTTCTCCTCGGGGATGTGGTGGGAGAAGAGCAGGTCCCACAGGGACACCTGCCTGCCCTGGAACTCCCCCACTGACACCTCGGCTGTGGTGGCCTTCAGAGTCTCTTCCCAGGCCCTGTCCCCGTGCAGGGGGGTGGCTTCAGCCCCTGTGGCCACCAGCTCTGCCCTGGGCTCATTCTCAGGTGCCGCTGGCTCTGCCCCCCCAGCGGCTGCTGCTGCTGCTGCCCGGGTCACGATAGTGCTGACAACGGTCTTCACCTGCTCCAGGGTTAACTCACCTGCCTCGTACAGCTCCAGGAGCTCCTTCCTGTTCTCCTCGGGGATGTAGTGGGAGTGAAGCAGGTCCCACAGCGAGACCTTGTGGCCCCGAAACTCCCCAACCTCTATGTCGACCATTGTGGTTTTTAAGGCTGTTTCCCACGGTTCCTCTTTGGGGGGATTGTCCCCCTCCTCTCCTGCTGCTGTCTCAGTGTCCTGGTTGGAACTCTTGACTGTAATGTGGAATTTCCTGCCTGTAGATTCCTTTTTCTTAATGAGAGTGGTGACAACAGTTGTCATCTGCTCCAGGGTTAATAACCTTTCATGGTACAGCTCCAGCAGCTCCTGCCTCTTCTCCTCGGAGATGTAGTCGGAGGAGAGCAGGTCCCACAGGGCCACCTGCTTTCCCTGCAGCTCCCCAGCCGGCACACTGATGGTGGTAGACTTCAAGGCGTCATCCAGGCGTGCTGAACAGTCCTCTTCATCCTCCCCTGCCTCTGCCACTGCCCTGTGCGGGCTCCTGGCACTCGCCGCGAGCGCGGCGTTCGCAGCTTCTGTTCGGTTCACGATGGTGGTGACCACAGTGGCCACCTGCTCCGTGGTCAGAATCCCTGCCCTGTACAGCTCCAGCAGCTCCTGCCGCTTGCCCTGAGGGACGTATTTGGAAAAGAGCAGGTCCAGCACAGAAACGTTTTGCCCCCGGAACTCCCCAGCAGTGACACGGACGCTTGCGGACTTCAAGGACTTTCTCAGGTGTTGCTCCTGGGACTGCGTGTCCTGAGCCGGGGGTGACGCCCTCACCTTGTTGTGGGGTTTGGCTGTGGATGAGCCCGGAGCCCCGTTTTCCCTCTCTGCCCCCGTGATGGTGGTCGTGAGGACGGTCATCATCTGCAGGATGGTCATTTTCCCCGCCTTGTACTTCCTCAGCAGCTCCTCTCTCTGGTGCTCAGGGACGTAGCGGGAGAAGAGGAGCTCCCAGACGGTGACGCTCTGGCCCTGGAAGAGCCCCACGGCCAGGGTGGTGCGGGCGGCCTGCAGGGCTTTGCGGGCATCCTCGGTCAGCTGGTAGAGCACAGAGCCCTTGTCCATCAGCTGCAGCATCAGCAGCCCCGTGTCCGGGTCAGGCACGCAGCGGCGCAGCAGCTGCAGGTACGTCAGGTTCTCGTGGGTGTTGGGGTCGAAGCAAGTTCTTGTTTGGTTCTCAGGGTCGGAGAGGATCTGGCTCATCTCCTGGTCGAAGTAGCCGCGCTTGTAGGCCACCTCCACGGGCAGGCGGTGGCTGTGCACGGGGTCGATGATGCCGCCGGTGGCGATCTGGGCCTGGAGCAGGCGCATGGCGTGTTCCCTGACGATCAGCTCCTGCTTCATGGCCTGGAACAGGGAGATCCTGTGTCCTGTGTAGGGCTCTGTGTACCCTGTCACGGCTCCCTCTGCTGAGAGCAGCTTCTCGTAGAAGTCCCGGCCGATGAGTCCCTGAGCCAGCGCCTCTTTCACCGAGAGCTGCTCGTTCCTCACGGGGTCCGTGAGCAGCCCCGACGCTGCCTGTGCCTCCAGCAGCACCAGCGCCGTGCCCGGGGTCAGCAGCCCCCTCATCATGGCTTCGTAGATACTCAGCTTCTTGTGCTTGGCCTGGATGAAGACTCCGGCGATGAAGTTACTCCCACCCCCACCCATCTCCTTGTGTTCACCTGCAACCGGGTTACTCCCTGTGCTGCTCGGCTTGTTGTTCTGGGAGCATCCACTCATCTTCTGCATCATCTCTGGGGCAGAATCCTGCTCCTGTGGGGCACTGAGTGTGTCTGAGGAGAGAGAAACAAACAGAGCCTGTGGTAAGACACAAGTCCGTGCGCGGTTTTCACAGTGGGTGTGGAGGAAGCCTCTCCCTGGAGGTGGCCACAGGGGCCCAGGGAGGAGCAGGGAGCAGCACCTGGGGCTTTGCTGCTCCCTCAGAGCACTCCTGGGGCCAGAGTGCAGCTGGGGTGGGCAGAGAGCTCTGAGGGCACGCCACAGTTTAGAGACAGACACGCGCCACGCAGAGGCATCGTCTCAGCAGCAGGGACACCTTGGCCTCCCTCCAGCCCCCAGGGACCCACCTGCTCTCTCAGAGCCCGGCGCTGCCTCAAACCTCTGGCCTCAACCACTTTGCTCTTCTGTTCCTGGGTGACACAATCACCACTTACTTTTGGGCTGATGCCACCGGGTGCCGGCACGAGACAGGAGCACTGCCTACCCCACTGCTCCCTCCCTGCTCCCTGGAGCTGCCCTGGGGCAGGCAGGTTTTCCTGGTGGTCTCTTCCCAAGCTCAGGTCATGCCAAGAGTCAGCAGTGGCTTCCCGACACGATGCCACAGCCTCACAGAGGTGCTGGCTGGTGCTGCCAGTAATTTTCTGCCCCCTGAGACCGTCGCCCTGTGCTGGCCCTGTGCTGGCTGTGAGCATGGTGGGACACAGGGTGACAGGCACAGCCCAGCCCGTGGCTGTCTGTGGGGATCTTCCTGGGTGCTGTGTGATCCCACACCGCCCTGGCAGCCTACAGGACACGGGAATAGCCTTAGGGATGGACGAGTGGCTGCTCAGATCCACGGGCAGCAGCGGGAAAGGGACCTTCCCTCCATCTGTGCCGCTGCTGCAGCTGGGGTGGGTCTCTGGCTTCTCTGGGTCTCTGCTTGTTCTAAGGCCACCAGGTGGGCAGAGACCCCAAACCCCGTCCTGTCACCCTCCTGTCCTGCAAAACTGGGCTCTGGATAATTTAATGGAGCGATCACAGGCGCTTCATGGAATCCCAGGATAGTTGGGGTGGGAAGAGAGCTTAAAACTCATCTCGTTCCACCCCCTGCCATGGGCAGGGATGCCACCCACCCATGGGATGTCTCACACGTTGTCACCTGGTCCCCTTGGGAAGCCCTGTAAACAAACTTTCAGCATCCCCAACGTTAGGCAGTGATGAGGCCACAGCCTTGTAAAAACAGCAGAATCGAAACCCAAAGGATTTCTTTGGGAACACCCATCTCCCGTAAACTGTGGTGAGTGACATTAATGACACGTTTAACTCATTATCAGGGTCACAGCTTAAGTCTCCGATGTTTACCTAACTGGTCGGAAAGTCTCTGAGTCATTGCTTTTGATCCATTTAAATACTGGATTGATGCTGGGGCAGACGCATCACGATGGGAGAGAGATTGATCCCAGCAGTCCCGGCCCAGCCCCTGCTCTCCGGGGACCCTGCCCGTGGCTCTGTCCCACCTTGTGCCTCCAGCCCCTGGCAGCAGCTTCTCTCCCTCCCCGCCCGACTCCGAGGACGCAGCCGGGAGGGGATGGGCTGGTTGTGCTGCCTGCTGGGGTGGCACCGGGTGCCGGAGTGCGGTGTCACACCCTGGAGCCAGCGACACCTTTGTGGGACACGGATGTCGTGTGAACACCCGGCACGGCAAAGTCGTTTCCCAAGCGCAGCCTGTCATTAGCTGGCCTCTAATCAGCCTTCTGATGCCGGGGCTGGGCTGCACAGGCAGCTCCCGGGGCAGGGGCTGGCTGGCTCTGCAGGCTGTCGCAGCAGCCCAGCCCAGGAGGCTCCCGTGGAAGCGGCTTTCCAGCCGGAGCGAGCCGGGGTGGCCCCACAGCGCGGGGTCCCCAGCCCTGCCCGCGCCCCGGGGAGGGGAATCACAGCAGTGCCCCCGGCCCAGCACCCGCTCGGAGCCTCCTCGCCGGGCTCCTGGCCGAGTCCCACCGCTCCGGCCACGGCCTCTGGTCCCGGAGTCCCAGCCGAGCCCCACCGCTCCAGCCGCGGTCTCTGGCCCCACTGCTCCAACCACAGCCCCCTGGATCCCAGCAGAGCCCCACCGCTCCAGCCACAGCCCCCTGGATCCCAGCCGAGCCCCACCGCTCCGGCCACGGTCTCCGGCTCCGGGTGCCGCCGGGCTCAGGCGGGTCCCGCAGCTCCGGCTGTTTCCTTCCCGCATCCCAGTTCAGCTGGAGCATTGGTGACACAAAACACATCACGCAGAGCAGCAGCTCCAGTCAGCCCTGGTGCGGCTCGGTCACTTCGTCTCTTCCCAGAAAGGACCGAGTTCTGCCTGGAGATCTCCTGCTCACCAATCCCGGGAGTTTCAGCAGCCGCCCCCTCCCCGCGCTGGAGTTTGGGTTAGAGCTGAGGTCCCCGCTTCCCGTGCAGGTCCCCTGTGGTGGTCTCGGTGACCCCCAGGGTGGGCTCTGTCCTACCTCCTGGACGTGTATCCAGAGCGGCTGGATCGCCGGCAGGCTCCGGTCCTCCTCCTCCTCTTCTTCCTCCTCCTCCTCCCGCCGACTCCCAGCCAGGTGAGCAGAGGAGGCAAGTGCCCAATTTAAATCCTTCCCTCCCCCGCCCCTGGGGACAGCGGGGAGGCCCTGCCCTGTGCTGACACACGGGAGCGTACCTGGGATACGGACCCGGACTGATCCCAACCCAGGACCCCTGGGGTGGCAGGGGCTGGGGCACGGGGAGCAGTCCAGGTGCGAGATGTGGGACACGTCTCTCTCCAGAGGCTCCTGGACTCAGCCACCGCTTTTTCCTGACAGCAGAGCTGCTCGTGGACAGCCCTGCCCACGGCCCCAGCTGCCGCGGGGGTCTCCACCGATCTGGGCTCGTTTGGATTTGCCCTTGCCCCGGCTCAGTCCCTTGGCTGGCTGGGAGCTGCAGCCACCACCCTGCAGCTGTCCCTGCACCCCGGCCGGGACAGAGACCAAGCCTGGCCCTGTAGCGAGGCCTGGCCGTGCCTGGGCTGACCGAGAAGGGACAGCGTTGGCCGTGGGTGTGCGTGGGAACATTCGTGACGCTGGATGTGCTCCTGTCAACCTTCCACAGGTGTCTGTCTGTGCCTCGGTGTGTGCGTGGCTGTGTGGGCTCCTGTGTGTCCCCATGGGCTCCTGTGTGACTCTGTGGGCTCCTTTGTGANGTGACCCTGGGGGCCCCTGTGTGACTCCGTGGGCCCCTGTGTGTCCCTGTGTGTGTGTCCCTGTGGGCCCCTGTGTGACCCCGTGTGTGTGACCCTGTGGGCTCCTGTGTGTCCCCGTGGGCCCCTGTGTGTCCCTGTGGGCTCCTGTGTGACTCTGTGTGTGTGACCCTGGGGGCCCCTGTGTGACTCCGTGGGCCCCTGTGTGTCCCTGTGTGTGTGTCCCTGTGGGCCCCTGTGTGACCCCGTGTGTGTGACCCTGTGGGCTCCTGTGTGTCCCCGTGGGCCCCTGTGTGTCCCTGTGGGCTCCTGTGTGACTCTGTGTGTGTGACCCTGGGGGCCCCTGTGTGACTCCGTGGGCTCCTGTGTGTCCCTGTGGGCTCCTGTGTG
>VZTE01005066.1:984536-1072193 GCA_013397775.1 Eulacestoma nigropectus | reverse complement strand
TTTTTTTTTTTTTTTTGCATTTGGATGTCTGAGTGCCTAGCAAAAGAACAGTTCAGGCAATTTTCATTAATTATGATCACAGATGAAGGTAAACACCATGTAAGGTAAACACCATGTAAATTAAACTCCTGTAAATAGAATTGAAATTGAGAACTATATTTTAGCATTTAATATGATGTGTATTGCTCTGCATGTTCTTTTAATTGTACATTGCTAATGTGTCTGTAAGAGTCATTTTGTAACAGGCTACCGTGTAGTCTCCTGTAGAATTTGCGCAGTCATAAATGAAACATAAAAGCAGAAAAAGCGCCCAGCATGTTTTATCAGATGGGATCTGTGTGTAGCTAATGTATGCAGCAGTTCCAGTGCTATCGAATGTAAATGATGAGGTGATATTGATGAAAGGAGGGGATTGAGGTCTCGGGGGGCGCTGATGACGGATTGAACAGAAGCGGCCTTGCACCGCACGTAACTCAAGTCTGTCGTCTTCACCACTCAAAGCCGTAATGGGAGGTGGCAGTCTGAAATGAGTTGCCACGGCAAAGAGTATTATTTTTGAAATGCTTTCACACAAATCACTAGGCCCTGCATACAACTTAGTTTCATGCTTTAATGTCATCAGGAGGCACAAATTGGTGTGTCTAATTGTTTGCCACCTGCCAGCAAAATGAGCTGCCAGGCAGCCAGACGGGTTTGATTGTCTGTCAGCTCTTCAATAGATTGAGAGTGACAACATCAAAAATTTCACTTCAAACTCTGAAGCTTTGAGCAGCTTTTCAGAGACCTCTTCCCCACAAGTGCTTCTGGACAACTGCATTTTTCAATTAGTTTTCAATATATTGCTGCCTTCTGTCTCATCTGTCTTAAGGTAGCTGTAATTACATTATGAGCTATATAAACAGATTTCTGGGACACAGGAGCCCAGATCCTCAAAGTTATGACATGTCTTTTAACATCAGACTGAATTTCTTGAAAATGGCATCCAGGTTGACATTTTTAGAAGCAAACACAAAGGGTTATTTCACCTAGATTTGCGACTAATGGAGCATAACTCACCAATAATTCCTTTTTGCCTTCTCATCTTTTGTCTGACAAAGACCAGTCCCTGTTATTGATTTTTAGGATTTGGGGATTTCTCGTTTCTTTTTGTTTTGGTCAATTTGCATTGGTCCCACTAAATGCAACCTAGATCATTATGGTTTTTGAATTTGTAGAATACTGATTGAGTATACTCAGTAATACTCAGTATTGCATTTTGAAGCTTACACTTGTTCCTCTCTACTTTTTTCTAGTACACATTTCTTAGATGGATGCTATTGTTGATATCAAGAGTGCTTTTGGTTTTGTGTCTGATTTGTTATTTTTTCAAACTGAGGTAATTTACATGTATTTTCTGTTTCTTAGAGTTATTTCAATGGGAAGCATGCTTGCATAAGCAGAAAATCTTGAGTTCCTAGAAATGAAAAGATCAGTTATTTTTGCTGCTATTAAAGATGTGACTCCCTTTTAATCCATTATCACTTCATAAATTGGAAGATTATGGGTTTGCTTAGTTTACACTCTCAGTGAAGTATTTAGGAATATATCTGGAAATATTTTGGAGAACACATTTTTGAAGTATTTTAGTTTTGATTTTTGCAGGTTGTTTTTGGGGTTTTTTTTTTGTTTTTTTTTTTCCCCCACAGGAGGACCTTGGGGCCAGTTTTAAAGGTGGTAGAAAAGGTGGACAACTTGTGAAATCCAGTCAAGGCTCATACATGTCCTTCCCATTAGAACAGAGACAAGTGGTCTTCAAAAATATGTTTAATTTTATGTGTGTGTGCTGTATTTAAAAGGACTACTCATGTTTTGCTAGAATACAACGATGGGGTNTTAATTTTATGTGTGTGTGCTGTATTTAAAAGGACTACTCATGTTTTGCTAGAATACAACGATGGGGTGTTCTTTTTTCCTTTTTTTTTTTTTTTTTCCTGTTATAGTAACTGACAGAATGGGAAAAGACAAGAACTGTGAGAGAAGATGCACTGAAGGTTAGAATAGAGAGGTTCAATATTTGTTGTATGATTTCCCACCTTTGGGAGATCATTGGCATGCACTGGTCTACTAAGTTGTTTAAATAGGAAGTCATATTCCTGTTAGAGTCATTAGATTCTCCAAAAGGTGATTGCTGAAAAATAGATTTGGTTTTGCTGAAATCATATTAAAAATTAGTTACGGATAAATGCATTTTAGTCTTCTCCCAACAAAAATTGGTGATTTTTTAAGTTAATTACAAATAATTGAGGAAAAATAGAACACCTTTCCCATGAATCAAGAAGGGACAGGTACAGGTGTTGTCTGTTCTTAGGCACTGCATTCCCCGTTACTTTGGGTATCACAGTGGTGTGTGAACATATGAATGAAAAACCTATTCAGTGGTGTGGCAATTAAAGGACTCATCTGGTTCCAGTTCACTCAAGGTAATTTTCGTTGTCTTTGTGCAGGGGGAACTGGTCCAAAGAAAATACTTGGCAGCTTCTCTCTCTCGAATATATTTTTCTAAGGTAACAGTAAAAATACACTCCAGAGAATGAGGTACGGTTTCAGATCCTGTTAGACAGAGAAGAGAGCTGAAGTTGCATTGCCTGTATTCCTAGAGAGTGCCTTAGTCACTCATTTAGTAAATATAGTGGAAGATAAAGGGAAAGCTCATTGCCACCTCAGCTGTTTGTTTAGAAAAAAAATCATCCTAAATTTATGAATAGGTTCGAGTCAACCAAAATTGGGCATATTAATCCTCAATTTATTTTCATCAAGCTGTAATCGTATTCCCCATGTTTATCGTTTAGCAATCTATACACAGGTCGCTCTTTCAAAACTCTTCTTATCACCTGTGTCATATTCATATACATGGAACAGTAGGTATATCTGGCCAAGAGCTGATGAGAAGAAACTAGCTTCTCCCTACTCTCTAGTATAATTCACTGGCTAGATAAATGAAAATTGTGCTGGATTTTTGTCTTGCTGTTTACCCCTATATGCCTCCTTTTACAAGACTGATTGCAGCTTTTTAGCCTTACTTTTTTCTTCTTCAACATATATACAGGATTAGGTTCCTCACCCAAACTCATTTATATCTCATAGTGATTGTTTCTTTGGTTGTTTTTCTATATTTGATGATGTTCCTGATATTTAATACATCAAATGTTCACTTAGATTCTATTCACTTTCTTCAAACTTATTAAACTTCCAGTGTTTCCCATTTCTCTGTTTAGCCAAGACCATTAATCTTTCTTGATAATTAGCTTTTTTATCTTTTAAAGTTTTCCTTGTTTCTTGTCAGTATTTTACATGATTTTATATGCTTCTGCTAATTTACCCTGGATGCAAAGGATGGAATTTCTTTGTGAATAAATGCTTACTCCTCTGCTTGATCCAAGAGTGAGGATCAATGATCTTCATCTCCTTGTCCTTAAACCACACCTGAGATGATTCTCTTTCTTCTAGTTAGAAACAAGCAATTTACATTTAGTAGGTTAAGATCATTTCATGTACTTTAAGATATGGAGTTTTTGGTACATGTGTGGTATCAGATGATTGAAAGAATCCATAACACATGGACATTCAGCACTAATATTCCATTTGCATAAGTCTGAAAGATTATATCCTTCTGTGAGCCTTCCATATCTCTTCTAAAACTCATGTGTATACCTCACAATTTTTTTATCCAGTTTTTCTTCTCCTTGACTGTTTACTCTGAGTTAGACCTTTCCTCCTTGGTATCAGATGTATCTTACCTTAATGCAGTCAGCCTAATACATGGTGGTTTAAAGTAGGATTCAGAATGTGTTTTTCGTACATAGTAACATTACAGTCTCAGGTCAGAGTCTGGGGTTGAAATTGGAAAGATCGGGGGTAAACAACAGTATAAATGTTTCATAAAGAACTAGCTATATACAGAGATATGGCTGATATAAGTAACTTTCAGAGAAGAAATATTAAGCTTTCTTTTCAGAGATTAAGTTAATCTAGCTGTAGGAATAAGGTAGCATGTAATATAGCAGACAAATTGCCACCCACTTTCTAATGTGATTTCTTCTGAAACCTCTGAAGTTGCTGTTTGACACAGAGCAATTCTATTAAAAACTTGCCTTAAGTCTGTGCTGCTTTTTGAAGAACACTTGAAAAATCCTCATGCTCTCTGCTGCTGTGGGGGAGGAGAGGAGGAGCAAGAATATTAATTCAGCCTTAAGAGGTTTCGCGTATCCCACAAGAGGGTAAAGTGATTCTAATTTAATTGCTGCTGCTCAGATAGGTAGCTCAAGACATCCAGTATTGAAGGCTTATCTCTGACCTTTATGTTGACCATAGTGATTAAGTTGGAAAGCCTTTAAATTTTAAAATGGAGAAGAGATACGGAATGTGAATTGCAGAGAAAGAGAGAGAGAAAATATAGAGCTGTATAACCTGATTTGTCTGTCACCAGCACTGTGTAGCTAAATATAAAGTCAATTTGAGAAAGTGGTGGAATTTTTTTTAGTTTCCATTTTCTCTTTTTGCAGTTCAACTCATTAGTGGTATTATTTTCTATCTAGTTATTTCATGCAAATTTCTAAACCCCAGAAGAATCCTGTAGCTATTTGCTGAGGTTATTTAATGAACCAGCAGTGCATAAGTAGTATGCACATTGAATCAACAACACTCATCTTAAGCATGATATGAATTACGATGACTTCAGGCTCAGGTTTAAAACTGGTAAAGGACACTCATAGAGTAACAGAACAGTGATTAGGAGTTATATTTAGAATTGTAAACCACCCAGTGAACACAGAAATAAAATCAATTGATACAGACAATTACTACTAAGTTTTTGCTGACTAAATCATTTGGGATCATTTGAGACCATGATGACGTGATTCAGACAACTGTGGGCCAGTTTGGAACACTTAGGAAGTCTGAAATATATTGTACAAAACAAGGCCTAAAATGAAATATGGAAGTGTATATAACCTTTTTTTCTAGTCTGTAGATTTCTGTTCCTTCAGGAAAGGAAAACCTGAACGCCTGACAGATACATGTAAGGCATCTATCACAGTAAATTCATTCCTCAAATCATAATATTCTCAAGTACAATACTTGTTTCATAAGTCTGATTTGTTTTTATTTGCCTGTTTTCACTGTGTGTGCTGTTGGAGTGGTTAGACTGGTTAAAAGAAGACTTTCTTTACTTGAAGGGCAGTCATTCTCTTTCACCTTTCTTGTTCTGCTGTCCCTCTTATTGTTTTGCACATTTTTGACCACTCTGTTGTATTGTTCATACATTTTTTCTGTCTGCTTCGTCTGGATGTCATTCTGTATTCGCTCACTGTGTTTTGTTTTATCAGTAGGAATGAGACATTTTGACAAGGTCACCATGTATGACATGTTAGAAAGCTGCATTTTCTTTCAGGCTGGGATGATGTTGTCTCACTGCTTTTCCCTCTTCTTATGGTAGAGAGCTATCTCCTGATATTTCTTGATAATTTGTTATGTAATGGCACCTGACCTATCTTGATGTGGTGATTTAGACATACCAAACAATGCCAACCATGTGTAGAGCATTACATCTCTAGGATTTGGGAAGGATTGTCCTTCTTGCTATAGGAGCTGTATTTCAGTCCAAAACTACACTCATAAGAAAAGAATCTTTATGTTTATAGCAAGTTGGTGTATTTGGAGGTTGGACTAGATGACTCTTAAGGGTCCCTTCCAAATCAAACTGATTCTATTACGTCTGAGAAGTAAAGCTGACGTATGTGGTCTTTGCTATGGAAAGTTAGGTGATCTTTTGGACACTCTGAAAGACCACTGAACTGTTTGAATATAAGGAGGAAGATCTTGAATTTAGCTTCATCTTTAGAAAAGTAGCAGGAAAATAGGAAATACTTCTGCAGTAATTGCATTGGCAATTTAGCAGATACTAATACCAGGCTTTATATGACGGGAAAATTGTTCTTCTTAAAATAAAACCCAAAATAAAATGTGTCTTTCACTCACACTGTCTCACATTTTCATACAGTGGAGTGAGTGTGTGTCTAAGGAGACTGTTCAGCAGTCAGGCATCCTTCCTGCTTGCATACAGACAAGAGGTCCAGGATCTGCTGGCATGGAGAGCATGGGATGACTGTCAAGTCAAGAGCTGTCAAGTCTTCCTCATATTTCCTGGGTTCTTCACATGTTGGCCACTCTTTTCAGGTTTTGGATATGCTTTTTTTTACCTTTATGGACCTGCCAACAGTCTCTCTGTCCTTCCCAAGCTCTTTGAGTCATCAGTCTTCACAGGTTTTGTCTGCAAGGTCAGATTATTTTGTGAAGCTATTTATTTACCTGTGGTCTTGATGACCTGTTAATCCATGTGCCATTAGAATAGGCCAGTCTAAGATGCCTTTTCTTCCTGTGCCTTTCCTTCTTGTGCCTCAGCATACAAATATTACCATTCATTCTTCATTCACCCTTTTATTGCAATCCTCTACAAAGATGGTGGGTAATGGCAGTAGTTTCCTTTTGCAATTAATATAACTGGAAAACACTCCCCCTTAAGAAACAAGTCCTATTCAGCAAGTCCAATTTCTTCTCATGTTTCTGTGACACTACAAGGACTCTGCTTTTGAGTACTTATTCCTTATTATAACCCAAATTCAAATATTTGATTGAAGTATTAATTGAAGTAGAGATCTTTGTATGTAGGTTGGGGCTAAATTTACGAAATTCCATGGTGTTATGGAACAGATTAATTTAACCCCTGTAGACCCAGCTTTGTTCAGCTGTAGCTGCTGCTATGTAAACACTTTGTATGAGCAATGATTGTAAGATTAACTACAGACAAAAGCAATTATTTTAGGGTCACTTATCTTAATCAATAGCTATTGCATTGTACAAACTCATCTCCTCCTAATGTAAATGGACTACTTAGACAAAAACCCATTGACTGCCTAGACTTACCTCTCTAACAGTACATGCTTCAGGGTAGGGGTAAAACTTGTTCAGAATGACTTCAACTGTCAGCCCTCTAAAGAGAGTGAGGAAAAAAATGCTTATGGATTGTTCTATACACTGTCACCAGCAGTCTTTAAAATCCAGGGAGATGGAGGATTTAGACATATAGGAACATTATGCCACACCCTATGATTCATTATATGCCATCATATTTACACAAAAGTGTAACAAGACAGTTACTGAAGGAAGCTCTTGACCAAAATGTGGCCTCATCACCCTAAATAATTGCCCTTTCTCTCTCTTTTTTTATCACGATTAATTTTAAAGTGTATCTGCTTAAACAGAAAATATACATAATGATGAAAAGATATTGTTCAATATTATACAAATATGATTTGTTTCACATTTGTTTTTCCCTCAGGTTTGCCACTGAAACAGACTTTTAAGGAGAAGAGGGTTTTATAGATAAATGGAAATAAGAAAAAGAAAAATGTAAATATAATTGCTCGCACTATGAGAACTGCCAAGTTTTGAAAAAACATTGTCATCAAAGAGCAAGTCTTCACATTTAAAAACCCTGAGTGTGATTTAAGATTAGGTTAAAAAGTGTTTGTTTGAGTGCAATGTTGTCTGCTTATATTTGATATTACGTTGCACTTTTTGTATGAAAGCCCTGTTTTCTTAAAAGCTTCAAATTCTCAAGATGCTTTTTAAACCTTAGTAATATCAATACTGTGAAAGTATTTATTGTGTTACATTTTTGCTGTTCAATGTACATCGTTCTTTTGATTTAGATCAGGATGAAAGAAGGCTGAATCTAAAATTGTGTTTCTTAGTCGTCTCTATTTGAAAGAGAAGTGGTTATGTTCATGGTACTGAGGAACAACCTACTGTATTCAAATATGCAGATGAAATACAAAAAAAATGTTATCTTAGGTAACTTCATTAGGATCAACAAATTCACAGTCTTTATGACTGCATACATATAGACTTCTAGTCTGCTGGCATAATTTCTGACAGCTAGCATTATCTTTGCAAATCTAGAACACATTACGGTGTTACCCTGTTGATAGCAGCATTCTCAACATATTGAGGTGGTAGAGTCTTTCCATTTTGAGGGCACTGAAAGACAAATTAGGTTCCTTGGAATTACATGAAGCTGCAGAATAAGGATAGGAGTATGGTTTTAGGGCCTGTTAACAGAGTTTTACCCTATTTCAGGAAGGTTAAGAAAATTTATGGTATTATGTGTTCCTCAGCAATGCCATCATACAACAGCCTAAACCCATCGCAATCAAAAACTCTTTCTGGCTCCCTGGTGCAATTTTAGTAATCTGCTGTTTCTTTTTCCACAGGAGTGTGGTTGTACCAGTAAAGAAACCCCCTCCGGGTAGTCTGGCTGTTACCACCGTTGGAGCTGCCACAGCTGGGAGCGGGCTGCCACCGGGTAGTACACCTAATATATTTGCTGCAACAGGAGCTACACCAAAAAGTATGATTAATACAACAGGTATTGTCCTTAAATATTCTTGTGACCCTCATTTTGTCTTTGTTTTTTGTTTCGTCACCTTTAGTGATGTTCTGTTTTTTAATCATCTTTGTGTTGCTTTGTTTGTAGTTCCAAAATAAAACCTGGAAAGATTAAACTTTGGCCTTTATTAGAGACAGTGTTTTCTCTTGGTCTATGTTTATAATCTTTGATAGTGCACATTGGACTTGCATAGCCTTAAATAAGTTAATAAATAGCCTCAATATTGTTTTATTAGTGTTGTTTCGAATTAAAATGAGCTAACTTTTCTAGTGCTCTGCAGTGGAGGATGTTTAGGTGATACATACCCATTACCCCTCCGTATGTATCAAAGAAAGTAAAGACAAGTAGCTACTTAATAAACATATCGTAGATTGTAGAGGGTGAATATTTTTGACAATTACTATTTGTCAGTGAAAATTATGCTCTTTTTGGAAGATTTTTTAGTAAGAAACTACTTAATTTAACTGAATTCATGTCTTATCAGTAGTTGTTTATTGTGACCTATAGAAGGAGGACTAAAACTTCTTTTTAAATTATTTATAATAGTAGTAATGGGATTCTCTATCATGAAGGAACCTATTGACTATGGAGACTATGGTTTCCATTGAGAAATGAATCCTTACTGAGTGCAACTGATATTTACTTAAACTCCTTTGAAACGTCTGACTACAGTCTGTTTTCTTTCTAAAATAAGGAAAAGCACTAGAGAGAAGAGCTCTCGTCAAGGATATCACAAGTTCAGTCAAGGGTTGAGAATGTGAAAATCTCTCTGGGGTTGCAGCAAATAGAGGGGGATGCTTTTGGTATCCCTCTGCTTTATGGAGTAGTATGGAGACACTAATTTTTTTTTCTTTCCTTTTTCAGATTACGTTTAATACCTGATAATAGAACTTTGATTTTTATAATGACAAAAAAACCCCAAAAAACCAACCAAAAATTTAAAATCTGATTTTCCTGAGGCAGATGGGAGGAATGAATACTCTGAATAATGTTATTGCTTCTCTGAACAGTTCCATTTGTGTAGACACTTCTGTTAATCTTGAATGGATTTCGTTTTAGGTATTCTTATGCCATGCAAAAAATATCCTACACCGGAAACCTTGTTTTCCAAATGATACTGAACAGTAGTAAGCTTTTCAGTCTTCTCACTGATTAAAGATCTGAACTATTTTGGCTGGAATGTAGTAGCTCTTGTTTGTAAGTAATTGCATTTTAAAATCAGTCATTTCCCCAATACTGTTCTTAGTAGAGGACAGTATTGCAGAAGCCATAGTACATTCACTGTGGATTAAAGGCTCCTTTTTTTGACAGATCTTACAATTTCTTTTTTTTTAATGAAACTGTTTTTGATCCTAATCTATAGACTAGCTTGATTAATTGAAAAGTATTGATTGAATGGAATTTCAGCAAGTATGAGGTTTAATTAGAACTATATATGTACTGAATTCTGTAGTAAAGATTTATATGAAGATTTGAATTTTTGAAGATTTGGGTTTTATATTAACATTTTACAAATGCTAAATGTATTAATGACAGTTTTTAAAAAAGTAGTATCACATTGAAAATATTTAAATATATATTAGATTAAAATGCTCATTTTGCCATTTTTAATTAAGTTATGCCTATGGTAGTCAAAACAGTGACTAATGTATGCCAGTTTTTGAGACATATAGACAAAGTATCTAAAAACTTTCTGGTTTATATACTTGTAATCTATGAAATATCTATGTTATTAATGATTTTAAAGTAGTGTATAGAATTTAATTGAACAGCACTTTTTTTATTATTATTTTTTTCCTATGATAAAAAAGAAACAGAATGCAGTTTTTTAGAAACACTAGATGTCCTCCCAAACCTATTTACAGTTGTTTTTACAGTATGTCACAGATACTCTAGAAATACAGTTATGTCTATAAGGTCTATTCTGTGCTGGACTTATGTGAAAGGTGTTTTTTTTTCAGTTATTCACATGGGTTGCAGTCGGTGTTTACATTCCATCTGCTGTCTCTGTCGCAGTCAATGTCACTGTCACGATTTAATGAGATGTATGTTACTGAAGTCCTTTAGTGCTGTGAATGCATCTTTGGGGAGATAGGTTTTCTCCCTTCTTTTTTTGTAAGAAACTGGCTTTATAGTTTTTTAGACTGGATTTCTGTAATTCATATCCTGATTCTTACTTCTATGTTAATTCAATAGTTCTAGATCTCTTTGACCTTCTGGAAGCCGAGCTGGTTGAACAACTTAGGAACTGCATTTTTAAACAACCTTAATGAAGAAAATTTTACTTTGGAAGGAAAAGGGAATAAACAATAAAAATACGTATTCCCTATGCATATATGAATAAAAATAAGTGAATAAATACACAAGTGCACACACAGAGACATAAATATATGTGAAGGCTTAATCTTTTTTAAGATATCCTATTCTCAGTTAAGTTGCTATGACTCCTAGGTTGGTAGAGATAACCTACCTTATATTTTTGTGTTTTTCAGTGTGTTTGGGTACATTTAGCATTTGTATTTAATCCAAGCCAGAACACACAGTGTAAGCCACAATCCATCTCCCAATCCCATTATTACAAAAAACAACCTATATCAGTTCCTAATCTAAATCCTGAACCTCACCAGCTACTTTAGTGTCAGCAAGCCCAGTAAATCCTGCTGCATTTTGATACTGTTTTGAATGTAAATGTTCTTAAATGAGCTAGTCAAAATTCCAGTCTTTACCTTAATTCTTTTATCAGTAAAAAATATCTGAAGACAATTAAAAAAAAAAAATAAAATTCATTCCTGCTGCCAGAGTATTTTTCACACTTACCAGCATTTGACTTCTACTTCGCTGCTGCCTGACTGCTTAAGCAGTTCAGAAACCATAATGCTTTGTAGATCTCTGCAGGAAACTGAAAAATATTTTATACCTGTGTAATGCAAAGGACAGTGATGTATCAACTGCTAAAACTGACCAGAAAGAGGGAGTTAACAATTATCATTTTTGAAAATGGCCAGAATAATCTAATTGATCTCTAAACTGGGGTTATTCACCCCTCAATGCTAACTTGGATAAATCTTATTGCCTGTCAGCCTCTTCTCTGGTAGCATTGCAGTCCCTCAGGCTTTGAACTCCAACTACAAGATTGTTTGTAGCTACCTCTCTTGCAGTGATGTGTTGCAGAAGGACTGTGCAGAACAGGGACAGCATTTATCACAGCACTCTCGCTGTTCTTGGCCTCTCTGAGCCTTTGCTGGTTTGCTTCAGAGAGGCTGAACTCACAGTACTGTTTCAGCAAACATGATAGATTGGCATTTAGAGTCTAAGTTTAGCCCTTAGCTCTGACCCAGATCACTTAAAGTATAAATGTATGCTCTGTGTGCATCTTTTTTTCTGGGCAGCTGTTCACAACTCATTGAAATGATACCCCCACTGCCCTTCATACTTTTGAGATCTTACAATTCTCCTTGACTCAAGGAAGGAAACAGAAAAATTGTAATTAGAGTCTTAATACTCCCCAGACACTAATTTCCCCCATTTCTTCCTGAAGTGGTATACATTTTCTATCTTCCCTGTCGTTTTTTAATTTCTATTTTATTTTCTGCCTGTAGTTGCAACTGGACAGTCAAATATGCATATATAAATATTTTTTAAGAAATATTTAAAATTCTATTCACTCAAGCTCGTCTTAAGTATATTTTTATTTTAGAAAGATCTTGCTTTGCAGGATGATGTAAAATTATTTTCAACTTTGGAATATAATTTGGGAATAATGGAAATGAGGTAAGAATTTATTTTGCCTGATTTTCAATGGATTTCAAGCTTATTATTTTTATACCAGCAAAGTTAAGGTATTAATTTTTATGATAATCCTATGAAAAGGTTTTCACTGTGTTAGACTAAATAACATTATTTCCATACTTAGAAGTAGATTAATAATACAAGGATTATTTCACAAGTTTTGTTTCTTAAGACTGAATTAAGGTTTGTGTTTTTTGGGGGACAGGTGCAGTAGACTCAGGATCTTCTTCTTCCTCTTCGTCATCCAGCTTTGTGAATGGTGCTACCAGCAAAAATCTTCCAGCTGTCCAAACTGTTGCTCCAATGCCAGAGGATTCAGCTGAAAACATGAGGTACACAAGTTGTCTTTTAATATTAATTATATTTTCTCTTCCTAAAATAGTGTTAAAAAAAATCAGCTCATTTAATGTGCATTACTGTAGTTACACATATGCTACAGTGTATATACTTTTTGGATACTAAGGATATACATACTAAAGTAACACTCCACTGATAAGTCTGAGCTTTTCAACTGAAGAGTCTAACTTGTTCAAACTATGCCAAATACTAAAACGTCATTAAAGTAATTTTTCAGCTGAGTGGCTTTTTTCTTTATTCAATAATGATAGTACAAACTGGTAATGGAGCACTAGGAAGTGGAAAGAGAGACTCAACCTCTCCCGAGCAAATGAAAGCCTGCTTTAAACTGGACAGGACAAAACCAGACCTGTATTTGTGCAGCTCACTAAATGGGGCACCCAATCTGAGTTGGTGTTGCAAGAGACTCACGCCCAGGGGTAGCTAATACCTCTCTTGCCCTGACTGGCAGCCAGGAAAGTGCCCTCTGAAATTCCTATTAAATATCTTGTATAATAGGTTATTATTGGATATAGGTTTTGCTGCAACACTTCAAAGACAAATTTTTGACCTTTTCAAGGTGCACACACATCTGCCCTAAAAAGCTGACATGGGACGTACTAAAGATTGGCCCAGTGTTCTTTAGTTGGCTTGCCACTGCAAGGCATGGCTGTAAGAACACTGGGATGCAGACAGCAAGCTAGGTGTTCATAGGCTGTTCATGAGGTGACAAGCTTAGAAGCTCATGAACTTTTAGGGATTGCATTCCCTAATAAACTGGAAAGGAAATAAATTTAAATCAGAGGCCCTACATAACCCATTAAAAAAGTAACAGTGCTTCAGTGATTGAACACAATGAAAAAAATTCCTTTTTTTGCTGGTCCTACCTGAAGGGTCAGATAAATTGTGCAGGTGGAATCACAGCAATGGGTGCAGGCACAGGCTGAAGGCAGAAGGGCTGTTGATTCCACTCCAGAAAGTTGCAAATGTTCAAGAAGAGAATGATCATTTGTATGATGTTATTTATTGCTTGACTGTTTCATGAGGCAAGTTAATAAAATTGTGGTGTAATTAAAGCACTCCTTTTGCTTCTTGTCTTCATATGCTAAGACAAGGCTTCGCTGAGGGAGAAAACCTTTTCAAAATTGAGATATGCATGTTAAAATTTGTTAAAATTAAATAGGTATGTTAAAATTCCATTGGATCATTAATTAGTTTCTTTTTCAGCTGTTAGAACAAATGCAATGTTATTGTGCTTTCACAAACATTTTTAATTTTTTTGTCCTGGAATCAAAGAAAAGCTTGAGTTGCAAAATCTGGAATAAAAATTTTGAATTCAGAGTTTCAACTCAGATATAGTTGTACTCTGAGGAGTAACTGAAATAAGTGACTAACATGTAGACAACTAAAAATCTAATCAACCCAAGGAATGTCTTTTCGGCTTTTTTTCATTTCTTCTGCCCACCCTCCCAACTCCAACTCTTCTGCCTAAGAAACAACTAGATCTTTTTTTTGATAAAATTTTGTTGTTGTTGTTATGTCATATAAATCCATTGTGCTGTAGCTTTTATGAGATTAAAAATCAAAGTTTTTTGTTGAGACAGAGTATGTAACACGAAAGCTAATGTATCTAAGCCTTCCCTTACAGTAACTACATAGGAAGATCTGATTATGGCTGTAGACTGAGCAGAGGAAAGTGAGGAGGAGAATAGTCTTGGACTCTTAGACATTGAATAGTCTTGGTTTGGAGGTAGAGGTTTGTCTTGGAATGAAGCTGGGAAGGTAGTATGCTTGTGACTGGAACAGGATGCCCTCATCCTTTGCACTTTCTTGTGACCAATTCAAGCAGGAGGTAGTAAGACCATCCCATGGGATTATTTGGTCTTTTTGCTCACAGTTTTAAAAGTTTTTTTTTTAGTTTGGTCTTTCAATCTTTTCTGTCACGGTTTATCACCTTTCTATATATAAATTTTATATATATATATCTATATTTTAAAATTATAAATTTATATAATTTATGATAAATATTATAGAAATATATATTGTATATTATATATATTTATATATAGTTTACTTTTTGGTGTATGTTGTCTTTAATCTGCAAATTAAATAATCTTGAATTTGAGAGCTAATAAGAATTTATTTTCATTGAAGGTCCAGCAATGGAGAGGGGGAAAAAAATATTATTTTTTCACAAAAAACCCTTAAAATCTCTTCATTCAGTAATGAAAAATAGTTTCATTAATCTCAATAGGGAATTCCCTAATGATCGCAGTATGCTTTATAAGGTATAATAAATGTTAGAAACAGCTGTAGAATAGGTTCAGTCTCTCTCATTTGTATGTGTGAGTACAGAAAAAGCAGTGAATGGGTCACCCACTTCCCCCAAAAATTTTTTGGAATCTCTGTGTAGATTTATTTCTTGATTTTGCTTGTTCTTTTTGGAATTGAAGGACCAGAACTCTACTCAGTTTTCAACACATAAATGCACCAGGAACTTTTCTTCTTTCTCTATTTAAATATTAATTTCTGTCCTTCGATATGCATTTTTAAAAAGTGCTAACCTTTGATCTCCTTTTTTTACAGAATACTATTCCAAATTGCCCATTAATATGTCCATAGTAAACAAGATCCATCAGCTGTCCATTTGATAAGAAGTTGTTTATTAGTAGCTTGTCCAAGGTGTTGATTAATAGCATACCTGTACCTCCAACGTTGCTTGATTCTTAAGTAAAAATTGATCTTAATTTAAAAACATTTGTACTTGAATTTATTTTCAATTTTACATGAAATTTTCAGAGTTAACTTTGAAATTAGGAGTTTTATAAAACTATTTACAGCAAAAGTATATTTTAAAATATGATTTAGATAAGTCTAGATTAATCTAGGAGGTTTTTTATCTCTTACCAGCAAAAGCTTGGATTAGATTCATGTTGAAAATTAAAAACTCTAAGCTAGTCACCTGCATTTCAACTACAGTCAATAGAGGCTTTACCACAGTGAAGTTCACTTCAAATAACCTTTTTAAAACAGCCTTAAAAGGCTGCTGATATGAATCCATCCTTTAAAGTATTAGAAAATCATTATCTGAATTTTAAATGGGATGACAGCACACTGAAAGAAAATAGGCTAGAAGTTCAGTAAAATAATTTCATGCTAATGAAGGAAATCTTCCAATGTTTTTATAACATCAGCTTTCTTCTTAAACATAGGGATCTTCAAGTGATCTAAGTTAAAACAGTCACATTTATTTAGTGTTTACAGATATTAGATAAAGTAAAAAATTTAAATGCCAGTGTTCATTCTCTTAGATTCTGTCAATAAATGTAACTTCTTCCTATAATTGCATTTTTGAATGCCAATAATAGATTGGTGCCATAATGCAAGCACAATGAAAACCCCTTCAACCATCAGCAATCTGAAAAAGAACAGCAAAAATTTTTGGCAGACCAGAATATGTATGTAAGTTCATTTCCATTTTAGAGTAATAGTTTACTTCTTTAGGATAACACAGCAGGTTTTTAATCCTGGCATAAGAGTTCCAGTGGGCAAAGGTGTTACACCCTGTCAAGTTTTAAAAGGGAAGAAGGAACCTTAAAGAGTACAGTCCTTAGCACACTGCTGACATTCTCAGACTATCGCTAGTTGGTATCCCCAGACAAAGCAATACTATTTCTGGTATTTAAGAAGAAACAGAAGTCACAACGCCTCTTCTCATTGTACAAGAAAAAATTAAGGACCATACCGTGCTTCAAACAGCCTCAGCAGGCAGAGAAGTCTAAATGCAAAGGCAAAGTGATTTACCTGGGTTCATGTTCCCTCAGAGTTGAATAAAAGAATAGTGGTTCTCTTGATATCTGTGCTAGAACACTTTCTCATATACTGCCTTGCAATGTCAAGTGTTGTTATTTGAAAGCTTGAATAAACAAGCAAGTTGCTTGTGATTGTTTTGGTGAATAAAAAGATTCTCTTTTCAAGATTTAAAATCTGTGTAAAATCAGATTTAAGCTGAGATGGTGAAATAGACCTACACTTGAATCTGATACCATGTTTGAAAAGGATAATAAAAATTTTACTTGTTCTGGAGTACTCTGCAAATACTGTAGAATTTATGAGGCTGACACTGCTGATTTTGACATGGCATTTCCATTTACTTAAAGCAATTTAAAAACTGTAAAGTTTAATCAAATTATGATCATCCTCTTTTCTAAAGAAGCTTACAGAAACTTTTAAAAACAGGTGCGATTTGACATCATTTAACTTCTATTGTGAAGTGTTCTTACAGTCATGGTCTCTTTTTTTTTTTTCACAGTATCACTGCAAAGCTTGAAAGAGCTTTAGAAAAAGTGGCCCCTCTATTGCGAGAAATTTTTGTTGATTTTGCCCCTTTCCTATCCCGAACATTATTGGGCAGCCATGGACAAGAGCTGTTGATTGAAGGTACTGTTTCTATTATAAGATTATATTATTTTAGCTATTATTCATTTCATATGAACGATTTTTTATTTTCACTAGACTTTGTATAACTATTTTGGATAAATAAATTAATCAGTTGTTATTACATTGTGATTTCACTTCCTTGCATTTAAGTTCATTTAAAATAATTAAAAGCGGTAGCTTTTGTACACTTGTTTTTTTTTTCCCTGAGATGCTGTGTAAAGATATATCCTGTCACCTTAGAATGCAAAATCCTCCCTATAGTTTGCCTTTCTGTCCTCAGAATAATTCAATGCTTCAGCCTGACTTTGAGAAACCAGTGAAAATACAATTTAAAAGTGTAATTTATTCCCATAGAAGAAACTAAAAAGAAGACCATGTTCCAACATTATTGAGGCATATATCTGTATTTGGTAGGGATGTTATTTCCTCAGGCTGGTCAGTTGGATTCACACAGGCACATAAAGAGCTGTCCCTAGAGGGGGAATAAAAAGCGATAAATTTCAAACAACAGTAACCTTGACCGCTTTCAAGGATTTTTATGGGGTTTATGTGCTGTCTTTACTACATCATAGCTAGAAAATTTGCCTTATAAATGAGGCAGGAAGTAATGCAGAAATTATGCAGGAAGTGCAAATATGGCAAGCTCATGAAGTAGTGAATCAGTACTCATGCAGCTAAAATAGTAAAGGGGGAATTAGCATGAGCATGCACTGCTCCCAGGTCATGTATTCAGAGGAATATATTCAGCCAAATAAACTTTTTCCTTCCAGGGTTGTTCTTACACAGTATTGTTGTTTATTGAGAGGAAAAATTCTCATTCTGAAAAGGGTTACAGTATGTGAAGATCTACGCAGAAAAAATACAGCTTTGTGTTCAAATTCCAAAACTCCTTCTATTATAGGCATATTTTACCTAAATATTAGTGTACAGTTTTTTTAAGGTAATTCCATGATTACATCTCACAGTGTTGGTTCATGTTACTAGAAATATTTACATCTTGTAACTGAAATTTTCTAGAACCTTTTCTTCTTTTTTCTTCCTATTGATTAATAATATTGTTGTTTAATAATACCAAGGAATGGTATAGTAGCTTAGTAATACTCAGAAGCTTCAGATATTTATATTTTTAATTTTACAACTGTAAGTTGCACTTCTCACTTAATGACACCTAAAGTTAATGGTCTGAGATTCACCTTGAGATAACTGTAAGATAATTGATGGGTTACATTCTTAAATAGCTTATTTCAGTGAAGTTGGTTGCAAAATTTGTAGCAGCATTATCCTTTTCCATTTGGCAATTGATTAATTGCAATATAGTTTTTATAAAATATGACTAAAATTGTCTTGGTTTTACCTGATTAAAAAAATTCTTCATTGATGTTGTTCTGCTTTTGTTTTTTGGTCAGATCCATAGCATGAAAAAGGCTACAACAGTTCCCAGGATATGACAAAGGCTGAAAAGCTAGAGGTCACAGGAACCTCACAACTATATGGCAGTGTTTTATCTCACTGCTTATCTAGAAAGAAACACGATTTGTTTGCTGTAGCATGTTTCTGATAGCTGTTTGGAGTGTCATTCCATATTTTGCCCCATCTGTGGCTTAGCCACCCAATTCAGAGCCAGAAAACATTGTTCACAAACCACTGAGTTCCAAAACAAGTAATGTCCTTCCCATCATTTTTCTTTACTTTTATGTCTAACCTTCTCATTCCTGATTTCTAAAAAGCAGTCCTTTCTTCCCAAGATATTGAAATAGCAATCTATGAAGTAAAAAATCCAAGGACACCATAGATTTTTATGGTGCAAGACTTGAATTTCTCTGCTACCTCTGAAATACTTGGGCTTATTTTTGTTCTTAACAGAGGATTCAGAGACTTGCTTTTGTAGTCATTGTGTACTTCTGATCTTTTCTTTCTTCATTGCTTCTATGAGACCCTTGTTCTCAACTTAACTGAATCCTTTCCTAGTTTAGTTGCCTTTGAAAGATAATTCCAAATTCTCTCCTAGTCTGATACCTGATTTACTTCAAGAAATTTCCTCTCATTGCTTATTGAAAGCAAGTGGTAGTCCTGAAGTACTTGAAAGTGCTCTCCAGGTAATGACTCTGCAAAACAGAGGGTTTTAGTAGTGTAATTCAAGATATGAGAGTGCATGGAATTCCTGTGGGGATTTGATAATTGACATTTGATTTTTTTTTTTTTACTGGCAAGCAGTAATTAACTTGGCAGTTTTATATGCAATAGTTTAATTTGTTACTTTTTATATAAAGGTTTTATTTATAAGAATCAAAAAGGAGGAAATAAACTTTATATAATTAAGTCTTAAGGCACTTGTCTGTTTTTCAAATTGATCACCATAAAAATATCTGTCACGTTCTGTGAAGCATGTACTTTCAAGCTTGACATAATAATACCTTTCCTTCTTTGCTGGTTTTCAAAACCTCCTTATGGTGTGAAGTTTTTCCCCTATCAGATTTTGTTAAAATCTGAATACTGTCAGATGTGCTTGATGGCATGTGCTTTTTCCTGAAGCTCTTTCTAGTGTTATTGTCCATGTGTGTGTGTAAGAAATGCTAAATCATTTTCAGATTTGGTAAGAATGTGCACAGTTTTGTAGCTGACTGTGAATACTGAAAAGCACAAAAAAAAAGGGAGCAGAAAACAAAATTAATTTTAATACTTTTAAAACAGGTTAATTATCCAAACTTTCAAGAATATCTGATGCTTTCAGATAGATGTTGTCAATATGTTTCTGGAAATGTCTACACAACTTAGTTATGATTTCACCTTTTTGTAGTATTTCAGCTGCCTCAAACCTTTGGTGAAAAATCTTGCAGTCATATCCTTTTACATCACATTTTATCATCATTCTGTTTCATGGAAGACTGGCTGTTCTATTGTTTGAGTAAATTATACTTAGTATCTTAGTAGCTTCTTAACTTTTGATTAGAGTTGAAATGAACAGGCTGCAATGGTCTGGTCAGTCTAGACCAAAAACTTAGGCCACTAATACTTGAAATTGTTCATTTTTCTTGTTTGTTCTGGTAAATTCCCAAATGTGACTGGTAACAGAGGAACCCTATCAAGTAGTAATCTGGCATTGCCGAATATATTTATTGGTAAAACTCCTCATCTATTTACTGCACTAAAATTACTGAATTACTAATTACTGAAATAATTACTTGTTCCGTTTTCCAAAACCAGTTATTTCTTCAAAGGCATCTTACACTCAACTGAATTTCAAATGTTTCATCAACTTCTCAGAATATTTTAGAAGTGGAAAATATCCTCAGTGATGGGTTAAAAAGGACTTATTTGCATTTGAATGCAAAGAGCTTCAAACAGAGTATACCAGAACCAGCCCAACACTGCTGTGGTTTGTCAACTGAGGTTCTTCCAATGCCTCAGAGAACAGAAGTTGCAAAGGTTAAAATTGTCCGTACAGAATCTAATTGGAAACAAACATGCAATATGTGTAGGTCACATATTTGAGCTTAGCAGAGCTCATTGTGGAGTTCCATTTAACACTTGCACAGATATGTTTTCACTAACTAGTTTCCATATGGTCTGCAAATTCCCTCCATGTAAAGTGCATTACAACATTCTAGCTTTTAGGTGAAAATGTTACAGGCAAGTGTAATCTGATATGTAGCCGAAAGAAAAGCTATATCCTCTTTTTGTCAAGCACAGATGGGCAAAAGTATTTCCACTACAGCTATTCTTGGCGTGTCTGAAACTGTAAGAATAGGCCCACAATCGAAACACAGTCACATAGAATGCTTTCCCTTCTCTTGAGTGAGGTACCAAAGAAACTTCACCAATGCTTTTACTTTGCTATATCATTAACTGAGTAGAAGGTCAGCCAGGTAGCCCTTCTCCAAAGGATCTCTGATTAATTCCTTGGAGCACATGTGATATGTTTCTGATACAGGCACAATTCAAGTCAGATGACAGAGAGAATGTTTTTGCGCTGATAGGAGCAGAATCTGTTTCTCCTCATTAACTCACCACATGACCCTATGAAAATATTCAGTAGAGGTGGTGATGGACTGGCTTTGTATCATGTTTGACAGGAGATTTCTTGAAACAATTGAAAAATTGCCCGAAACATTCCTTTGGAAACCACAGATAAAACTTGGGTGCTACATGACACTACTTTAAAAGCTCCCCAAGACCTCAAGTGTGACATCACTGTGGCATCTACCAATACTGGCACAATTAGTTTCTCATTTCCTTGAGGAATACTGAATTTTGTATTAGAAGAAGCAGAACAACCATTTTCCTTAAAATATTATGGTAATCTGGAAATCCGTTACACTTTCTGGGGAAAGTTTACTTTTTTGGAGCTTAACATGCCCCTTATGTTTCTCTTTGAAACTTTTCAGAACCTTTGTATTTCTGTGTTCAGGAGCACAGATGCTATAAAGTGGAAAAATGCATGTTCTGGAAGAACTTTTTTTCCCTGTACATATTATTCTCTCATTCTTTTATCTCACTCTGCCACATCCACAATATTTTTGTTTGTGTGTCCAGGCATGCTTTCTTTCAACTGATTAAAATGACAGTAATTGACCTTGTAGTCTGTAGGACAGCATGTAGCCAACATCTTGAACAAAATAAATAAATTAATAAATACTAGCAAGTAAGAGTGGAAAGGAATAAATAAATAAATTTACGATTTAAAATTTTGTATTAACTCAAATTAACAGCATGTAAATAAAACCTTAAGCTATTCATGGTGCTGAAATTTCTATAATCCAATTTTTTATCCTATTTTGCTGGTTTTATTAACAGTCTTTTTTATAGTGTTGAATTGTTCCTGGCAAAACTAAGTGCTTAGGTGAAGATACACAAAATGAGAAGGCATTGCATTGGAGAGATATGCTGAATCATTTTCTGGACTAACCAAAACTCCAGAAAAAGCCAGATTTCAACATAGCCAGATGCTGAGTCCAACTTTTAGGAGCAAGGAACTTGGACTTAGATCCATCCTAGAGGGTGGATGATGAGGGACAAAGCCACGCAAAGAATGGAGGGATTGCCAAAATAATTGGGATGCTTGGCTCCCTTGGCTCAATGCTGAGGCAACAGACTTTTCCAGTGCCTTGGAAGAATAGATGAGGAGGTGATTTCATTTCTGCGCACAAATTTGGTAAAACTACTGCAATCTGGTTCTACAGTCAGCACTTCAAGAAAGCTGCACACACTGCAGAGGTATCAAGAGAGCAGGGCACGGGAGTGATTGATGGATGGGAGATAAACACCAGGAAGTATAATGGAAGGAGCTTGATATGGTCGATGTGTCAAAAAGAAGAGAGAAAAAGAAGTTAAGTGCTACAGGATGCCTTAGTCTTTCCACAAACAGAATTCCTAATGAGGGTAAATATAATTGGAAAACTTTAGTAAGGCTTGCCCTCAATTATTGCAATCGACGTTACTTGTAGTTATTATGACTATTTTAAAAATTCTTCCTAAATATAGTCTTCAATGCAGTTTCTCAAGAGGAAAAATGTCACGTATTTGCTGGATGCTTTTGGAGCTTCTTTGTGACTTTTGAGCATGTGAATCGCCATTTTCTCTGTACCATATCGTGCAAGGAATGACAGTCTGCATTAATCTTAATTTGTTTTAACATTGTCATGATTGCATTTGTTCACATGGTGATAGACAGGTGCACTTCATTGTCAGCTAGCCACCTGCAGAAATCAGTGAAAAAACAGTGGGTTTTTTTCCTTCTTCTGCAGCTGACTGCATCTTAACTGTAGATGCAGTCAAGAGTATATCATTTTCCCTTGAGGCATCAAAGATGGTCAGTGCTTATGTCACTATGAAATAAGCCTTTCTTCTGATTTTTTACATATGTGATCATGTGTGTATATATAAAAATTGATTTTCATTTTTTATGTAAGAAGTTCTTTAATCATTACCTTGAAGCTCATTTTAATATGAGACATTTTCTCCTTTCTCTGCATCATGAAGTTTGTCTTTTCACAGAAGCCTCATGTAAGGCTTGTGCCAGCTATAGTTTGGTCTCAGATTTCAGAGAACTCTTGCAATTATATGACTGCATAGCTTTATATGTACTTTATTCTGATTTTTTTGAGAACATGAAACTTATGTGATCACATTGGGTGAGGAAGATCAGCCTTTTAGTCCCTTGATAATTTTTCAAAGTGTTGGCCAGTTTCAGACAGTTTAACAGAGGGTGCTTAAAAGATGCTGTTTTTACACAGTATTCCCGAATGTAAATATCTGTTTAGAAGAAAAGATACCCTATTTTGGGTTAGGGTGTATTTCTTACCCGCCTTCAATATTTGCTCTGCACTATTATTTGAGATATGCCATCATCGTTTAGTAAAGGAATGGAGAACTGAATAGTAACTCAAAATAATCGCAGCCGGTTCACTTGTAATATGCTGTGTAACACGGTATCGGTACAACACTATAGGTGTTGCAGCATAAGGAGCAGGAAAGCAATTGATAAAGCAGGATTGAGGGAGCAGTAGGAGCTCAGCCCTATTAGACATCAGGGAATCCCTGTTAGAAATCAAGGTGAATGTTACAACTTTCCATGGTGAGGTCAGACCAGTGTCACTTGCAAGAGGTGTCTCACTGGACATGATCACTCTGTTCAGTAAGGATGAGGAATCTTATGGATTATTTGATTTGTACTGGGTCGGGAACTCTGAATTGATTTTCAGAGCTAAGTTCATAATGTACTTCCTCTCTGCCATGCCACATCCCACTCCTTCCTTCCATGTGCCCTAGGTGTCTAAGTGTACCTTCTTCTCTGTCTCAGAAGAGGTGATGCTGCATGTTTAGCACCGGGCAGTTAAATCCAGTGAATTTCCTGACCCAGTCCTCTGTAAGACAGTTTTCCTCAATTTGTGCTAGTAGGATTCCTATCCATAGATTCCTTTTTATCTTCACTATAAAGACTTGCAAAAAGATCCCAGAAAAATTGCACTCCTGTCTGAAATTAATCCCTGTTTAGATGAGGTTGAAATAATAATGATTTACAGATAATGCTTTTCTTCAGTAAGTTAAAGTTTGTGTTTTCCTTTTTTACTTTAGGAATTTCTGCAATCAATTTGCAAGATTAGGTTTTTACCATGAAGAAAACGATAGATCATTTTGAAACAGGACATGAAATCCTCCAATAGATTAAAATACTGCTGCTGATTGAAAACCTGCCTGCACATGTTGTAATCCATTCATAAGCAGGAAAGAGATAAAGTTAATGAATTTCAAACTGCTATTTATAGACATGTCAGAAATTTGTTTTAAGAATTTCTCTATCTGTGGTTGGTATGATTAGCTCACAGTATCTTACTGAAAGGCTCCACAGTGTACTCGTGTTTCTGCACACACTTTGGGACTGTTCATGAATTTTACTAAAAACTTCTATGAGTCAGGTACACATGGAGACAGAAAAAACCACTGGTTTTCCAGAGGTCTGTACGGTCGGAACAAAGAAATGCTGAAGGGCTAAATGTATATTCAAATCTGCCTATTTTTTTACAACTACTCCAGATAGTCAAGGTTCATAGCTTTGCAACTTCCAAAGTTTTTTTAGAGTATGCTACTAGTGACAAGACAGATGCCAATTCAGAGAACTGAAGAGCAGGTGCCACAAAAGAAGTCTCTATTATTTATCCACATTGAACTCTACAAACTATAATGACCCCAATACAAGTTACAGAACATTTTTCTTTCACATAATTTTCCTTTATGACATCTTTAAAGGGATATCATTACAAACACCAGAAAGAGGATACACATTCATTTGATTTTGATTTAACTCTTGATTTACTGAAGTTCCTGTGTACAGAAGTATGTTCTGAACAGATGTTTAACATGGCAGGAAACATTATAGATCAGAGATCCAGATAGCAACTAGGAAATGCATAGCATCTGGCACCTTTTTGAAAGTAAACCTGCCAATAATTAATTACACATATGAGCCACTCTGTCCCTGTCTAATGAGTTGGACACTTACTAAGATGTATTAGACTATGGAACAGAGGTTAACTGCTCATGCCCTCTCCTCTTTCTCTGACTTGTGTGGTCCCAGTGTAACTTAAGGGTAGAAATGGTTGTTGGCACTCAGATTACATGTTGTTGATTATATTATCATTATCTCATTGATTAATAATCAAGATGTCTTTACAATCCAAAATGTAAGGAGTTCCCATTAGACAGAAATTTGGGTTCTTCTTTTGCTTTGACAATGGAGAAAAAAAATTACTGAAATTGTGAGACTAATTGTAAACTTTAGTTAGGAGAATGCAGATGTAAAAAACTAATAATAAATACATGCCTTCAGGAAAGCAAAAGCTGGTAACAGTGTAAGGTAGTCAGGTTTGCTGGAAAGAAGCTCTGAAAGTTATCCTTGAAAATGTAGAAGCCACTAGATGTTTGAAGTTACTAAATTACTGTTGAAAGTGCTATTATAAAACTTTTATTATTAGGAACCAAAGAGTACCAGTTGCTGGTCTTTTAAAGCACATAAGGAAATGCACAAAATACTGGAGCCTTTAAAGATTAAGAAAAGGAGTTGGTTGTTTGTAATCCTTGGGTCTCACTTACTTCAGAGTATTAGACATTTTCTCACAAATTTCTTTTTCAAGCTAGTAGCTTGTATTCCAGTTGCAAGCCAAAAGGCCTAGAAAGGACTGGTCTTTTTTGCCTTAGAATTCTAGAAAAATACCCTCCCTGATACCCTCCTTGATAGTCATCTTTGTTGTAATAGCATCCAGTTTCTGTCTTTCTTCTGGCTTTAACTTTCAGCTTTACTGGAAAATACATTTTTTAGTGAGTTTTCCTACTAAACTATGACCAAAAAAAAAAAAAAATGTAGCAAGAGAGCTATTTAAAGTTATTTCAAGGCAACGATTTTTAAAAGATTCTGGAGAAATTTCTTAACATGTGCAGGCACTGCTGTAACACAGCCTGTAGATGGACTCATCATATCAGGTATACGGCAGTGCTGAATGGTAACACTGGACTGAGTTGCACAATATTTTTTTTTTAGAACAACCACCTTTTCCCCCCTTATTATTTTCTCCACTACTGTCCAGGTCCAAAGAAAAATGAGGTGGTATGCCAAAAAGGTATTCAGTATCTACAGGATGTTCATGCTGTGACTGAAGCTCTCCACAGGCAGAGGTTCTCTGGTTCTTATTCCACTTAATTCATCATTCAGAACTCAGCAGGGGACTCTGCCTGATTTTGGACTTGAAACAGTTAGGCTGGTATTTGCCCCAGCCCTTGTCCTCTAAAGGCTTAAAAATGGAATCAATCTACTTTATTACACCAGCAGTGTTTTCCAGAGAACTACCCAACTCTGATAATCTATAGGGTGCAAATAACATCTCTGTATCAGATATTGCCCTGAAAGATGTATTTCTCATGAGACATAGTAAAATAATCCTTTTCCATGTAGTCTGAGTTCTGTGATCAGATTCTTTACAAAATTAATCTCATTACAGCTGGTCACAGTTTTTCCTTATATATCCCTTAATTTTCTCTCTTTTCTTATGACCCAGACTGAAACATTTTAATTAGTGACCAAGTTTACCAAATTTCCTTACTGGTCCTGATCATTTAAAGACACTTCTTCAGTTCATCCTGTTGGATATGGATTTGCTTATTTCCATGCCTTCAAGGCTTAAAAAAAGAATATTGCACAAAAACTATAATCTTAACTTGAGAAACTACTACGCTTGAATTATAAAAATATACCTGTTTATAGAGCCTTTTTTGATAGAAAAAAATGTTAGTTATAGGATAAACATTAAGGAACCATCCGGCTTGATTTACCTAGATGTTAAGTGACTCCCTACATACCTGGGATTGTTTTTGCAAGAACTAAGATACTATATCTTTACTGTGTTCAGTGCAACTTTATGTTAAATTTTACCTTCTTCAAAAAAATACCCTGAGATCTGCTAAACATCTATTCTCTTATGTCATATTTTTGTCTGATGGTGTGTGGAATTTTGTGATTCAGTCTTTTTATACTTCTTGTCTGTGGAGATTTTCTTGCAATGAGAAACCCTCATGCTGAAAGAACTTGTCAGACAACAGAGACAGTTGTGATATGTCAAATTAAGATGGCAAAGTGATGTCAAAGCAGGTCTAGGGAGAGCCCATAACAATGTTACTGTCAAGTAAATAAAGAAAACTGAAACACAAGAAATGCAAGTTATTTCTAGAGATCTATGACTGTGGTAGGTTTTGTGTTTTGAGAGACACTGTTTCAGAATGATTACCATTTGTCAGAAGGGCTTCAGGATAGAAGCAAGATCTGATAGCTGCCAACTAAGGTCAGCAAAGTTCAGCTTGAAAAGGGAGATTTTTTTTTTTCCCTTGTCATCAAATTCTCAAGAAACATTTATATTTATACAAAAACATTAGTTTTGCTACTCAGGAGATCACACCTACTTAAAATAAAGGTCATGTTGGCCTCAGAAATTTAGGAGGCTGCATGAGCTCTGTAAGGTTTTGTTATACTTCCTATTTGTAGCTGTGCTAGTTCATTCAGTGCGGCCCCAATGTCGCTAAAGAGAAGAAATACAAGGAAGTAAGGAGGATCAGTATGGAGTGAGTGGTTTTATTGCTGTGCAGCTTAACCTTTTCTCACCACCATTTTTTTGTCGTTCACCAGGCACATATTTCAGTTTTGTCATGCCATGATGATAATTCTCCCCCTAATAATAGAGAAGAATGTAACGAAGAGCTATAAGGAAATAACAGAAAGAAGAAAAAAAAAAGTAATTCCTATGTTTACAAAAAGAGGAGAGAAACAAAAAGGAATAAGCTCATAATAAGTTATAGACTGAAGCTAAGAAAAAGTTGATAAACTTCAGGAGTAAAAATAAACCTTCATACCTAAGGAAAATATCACATTGAATAATGCCTTTTCAGGGAAATCCTGATATTCTAGAGGCTGTTATTTGGGGTCATACCTACCATGTATCTTTTCCGGGATGTCCCTTTTGACAACTTTAGAAAGACTTGGGAAAGGTTCTTGAGATGAGGAGAAAGCACCATTGTTGTAGTGAAGGTATAAAGTATAAACATTTACTTGTGTTAGTGAGTGAAATGAATGCCTTTCTTTCTCCTTGTATAGTTCTTTGAAAATAACTCACTACTGAGGAAATACTTCCAAAATGTATTTCCTCTAACACAGATTTGAGAGGAGGTGAAGGACTGAGGAAAAAAGAGAAAGGAGAGGTAGATGTTTCTTCATTTAAATAAGAAAATTGTCAGGGATCAGTAGGACATAAAATCTCTTTTTTCCATGCATTGAATATGTGGCAACTTCTTTAGTATCACTTGTTTTCATTTAGTAATTTTTCTACAAATTTAATTGCAAAATTGGCAGCTTTTTCAGGAAGGGAATGACAGGAAAAGACCACATGGCAAAACCTGAAAAATATTTAAAATGTTCACAGTTTAAATTAATTTTTAAAATATCTTTATCAATTAATTTTTTCTTACTTTTTCTATTGAAATAAGATATCCCTGGCAGTAGCTGTGGCAGAAATTTACTGAAAATTCAGAGCCACTTATTTGAATATCCATGTATAAATAGGGAAATCAGAAGACTTTCAGGATAATATTTGGATTTTCACAGTGGATGTTTGGTTTTGGAGGAAAAAACGGAAATGCTTTTCATTGAGATTCTTTCTAGATAAATAAGATTTTTTGATTTTCTAGAACCTGTAATTATACATGTTTTCCAGGCTTCTGCTGAAATAAAATGTTTAGAACTCACTCAAGTCTACATGAAAATTAAGTACATTTTGACAGAAAAGCAATAATTCCATTTTAAAGACATTTTCAAGACTGGAGATATTTTAGCTTGATTAACTGCAGTGCAGTGTGATCACTGACTTGGGTGTTTTTATCCGTAGTCTAGAAGAGGACTTTAGAAAAGGAGGAAATATATTTAATTTAGAAACTAAATTCTAGTAAATATGTGTCATACCATTAAAAAAAAATCTACTTCACTTAAATATAACAGGGAATTGTTTTCTTATAATTAATATTTGTGTTGAACTCTTTTATATAAAAAGAATATTTTTGTGTTATGGTTTTTGTATTGTCAATGCTGATTAGAACAATTTCTCAATCGATGCATGATAAATTGATGTACATTTTAGATCCATTCTGTTATAGAAGTTGGATAAGCAAATTATTTCACTACGTCACAATATTTGGAAAGATTTGGAAGGTATTTGGAAAGAGTTCTGTCCAAAGAAATACTGTTTTAAGAGAATGACAGTGAAACACCAATGCATATATTGAGTAAATCCGGATGGAGCACTGGCCAAATAAAAAATTACCACAGGCATTAAATGATAAACCAAATCAGTTTTGAAAATCTTCTGTGATATATTAAACTGAACAATGGAGTGGTTTTTATTTTATAGATGAAGTGGTCTCCTTCTCATTTGATGAATGAGAATTTGTGCATCCCATTACACTAAAGGAAAATTGTCAGAAAATCCACAGGTTAACATAAGGCTGGACTCTTCAGAGTAGTGTGGCACTAGCATCAGTTTTGTCAATATCATTACATAAACTCATGGGATTACAGTACGAAAGTCTGTAATTTTAAAAACTAAATCATGTATGCATTGTAATAAATCCCCTCTCTGTGGGTACGCTCTCAAGGGTTTTTGCCATTCTGTGATTTCATCTGGATGTTTTACAGTCCACATTTAGATTCCTTTTTAATAAGTGCAGTGGTGAAGAAGTTTAGGTTTTCTCACTTTAATAAAATAATTTAAGAAACTATTACATACCATTCTTACTCTTTTAAGTATTATCGCAATATTAAGGTCTGTTTTATTTTACAAATCTGACTAAAAGGGCTGAGCCATTTGAGTTGGGTTTGAACAGATTAAAATCTGGGGTGCTTTGTTGACCTATCGCTGTTTATTTGAGGTGTTTATCTTAAGATGTCATTTCTAAAGATTTATGATAAAATTTTAAAGGTATTCCATTTGATAACCTGAATGATACCTTTCCTAGATTTTCAGATACCAGATAAAAAGAATATTGCTTGTATAGCTTGTGTCTTTCACCATAACAAAACATCCTTTAACAATTGTAACTGTCTTTATTAACTAAAAAGCATTGCGTCAAATTCACATTCGCTGTATTTTTCTGTCTCACTCTTCTGTTCTGTAAAGGAGATTTGCCCGTGCAAAGAATGGTCTGGAGTACTAATTCAGCCATCCTTCATGGTCCCTAGAGTTGGTGGTAATGTCAGTCAAGGCTGCTGAAGGGGTTGTTAAATCCATAACCCTGACTTTGTTACTTTAGTGAGTTACGTTCTTTGGAATAGTGTTTTCTTTCATCTAGTAAAAGCAAAGTTGTAATTATTTTGCAACATGGCTGTGATTTTCCATCTGCAGAGTTTCTGCAAATCCTGAATATTTCCCAGCCTTTGCTTTTCATAAATTAAGACCATTAGTGTAATTTAAATGCCTACAAAATATGTGACATATGTATGGTTCTAAAACCAAATTTGAGTGTAGTCTTGCAAAACTTTGCATTCTGTTTAATATATGTTTTTTCCTCCCTAATAATTGCATGATTTGGAATGAGAACATCTGTTGTTTCAGTTTAAGTTTCACATACTTAGCATTTGCTTTCAAATTTTTCACCAATCTTCTATTTTCTCTCCATGCTCTCTCCTTTCACATCTGTAGGGAACTCCCCGGCAACTTGATAATTGATGAAAAACATTAATTTGAATCTAATTTTCTCTGAGTGACAGTCTAGGGAAGAGAGAGAATAATGTAGATTTAAATTATCCAAATAACTTTTTTGGTCAAAAAGAAGTCTTAAGGTTATTTCTTTGAATAAAAGTTGGATTTAGAAATATATTTCAAGAAATTGCTTGTCAAATTTTGCTGGCAGAAGAAAGAGGCTTAGAAAGAACAAATAAATGTTAAGGAAAACTCACATTTCCAACCAAAATATCACCATCACTTTTTTCCTAGTACTTTCATAGCCAAAACATGCTTTAGTTTCTGTCCGCCGTGAGAAATGTCCTTGGAACTTTGTTGTGCCACTCCTAACAAATGCTGAACAAGGTATAAAGATCTATCAAAAATGAAAACCTGATTTGTGAGTGGTAATTACTGGTAGAAAATTCCTACTCTGTCTCGTGGCACAGAAATCACTGACAATTATAGGAAGAGATCGCAGTATGAATTACTCGTAATTATAGTGAACAATTTGAAACAATTTGAAACAATACGGTTTTTTTTAAAGTACATGGAAGACTATATCACTAGGTAATAGAAAATAGCTTACCTTACGAAAATAAAAGTTACAAAGGAGAATTATAGTGTTTTCTGATTTTCTTTTTTGTCTAGTTTTAGGTCCTTTTGGTTATTTCTAGGTACATTTTATGCACTTTTCACACGTTACTAAAATAATGGATATAATAGCATGTGTGTATTTTTTCATAAGCATCTTTTACTATATGAAGGTCCTGTTGTTTTGTTGACATACTGTAGAGGAGTAATAAAGAACGAGTTTTCTTTGTGAACTGGGTTAAATGGATTAAACTTTCTTAAGCATTTTACTTAGCCATACCTGAGATTTTTCAGATAAGCAGAAGCTATAATTGACTGAAAGATTTCTGCAGGCTCTAAATTTTGTTAATTGCATCATTTTTTCTAAGTTGAACATGAGCTATAAAAACATTAAGTTTTGTTTTCGCTAGTATTACAATTGATTCCAGTTCCAATAAGGGTTTAAGTTGACACAAAGTAAAATCATTGAAAGAAAATGCAGGCAAACCTTGATAAATACCAGATGAAATTGTGGTGGTATTCAGTTAGACTCATACACACATTGTATTAATAATAATAAAAAGAAGTTCAAAACCATGATCTTATTTCATAAGGATTTTTTTTTAAGTTGATTTTATCAGCCTACATTATATTTCTTAAAAATGGAAATTCACACTGACTAGTTCAGTATGGTGACTTGGAGGTTTTGAACCCATGACTTCATTAATGCCACAGGCATGACTGAAACAGTATAGTTGAAATTAATCTTTTTTTAGACATTAATAAGCCATAATGAAAAGAAATAATTAGCATATCTTTGGGCCAACAGAAGAACATTGAAAAAGAAGTCAAGTAAACCAGAGCATTTCAAGATAATTGCCAGGCATACATCATTTATTCCAGATTAGCCAAGGTCATGCACTTGATGCTCCCAGTTTTTGCATCCATATATGTGGTCATTGTTGCCATCAAATTGCTGAATTTTGATGGCTGTATTTAATGGACTGAGAACAGACCATGAAGAAAAGTACTAAGAACAGCAAATGTAAAAACCACGTACTCCATTCAGTTCAATAGTGACCTTTTTAACCTTGCTGTACGCAGGAAATATCCACTTGTATTTTAGTAATTACATTAGCTTCCTTAATGGCATTTGATACAGATGGTATAGGAAGAACTTATCTGCAGCTGAAGAATGCAGGCAACAGTTTTAGTTTGAGTGGCAAATACTTTTTCTCATTAGAGTTAAGGAGGGGGAAGAGAACTGAAAATAGATTTGTGTGCTCTCTTCAATCAGAGAAGCCATTATTTTTCAAAGCTTGTTATCTCTTTTTTCCTTATGTTAAAACTAATAAATTTTGCACACACTAAAAATCTCTGTTGAATCCTGCAAAACAGTAAAGAGGAAGAAAAAATACAGTTGTTAATGCATTTGGAACTTAGAAAATCAATTTAAAAATTGATATTTATTCTGATTCATACTACAAATTCTATTTTTAATTTTATGAAGATACCTCAATCAGTTTGTGTCTTCTGTTCTGTCTGGAAAATGGAAGGAGAACTTTTCTACACCTCTTTTAATTTTTGTCTGTCAGGATATAGACTGTGTACTGAGGGAAATTATTTTTTGTTCCTGTGTGATGCCAAAAGAAATAAGTGAATTCACACAATTTGGACTCCTAGAAGAGAGGAGGGTGCAAATTTAGGAACCAAAAGAGTAATGGTCTTTTTTTTCTGGTCTATGAAGGAAAAGTTAAATTTGACAGTGACTCTGGTTCTTCCTAAACTTGCTCCTGCAGATTTGATGATGTGGGATCTTCATAATGCAACCAGAGATTTCATTCTGACAGTTTTTCCTAATAGGCAGAAATGAATCTGTCCTCCATTAGGTCTGATCTGTTTTTATCATTCTCTACTATTGACTGCACAACAACTCTCAACAGATTTTGAAGATTAATTGTGTTTTGTGTAACAGAAAAAGAATCGGTATTTATTTCAAATCTTAACTGCTCAATCAGGAAGAAGTGAAAATGGAAAGAAGCAGAATAGAGCCCTTGGCAGCTAGGAGGGAGGAAATGGAGCATAAAATGGAGGGCACACACTTTCCCTCGTGGTTTGAGTGGAAGGAGTCCCTGAAGTAGGATTAGGAGGCTCATGAGTAAGAAATTTATAAAGTGAAATGGTGGTCCTGCTATGAATGTTTCTCATTTCTGTATTCTGTTTTACTTCAAGGAATGTATGATATGAATATTCAAAGGTGAACGAAAGTATTTGTATTTCCTTCTTACTACCCATCGAGGTGCATAGGATTCCCCGTTTTCTGTCTGGGTTACTCTCGATTCTGCTAACTTATAAGTAGAGTGCTGCACACTTAATTTCTGCAGTAGACTGAGACAAACAGCATTGACACCATGACCTTCTTTAATGAGGCTTTCTTATCTCTCTCTGTATTTTCATATGAGAAAAGTGCTACAGTCTCTAAGATAATTATTTGTTTCTTTTGGACATGAAAACCAGTCTCTTTTAATACTAGTGGTTATGAGAGGTGTTAATGGCTATTACCAATGGGTTGTTTCATCAGCAGGCAATTAAAGAGCTGGTTACAACTAATGAGCCTGCTGATGTGCTAACCAGATGTCATTTCTGTATCCTTCTCTTTCACCAAAATAAGTTTGATACTCCTTTCCAATGCTAGAATGCTATATCCAAGCTTGCAGTTGCTTAGATGTGATATACAAAAATTGTCAAGGTATGTCCAGAGGAATAGTGAAAAGACATCAGTTTTAGGTCAGATGACCACTTTACTTAGACCCATATAATTATCAAGCTATTAAAGAGTTAGATAGAGTATATAAAAATTCCTATTGTAAATAGATAATCTTGATCTAAGTAATTATGACTTTCTTCAAACAGAGTCCTGTTTTGCCATGTCTGCAGCTTTGTGTTATTAGGACTAGATCATCAATGTTATCTGGATGATGATCATGAGTATTTTTTCTAACTTTGTGCCATTTTAGGCACGTTTGTTTCCGTCCACACTTCAAAATTTTTTCATATTGTTTGAAGCTGCACAGGTAGCATAAGAATCCCCAACTGTCTTTGAAAGTTAAGAACTTCTTTAATGTATTTAATTTGGTTAATTAAGCCCAAAAATATTCATTGTGTGTTTCTCTTTAAAGCATATATTTTACATCAGGTTTTCGTTTTGAAAACCTGGTGCAGATACAAAGACATTACTCTAATGCATTATCACTTTTATATAATTTAGTTGGTTTCTTTTTCATAACTGTATGTGGTGCTTATTCTATTCTATTCTTATTATTTGTTCTTTTGATGTAAAATCAGAAGTAAAACCATGTTCAAATTTAGAAGATTGTAGCATGGAGATAGGTTTCCAAGAGCATTATTTTGCCTTAGTCATGCTTTAGTATACCTGAGGTCTGATTTTAAAAGATGATAAATGAGTGTATGACAGAAAGAGGTTTTTTTTTTTTTTCAAGATTTACAGAACATGAGGTGAATTCATAATGAACCAGAGAACATTCTATGATGAAATATTTGATGTGTCTGTGCAACATGCATTGGCTTAACTGTAGAGTTCAGTCTTCTGTTTGGATTTTCTTTGTCAGCTTTCAAATGGTGGAGGTAGCCTGCAGGTGATAAGTACCTCATTAATCTTTCTGATGCTCTAGCACTTGAGCATGAGAATAACTGATCAATTACAGCAATTGTCTCCCTAAATGAGCTTTGCACATCTGCCTCTTATTTCATTAACTGTCTGCCCTTATATCTGATAGAATGGAAGCCTAGTGGCTTCTTACAGCTTGTTCTGTGTTACTGTACAATAAGGATGGGGTTGTTAGCAAAATGGGCACAAAAGGGTATTTATCCACTACCCGAAATAAATATACATGCTATTGTGTAGGAGTGTTTTTGTCTCTAATCACTGTTTGTAGAAACCTTCTTAAAGCACATCAGTTTGCTTTCCAGCCTCCTATTTAGTCCTTACTTGTAAGCTTATTTGTGAATTTATTGTTTTTTATAACACAACCAAAGTGTTTCCATGTTCTAAAGCATCGTATCAATGTCTGTGTGGTTTTAGATAACAAAAGCTAGCCCCCATAAAATTGACAGTAGAAGTCAAATTTCCTGCAAGTGTCCTTACAATGCATCTTTAAAATACTTAGATATGACATCCTTCTCTCAGAGAGTAAATTTGCATTTCCAAAGCTGCAAACAAGTATTTGCAAGAGTGACAATGTTATTAGGTATTTATTATTTAAATTAAGTACAAAACAATGAGTTAACAGTTAGACTACATAATTCAAGGTTTGTTTTAAGAAACATGCCCTACAAATTATGGGGTTCTGATCTTAATAAAAATAAGATTTCACATGAATGTCTCTTACATTAATACTCAAGCTTTCAATTACAGGATAATCAATTACCAGATGAAAATTAAAATAATTTCTGCTCAGAGGCTTTATTCTTTACCTGTTATTAACTGATCACTTTATTCTTAAGAATTTACGTGATTTATTATTTAAAAGCTGTTAATTTCTGTTTATCATACATTAAATTGCTTTAGATTATACTAATATTTATTTATTTATTTAAATAACTAAGCTAAATGCCAAAAATAACTAGAAAAAATTTTGTCCTAAACTGGTGTAGATTATTCCAGGTAATTCTTATAAACATATAAATGGTCTTGAATCTGAATTTCTCAGTTAATTGTGCTTGAAACTTGTTTTTGTCTGTTTGAGTTATAAAAAAATATACATTTTATGTATTTTATGGATTTCTGGAACCATGGAGCTATAATAGCAAAATATCACCAATCTTATAAATTAATTTTTGACTGTTTATTGCAGGTCTTGTTTGTATGAAGTCGAGTACTTCAGTGGTTGAATTGGTTATGCTGCTTTGTTCACAGGTGAGACATCCTCTGTTTTGATTGTATTAATTTCCTTGCATAGATCACTGCCAGCATAAGAATTGTATCTAGCAGTTTGTTTCACTCTTCTATTTCATTATAAAAAATAGTTTCTTCTAGTAATATTAGTTTCTTCTGGTAATATATAAACTGTAGATTCTTTTCAAATATACATTCCATAATTTTTCTATGTTCACAGGGTATACAAGGTATATTTGCATTTGTGTTCTAAAAGTGTATGGATGTACATTATGCATTTTCTCTGTGTATGAACTCTCTTTCAAGCCCATTCTTACTTATAATATGTAAATAGGATACTGTGGTCATAATTTTATGGTGAAATCTGTCTTTGAATTAGTGATTTTTTAAAATTTTACTTTGTGCTGACTTTATTACTTTTGATACACATGACATAACATTGAATATTTTACATAGCTGTCAGTATATAAAAAGCAGAGGAACAGGTTTAGGTAGTCCTCAAGAACTGGCAGAAGCAGAATACTTCTATATAAAAAATTCTGTGGCTAATTGTTGGGGTTTTAACGCAGCAGTAATGGGTTTCTCAGAAATTTAAATTAATTAATGTTTTGAAGTGCTTTCAGAAATAAAATGCTAAAAGCTTAAATAATTTCTCATACTGTTTAGATTATTTACATTTCAATTTTCATATTACTTGTTTTGATAGAAGTGTTACTGGCTAATTTTGTATATATACCCCTTTAAGCTGCTGGTAAGAAGTTATCAGCTAACATTTTAGAACTTTGTTCATTTTGTAAAATGTAAGAAAAATATGATGGCCCAACAGATCCAAATAACTTTACAAGTTTTTATACTTCTCTAAAAACTTATAACAACCTTCCATTAACCGGGTTCCCCACAGAATTATAATACCAGTTCAACTCAAACCAAGTTAGTATATAAAATGCCCAAGTTAACTTATTATATCATTTTCAAAGATAATTACTTGCTTGTAGTTTAAGTGTTCACTGCTGCACATTGACAGCATACACCAAAATATACTGAAAACAAATTAGTTTCTAGGGACAATTGAAATTAAGATCTACTTTTGAGGAATCTATCTGAAGATAATAAACATTTACAACTGGTTTCAGGGGAGGGTGTTCCAACTTACCTTGCCTGTCTGTAGGTTGCATTTCTTCAAGCTTGTGTCATAAGGAAATCATTAAATCTTGTTTTCCTTTTTGTTTTTTTTCCTCTTCCTTTTTTTTCTTCCTCTTTTAGAGGGCTATCAGTTGGGGAAAAGTAAAAGAAAAATATATCCCTGGCAGGAATCCTCAGTGGGATTTCAACTTCAAACCTTCTCTAGCAGGGCACTTGAAAAATTTGTTACCTAATGGTGAAGTCCTGGGTTCCAAGAAAATTCCAAAAGATCCATTAAGGCTTTTGAGCTCTATGTTCATGTCATACAACTGTTTTTCTTTTTTTTTTTTTTTTTTAGCAGCTCTTGAAACATTTTTTTGAAGGAAGGAATAACTTACAGTCCTTTCTTCCCTAGCCTTTGGTTTTACTGCAGTTCTCAGGAATAAAATGGAATGTAGCATTAGGGTCTGGTGTCTTTGATGGCCTCATCATCTAATCGTAGGTTTAACATTACTCATTTGCTGGCTCCAGGAATTCCTGCCATTAAGGGCCCTAGAGATGAAACTTTGCCTCAAATATTGATTGAAAGGAAGAGAGAGAAATTTAAGCTCTTTCTGTGATGCTCTTTCTTTAGACATCTCAGTAAAGCTATGTAACAAATGCAGCAAAAATCAATTTGTTATTTTTATGACTACTATACATGTTGGGTTTTATTTCAAAGTATTTTAAAAATAAGATTTGCTTTATACCTGGATAACGTGAAGAGTCTGATCATTTTGAAACTTCAAACTTTATTTATTTTCTTCAGTGTTTGCTTGAAAGAATTATTTTCCATCTACGTAATTACTTAGGGAAATTGCAAGCTTTCAGTTTTTCTACCCCATCTGATACTTCAAGGGTTGTTTCCTTATCTTCTAAATAAGGAAGATTTTGTCTCTGGATGTCCATTTATTAGTAAGTACTTCAGGAGCTAATGCTGTAGTGTTTGTTGGGGGAGTCATGGTAATTGTTTCTACAGGAACTGGTTAACAGGGGGTCGTAGTGGTGCAAATTGCAGTCTCCTCCCCTCACCTTCTGACTCCTGGAGTATTTCTTCTGAACAGTTGCATCTCCACAGAATATTGTGGTTTATCCTGTAGATGTAAATGAACGAGTCTTTAGTTCTATTCATTGCAGGGAAAATGTTGTTGTTATCTTTTTTGTTTTGCTTTGTTGTTTTAATTTTTTAAAATTAATTATTTCCATTTTAAAACTGTCAAAAGAAAACATGAGGCAAATGCTATGAAAATACTAATGCATAAGATGACTAGAAGAGAATGACAGATAGGCAAGTATCATAATCCACACGAATGTTATCAGAACTTGGAATTAGGATCGTAGGAGATGTCCGCAGCAAATGAGGATAACTCATCTCTATGAAAAGAAGAGATAGTGCTACCTGAGTTTTTCCATATGATAAATTGAGCAATATGGACTGGAAAGACTATATAAGGTATACGGTTTGTGGGTTTTTAATAATCCCAGTGTAAATAGGGCTTTTCCTCCTAACATGGGTAAATCCTTCATATATTCAAATTGAATGACATTTTACAGATTATGTGGGGAAGTTTGAAATGTGTCACTCAAAAGATAGATGACGATAATAAAAACCTTTGAAAAGTACAATTTTGTTTGCACAGAACAGAGTAACTTTAGACATTGAAAAGCAAAGGGAAATGCAAAGTTTGTTTTCCTTTAATTTGCTACAGCAAATTAGATGCTTTTATGCTTTTTATGTTGGAAATTCCATGTTAACGACTACAGATTAGCAAGGATGTCAGAATTTTTTTCTTATCTGAGCTCCTGAATAAAATCAACATTGCCAGCGGCTCACATCCAAGGTATGGTCTAAATTTACATGAAATATCACATTACAAATGTCTGAAGGTACATGTCATGGATAATTCAGTTCATATGGGCAGCCTTTTAGGCTCTGAGGGATATGCAATCAAGCCTTTCCCCCAAAGGAATTTGGAGTTTCTGTGAAAAATACATTTTCGGTTTTAAAGGAAGTCCTGTATGGATGGTACATCATTTGTAGGTTTGGGGAAGAACAAAAAGCACTACTCTGTGTTTTCGGAATCTTTCTTGTACTGTGCCTTGTATTATATTTTTTTCTGAGTATCACCTACTGCACTAGATACAAATTCAGGTTAATTTGAAGGCTTTCTTTTCTATATTTCTTATATAAACAATAATCACGCTTCCAAGTACTTGAAAAAATTTTTTCTAGATAATTGATAATAAATATATAAAGATTTTCACTTTTCCTGAAATAGGCAGTTTTATTTGGATTTAGTCTATTTTAACGTAAAATGGATGAAGATGTGTTATTTTTGACAAGATCTGTGCTTGATTAGCTGGTCTTTGTTCCCTCAGCCTAGTTGAGCATGTCACAGCTGTGTTGCTGTTGGAGTGGCGGATTTCTTCAGTAAGCCATGAAGTTTAAAAAAAATACATCAATTTTTGTGGTGTAGTTCCTTCTTACATCAGATTTAGATTTCAATTACTTTTTTTCATATTCTTTTTTTTCTTTTTCCCCTAACCAAAAGACTACAATAGTTTCTAATTACTTCCAGATCTTCTGCAGATTCTTCTCTTTGGGGACACGGCTTCTGAAGAAATTGAACAGTTGTGTCCCAGAGGAGTTTTATCTCATGCCACTTGTATTTTTCTGTATCTAATCTATTAACAAGGGAAATTTATTTTCTTAAAAAGAAAATACTGTCTTATTATTTAAGATATCTTGCTACTCAATCTGTTTAAAAATATAATTATTGTAAGGTTAAATGCCTCATTGTCCTAAGTGGCAGAAAAAAATTGAAACAATACCAAGAAATTAATCCCACCCCAAGGAGAGGTGTAAAAACAAATGAACAAACAAAAAAATACCCCAAAGATGTGCCTGGCCAGTGTAAATTCAAAGGAAATCCTGGCTGAGGAAATTTGAGGGTTGTTTTATCTCTGAGAATAGAGGAAGACCCGTAAAGACCCAGGCACTGCAGGGATTTCAGTAGACACCAGCACATCTAAATGTACATTCTGCCTCAAAGTATGGGATAGCTCTTCAGAAACTGGCAATTGCTCAACACAGAAACCAAGCAGAAAAAAAAAAAATTCTGGTCCCTACGGATGACCAGAAGAAGCCTTGAAATGTACAATCCGTATAGTGGAAACACAGTCCACAATTCTTGATACTAAACATACTGTATTCAAGGCTTCCTATAAGAGTTTAAGGAGGAGTTATCCAGCTCTGCTGTGCAGAAACCTTTTACTTTTCGTTTTGGATTTTCCTTTTTTGTGATATTTTTTATCCGTTTGCTCTTGTTGCCAGTATTAGATTCAATTTTAATTATACTTCTTGGTCTCCCTCCAGAGGTATTCCTAGAGTTCTCATCATCTTTAATTTTTTTTAAATAAGTGATAGCCCTTTCAGAGTAACTGTGATAGCAGAACAGTTACAGAAGTGTTTGCTATTTGTCTTTTTGACACCAACTGCAGTAGGAAAGGCTGAAAATAAGTTAAATAATGACTACTTCCCTTAAATCTAAGGAAAAAAATGAACCTGCAACTTAATCTACTTAGGAAATTAAATATGATATAACTTTGATGATGAAATTAGGGTTGGTTATGCAAATTTCTATGAAGATACAATTTTTGGATCTTTCTTTTCCTTATCATGAAACAAGTTGGGTGTTTTACCTTTGCTTGTGTTTTCCCGTTTGTCCTGTTACATTACCCACTGTCTGTTTTCGTACTAGTGCAAATAGGAGACAATGCTGCATATATCACTGCAAAAGTCTGAATTAAAATTTGGTTTTATAGAGGGGAATGATGCATAGAAACACAAATGCAAACATACAGAACCTCATGGTTTCAATAATCCTTTTTTCCAGCATATCTTTAAAACATTTATTCTTACAAAGTTCTGCATCTTCTACACTTCTTCCATCCTGCAGCTTCTTCTCTTCTAACCCCACTTTTGTACCAGTGCTGATACTACAAGACTAACTCACAAACATGTGAGAACTGCTCAGACATTCGTTCCCTGGCTTAGTGGGTTAAGCTGAGTAAGAGCCTTGTTCAAAAGCCACCAGAGCTACTTGAAGAAAAGGAGTCAGGATTGAAAAACTGGGAGCACAGAGGAGAAAAGAGAAAATGCAAGTCGTGTTTTCATGGCAGCAAGCTGTAAATTCAGATCTCTGCATGTAGTGGAATCATACTCTTAGGCTATGGTTATAGTGGTCAGTTTAGGCTTCTCTCTGGCCAATATTATACTTGCAGATGTATCTTATCTTCTACATGCCTAGCTCCATATTACTGCTTGATCCCTTTCATCAATTTATGTAATGGTGGAAAAAGTCAAAACAAAAATTAACTCAGAGTAAAAAAGTTATTTTTAACTGATTAGGCTTCTAGAGTAGCCATGAAACTAATAGCTTATAGCAAGTGGCAGATCGGATGGCTGGGGCTCTAGGAAAGACAGGTTGCCTCTGTGAAAGTCAAGATACAAGAAAGGAATTTTGGGATTTGATGGAAGAAGTTAGAGCAATAGCAAGAAGTTAAAATGAACAAAAAAACCCCACAGATTTTCATATGCTGGACAAGGCACTAGAAATGTGTGTGATATTGTCACTAATGTCAGTCCAAAATGGAGCTTTGCTTCTTCTCATTTTGCCACAGGCTCAAATTTAAGTTCAATAACCAAAATTCTTGTGGGTGAAGCTAGTACTTTCTATAATATACTCATCCTATTTGGACTACATAAAGGTCCATCAAGAGAGAAGCAGTATTTCTACTGTGTCCTTATGCAGTATCAAATATGGGTACAGCTTAAACACACACTTAGGTTCTGATGTTGATTTTGGGCTCTTCATAATCCACCACATAGCCTATACACAAATAGAGTGTTATATGCACTTAGTGTAATTTCCAAAATGAACTCTAGTATAAGCTACAGGAGAAGCAGAAAAAATTTCCCTTTATATGTTCTTTTTTGGCTCTAAAATTAGATGATTTGCTGGGGAGAGGGTTTTTTGTGGGTTTTTTTTGGTTTTTTCCGCCTCAGCATTTCTCACCTGCTTTAAGGAATTCTGGTAAATGATTTGGAAAACTGTTTTCCAAAAGATTATGGTTTTTCATTACCTTTTCTTTTTTTATTTTTTTTTTTTAAATATACACTAAAGGGGTATCAGGGAATTTTCTTGGATTGTCCATGTGTGGAATGTCTTCCAGCCCAATCCATCTTCATCTCTTGGTCATCTGCTTCTGATAATCTAACTTTCAAATGGAAACCATTAGTATATTCTTTCCTACTTGTTGAGCAATTTTACTTTTTTCATCATTCTGTGAGGTGTCGTTACAAATTCCCATACATTCAGCAAACTAATTCTGTGTTTTGCTTTTAGTAACAAGTAGGATGTTGTCTTTTTTATCTTATATCAGAGTTATCATGGAACTTCTGGTCCTTTTTCTTGCCTGTCCTTGTCAGAGTGGTTTTGTCAAAAAATGTTAAAGAATACACATCAGTGAGATGCTGATCTGAACAACTTCTGGATTCATGATAAAACAGGCAGGATCAGAAAACTGTAAAAGTCAGCTTCCCCATATCTTAATGTGGAAAGTTGTCTTCTCCTGACTTCTCTATAAAGCTGCCTACACAATGGAGAAGGATCTACGATCAGAAGGAAATACCTAGCCAGAGTCAATTGGTATTTCTTAAAGGGCTGAGAAAGGGTACAAAAGCTCATTACTGGAGACCATCATTAATAATAAATATACCATAGTTTTCAGGGGGTTCGCTATAATGAGGACAGTATGAGGAGCGGTTTTCTGTATAGCCAATAACTTTTTTTATTTATTTACTTTTGGAAGACTTCAAATTAGTTATCTACCTCTAGCATGAAAGAGTGGTTGAGTAAAAAAACGGACTGGCTTTTGGGATTAATAGCCATACATAGCATACATGTTGTTAATAATAATTTTAGCATCTCTTAAATGAAAAAATATTTTTCTAGTCAGGAAGTAGAGCTCTAGAAGCTGTGGAGATATGTGTATCTTGTAGCACATATCTTCTGTCTGTATTAGAAGATATGCAGAATTTCTCCAAGATGATGAAGGTTAATTTTGTATCATCTAAATAAATTTGTCCATTTCCCTAGTGTTGTTTAAATAATATAATTTTTTGCAATTGTAGACTTTGTTTCTCTTTTCTTCCAAGATACCAATGAAATGTTCCTCTGGGAATGTTTGACTTCATTTTCAAGATAGATTGGGCAATCACCACAGGTGATCAGAAGGGCAATGGGTCTGTATGTTTCCAAGAAAGCGAAAAATTAACGTATTATTTCAAGTCAAGAAAATAGAGGAAAAATGAGGCTGTAGTCTTGTGAAACTGAAATCTAAAACTTTCTATTACCTTTGTTTTATTAAATTCATGTTCACGTAAATAGTATTATGAAAGTTTCACATTCTTTTCCTTTCTGTGATTTGGCCAGATGCCATGAGTATTCAAATACTTGAAGATTTTCCTTCCAGGTGGATGTCATCAGTCATTCTGCACCTTGCTTATTGTAGGAAATAACCACTTTTAAAATGGATGACCAATTACACAAGCCTAAAATTGATCCCAAATTTATTGAAATAGTAGAGCAAAAGTACATTTTATTTATCCTCTATCAGCATATCGTATGTGAGTGTGAGAGAAGTATACAGGCACTGTTACTGGGATTCTTAGACCTGAATCTCATTCCAAACAATAATCCAAAGTTTTAAGACTCCAATATCTTTAGGTAAATTCTTCTAGGACTGGTAGGGACAGTTCTATGACCTTAAAAACAGTATAATCATCTCAAAAATTTATGAGACTGTGTCAGTTTTCCTGTTTTTACCTGTTTTTAATGCACATGGTTTTTTGCCGTAAAAAACCACAAAACATTTCCTACATCTTGTAACATTTCTTTTGAATATTTCCTCCTAAATGAAGTAAAGCAAGTTATTGGTGATTTTTGGATATGAAATTATTGTTGATTTTAGGAGATAACTCCACAACATGGAATTCAAACCCAAGCTAAATTATGTGCATGTTTTGAATTGCAAACACATTTTTATAGTTTCCTTTTCCTTCTCCAGATGAAAGCTAGCACCTGTTCAAGTCCATACAAGATTTTCCACCAAATATATGCAAGGGTCTAGAAAGAAGAAAGTTGGTATAATAGAATTTCATCTGTCTCAATAAGTTTTAATTAAAATACAGTGATTAAAGAATTGAGGTGTCAACTGAGTTATCAACGTCTTAAATCAGAAAATTCACTAAATGTTCAGTACAACAGAAAAAAAATAAATCTCAGTTCAATTTAAGACATGAAGAAGAGAGAAGTTCAATGAAGATACCATTGATTGATACAGTAGCACCTGTAGCTCAAGGAGAATTTTAGGATGATTAGTATACCAGGTATCTCTCCATTCACTAACTGCACTTCTTTGAGAAACTTGAAATCTATGACACAAATTTAGACTTCCTTGCAGAAAGTGGAAAGGGTGAGAGAACTCTGAGAATCACCATTGCTTTTTTAATAACTATACGACGTTATCACAAGATTTTTTTAAGACATTTTCCAGACATCATGAATAAAAATTTAAAAATTGTAAGCAAAATATTATTTGGAAAGAAGTATAATATAAACTAGAAGAAGTTTTTAACATGCCAAGCCTAGCAGTTCCTTTTACACCCCTCCACTACTTTTTTCCAGTGCAAATTTTCTGTTATCAATTTAAGATGATGCTAAATTTATTCATAAATTGTGTCTAGACTGTTTTTTCCTTTTTTTTTTTTTTTTTTTCATTGTGTACTGGAGATTGGAGAATTTTAAAGAAATAGGAGTAGGAAAATACACTCGAAAGTAAAAATTTTAATGATATCAGAGAATAAATGAATGTACATCATGATTTATAAGAAAACCAATTGAATTTCAAGTAATATCTGTTCTGTGTTTTGGTTCGTAATTTAGTATTTTTAGCCTTTTACTTTCATCTTGATGTTATCCATCTCCTGTCCTCTGCATGAAGAGTTTCATAGCAGGTTTCAGTCTGAACATTTTTTCAAGGAGGTGGTACTGATGCATTCTTTATGCAATAACACTTTTCAAGCAATGACAGAATAGATGAGGAGGAGAAGTTAAGTGGGGATAGGAAGGTGGCAATTTCCATTATCCTAATAATTTGGTACATTTTTTATGGATAGAATTTAATAGAATTTTACATAATATAAGTTATTTACAACAAAACCATACTGGTAGTAATTGAACTGCATGTCTAAAGTTACAATGTTTAGTGATTATGTATGAAGACAGTTTTTTAATTTGTTTCAGCATGAATAAAGTTAAAAACTAAATTTTTACTCTATTTTCAGTACAAAGAAGGGGATGTCATCATTCTTGAACACTGTCAGTCTCTAAACATGCCTCTATCTCTGAGTCTTCTACACCCCACCTTGTTCTGAGTCATCCCCACTGCCCTACCAAGCAGGAGCCCCAAGGAAAGAAAGATCAATGCATTCTTGTATAGAAGTAGTTGTCTCATACATGATTTTGTCAAAGGCTTCTGTTACTTCAGCATGTAATTGGCAACAGCGTTTTTGAGGCACGGAAAAGGCTTCAAGCTCTTGCTCTAAGGCTCAGAAGATTCATGATAAGAACTACGCCAAAACCACATGAGATGTAGCCTTGTCATTCAAGCACTTAGCTGCTAATACCAAATGACTGTGCTGTGATACCACTTGGCTGTAGCATAAATCTTCCAACTACTGTCACTGCATCCATTTCATTTAGTGTTTATCTTTCCGCTTCTTGCATCTTGGGGTTGAGAATGATTTCTTTGGAATTCAAGATACTATAAAAACAAAATTGCTCCACATCTTGATCTAGTTCTTAAAGTGCATGCGATGATATGAATGGCCATTGCAAAGGCAACTTTTATGCTGGCATTGCTGAGTATTTTCAGTCTATTGTTTGCATCTTTTAAAAAGAAAATAGAGAAAAGAAAACCAGGTGCCTCTTCACAAGTACTGGTCATCTCTCAGGATCAGGAATCTGTAACGTTAAATTATGTCTAAAAGTGAGAGGAAATTATGGCAGTAATGATTATTCCGTTATTTGTGAATTAAAGCAGGGTTGAGACTCTTTAGTAAATCTTGTAGTAGCTACTTCGTAATGAAACAATGCATGAACCATGAATCCTGGCTTCTTTCTGGTTCTGCATCATTATGTTTTTCACTAGTTTTGGGTACATAGTTGGGAAAGTTTCAAACATTTTTGTCATTAATAATTACTTCAGATAAATTGATGAGATTTTCTGCCTATGGAGATATAAGAAAAGATTTGTTTGCTTCCATATAGATATCTTAATGGCTTGTTAGGCACTCTAAGATATCTCACATAAAATCCAGTCAGCCATTTTGGATGTCCTGCAAAATCTGAAACATTTGCACTAAGCAGGAAGATCTGACAAAATACTTGCAGGAATCTCTTGGGCTCTTGCAGACACAGGTAGACCCTCTGTTTCTTTTAAAAAATTTAATTAGTGTGCTTTCTTCTACCTGTCTTAGGAAGCCCTTTTTCCTTTCTCCTCTCTCTCTTTTCAACTTCTTTCCTGATTTGTAGTCATACCAGTTCTGCTTTCCTGACTACAAAGTTGTAGCAGCTGTGATGCAGAAAAGCATCTCAAAAGAAAATGCTAATACTGGTTAATATAGTGTACAGTAAAAGACTGATAAAAACAAAAAAATGCTACACTTTTTTCACTATCTCTGACCCAGACTTTTGTTTCTTAAAATGTCTCAAGGGGCCTGTGTTTAGGTAATTGAATTCTTTCATTCTTAGTTTCTCAGAGTAATTTTCTACTCTACACAGATGATTTAACTGCTTCCAAAAGTAATATCATTAGCTTCAGTTACTGGATTTGTAAAATAACAAAATCAACAGCACTGAAGAAAGGACCTGTTACAATGGTTTTCTAGCTTATAAGTTAGAGGCTTGAGTGCTGATACTCTGTCTTCCCTAACCAGGAGTTACCTGCTCAGCAATGGGTCAAGAGTATATTCATTATTTGGGTATTTTAGTAGCTTGCCTTTTATAAAACCAATCGTGAATACAAGATTGTTGCTGTTGGGATTTTTTTAAGATGTATGACTTGGTCAAATCTGTGAATTTTTATGTAATCAGTAAGAAGCACTTTGCTGGTTAGTGACTAGATTTCACAGCTATGCTTTGAGAAAATTTCCTTACCTATGCAAAGCCATCTTTTTTTCACCCATATTAGGAAACAAGCATTGGGAATTTCTGCCTGATTTTTTACTCTTGGAAAAAAATTAAATGTAAATTGAATAGTTCTGTAACTGTAACCCTCTACCCATTGATAACATGAAGTCTCAGACTAGGAATCTCTCTATGAACTGTGATCCATCTAGTGTATTTTTATTTGTTTTTCATTATAATGCAGAGGAAATGTTTATTGCTCTTAAGGAAAAATTTTAAGGAATTATTGCAAAAGAAAGTAATCTTTACTTGTTTGAGAGAGAGATCTCCACCTTTTTCATCTCAAGTATCAGAAATCTTTTGGTGTGACAGAGGCGGTGGGTTGTATGACAAAAGCTGTTTGTGATGCCTTGAGAAACTTCTCTTTAACTTAGTGGAATATGAAGTAAAAGCCTGTTATAATTCAGTATCAATTAGGTGGTTTAAATTGGTTTGAAATTTCATCTTGGAAATCCATTGTAACTGTAAAAGAATTAAAAGCCAAATAGTTGGTTATCATAGGCTGGTTTTGTTTTCATTTATAATTGGAAAGAAGCAAAAATTGAACTCCAGGAGGGATGGATGTTACAGGGATTATTGCCTGTTCTATATAATAAAATCTACGAGGTGTAGCAGTGAAGCAACCTGAAGAAGGTACTTTGTTGCACTAATGTTCTTTGGGCAACTGCATGAACTGGAGAAACAAGATGTGTTTTCGTATTCTCTAGACAAGGAAACTAAAGCTTGCTTAAGGGTGAAACAGAAGACATGACCACCTAAAATTTATTTGAAAATCTGAATGAATTACAGTTTTCAAATTATCAGGTCGTTCTTCTTTGCAGGGGTTGGGGGGAATTAAGAAGTTCTGCCTAAATTCAATCTCTTAAGGAAGTCATCAGGGTCAGCTTCAAAAATGTGGTTTAAAATCCTTGGGTTTTGATCATGTTGTATTTTATCTTCTTAGGAATGGCAAAATTCTATTCAGAAGAATGCAGGACTTGCGTTTATTGAGCTCATCAATGAAGGAAGGTAATGAATTTTAAAGCTTTTGAACAAGTAGTCATTTTGCATTTATTCCGTTGGGTGATAATACTTCCTCACCATCTGTTCCAAAAAGATTGTGAAAAGGCCATGTTAATTAAGAGATTTATTGTATAGATATGTTATATTGTAAATATTTAATTTTTAAGTGTTTAAATTTTGGAAATTTTGTTTAATGACAGAAGGAAATTGAATTCCCTTGAACTGTATGTAAGTTTAGGGTTATTTGAGAATTGAACCACCATTCTTCAGAGCAGCAAGGTTGTTTTGCCCAGACAGTCCAGGGAGCCCGATCTGTAAAACCATCTGCTGCTCCATCTGTTTTAGGAGCATAGCATTCATTTTACAGATGTACTTCTCTATACTATAATTTCATTATTATTTTATCTAGAATTTCCAGTCCAATTTGAATCCTGTAAACCATACATGACATTATGTTTATATGAGCTTCCTTGATTTTGAAATTTTTTATGAAATTTATTATCATCAATCCTCAAGTAATTTTAATTCGGTATGTTCTACTCTCTGCGTTATTTGACAGTACTTCCAGCCAGCAAGCTGGGAAGCAAAGAGAGACTCTTTGGCCCTTCTGGTAGTGGAGTACACAAGACAAACAAAAGCACTTGTGCAATGTGTCTGTTTTGTATTGGCCAATACATTAAATCCATTTGAATCTACACGTTTTGTTATGTGCAGCTAAAAAAAAAAAAAAATAGCAATACACCTGTTGAAGAGGTGCTCTCACTTTATATGTGATTTCCTTTCTTTCACACATGATATCTCATTAGCAAAGTGAAGTATCAAATCTTCTCTGTATTGTAGGATGTTTTTTGTCTAGATGATATTTCAATGGTTAAATCATGCATTTATTTGAAATGGAATTTAGAAAAATGTCAGAGTATAGAAATATAGGAATGTGAATATCAGAAACACAGAAGCATGTTATTACCCAGTATTTGGCTGGTGTAAATTCTTCTGGATTCCCTGTGCGCTCTGAATTTATAGTGCCATATAGCAGTAGGAAACTTAAGTCCATCCATTGGAAATTCTTCTTGCTATGAAGGGCAAATATGAGTTTTTAGACCATAATAGGGCTCACCTGAGTGGGTCGTGTACTGCACATTGTACGACAAATATTACCTGGCAACAGACTGAATAATTATAATAATCTTATGTTCTTGGATAGTAATATGCAATACCATTTGGACCTTTTTCTAAATTTTCTCAGCCAGGATGTTGAGGTCAGATATTATTGCATGCTCACTATTGATAAAATGACCGTTCTGAATGAATCCTATACGTGCATACTTTTATCGGTCAGGTGTTAAGATACCAGTGGACCTTCTAATCCCCTCTAACAATGACTTTTCAAAAATAAGTAGGATTTAAGAACCGCTCCTTAAATCCAGTCAAAGGAATATCTGATCAAACTGCCCTTAGACGCATATTCCTTCCTATACTTTTCTCAGAAAGGTGTCCTAGAGTGAGTGTGTGTGCATGACTGGAATGCTCTTCTTTGCAATCAGCCTGTTTGTTTTTAATTTACCCTTTTGGGGACAAAGATAACAATCCTTTAACTGAAAATTGTTATAAATATTTATTCTGGTTAATAGCTAAACTTGTGAATGCAATTCATCAATCATAGCTAGAGAATGCAATTGTGCAGTTGTCAACAATTAACAGGACATAAACAGTTGATGAATGTGCAGCTGAATTAAAGTGCTCCCTAGGATAACCTGAAATTATAAACTGGATCATTTAAAGGAATCTAACAAAGGATCTTTATAATTAAAACAAAGCAGGGTTAATGGGATGTAAAATTGCATATAATCGCCGTGCAATAATGATTGAATTTTAAATTATTAAAAGCAAAATGAAGACTAAGAATATTTTGAAGGACTTTCTGGGTACAGTTTTGAGAGAACTGGGTAATAAATCAAAAGTTTTGAGAAAGATTTTTCTTTTGAATGGGGATGAAAATGTTTAGATATAATGCAGAGGATCATGGTTGTAATATCTTAAATTAGACATCTATAATTTAATATATGGATGCTATAAGGTGATTTTCTGAGTCCCTAACTCTTGTTATTTCTTCTTGAAATAATTCAAATGCCTTTAAGATCTTTGAATGTATTAGAAATGTTCTTAAATAAAATATTTCAGTTTAGTTGTAGTTTAAACAATTACATCTGTATTCCTGTTAATTTAACCAACTGTATTTTCATTTTAAATTGGTTACTTTACTGCGTTTCTGCATTTTTTTGGTATAGATAATGTTTTTTTAGGAAGATCTGAATAACACGTAGTTTTGGAATTCAATATAGGAACACTGATACAGCTTTCTGAAAATAGGACTGTTGTAACAGCTTTTAGTGTAACGAGAGACCTGACTATAGATTTAAATTAATTCTTTCAAGGTATGTAATACACCTGAAAGATTTAGTGACATCCTGGTTATGATCTTGAACTTCATGCTTCTATTTAATCAGTCTCCTGCTATGAATGTGTGATGTTGAGGGTATCACATATGTCAAGAGCTTCACTGACAGCAGCTTAATTAGGATTTCAGATTTACATTGGGCTGTGCACATAAGCAGGCTTCATAATTTTAGAGCTGGATGCATCTGCAATGTTGACTGTGAAAGGAGACATAAAAAGACTTCTTTAGGAGTGCTGTGTGAGGGAGACTACAGCCCACATTGAAGTGGAGTAGTGATGGATGAGGTCGAAAGAAAAGTCTGCTCAGTGACAAAAGCAAGAGATAAGAGCACCCATCTCAAGTAAGTTTGTATACAAATTCATACATCTTGGGCAACTAGGAGTAGAAATTACTCCACATGCAATCACAAAACTATGACATCATTGGAATGAATGAATAAGATTTGGGACAGCCTGCAGTGCATAACAGAAATGCTGCAATAGACAATTTCTTTGGAAAAGATAGCCAGAGAAAGCAAGGAGGGAGTGTTGCCTTCTCTGTGAAGAAGCAGTTCAGATTTTTGAAGTTCTTCAGTCGGGTGGAAGATAGTCTGGTTAATACCTTGCAGGACAGGATGAGAGGAGAGTCATGGTGAGTTTGATACAGACCACCCATTCAGAGTGAGGGAAAGGAAGAAGCATTCTTTAACCACCTTGAAGAAGTATCTGTATCACAAACCCTAGTTCCCCATGGGGGTCTTTAACCTTCCTGATGACCTCTGAAAGTGCAACAAGGTGGGATGCATGTAGGGAAGACAATTACTGGAGAGTGCTTCTTGATACAGGATGAAACAGCTAAGAGTGACACACAGCTGGATCTGCTATTTACCAGCAAGCAAGAATTATTTTTGAATGTGATTACTTAATGGCACCTTTGGCTGTAGTTGCCATGAAACAGTGGTGTTCAAGGCCCTGAGGGAAGTGAGGATTGAGAGTAGCAGAATACAGATTCTATGAATGCAAGTTTTAGCCTGTTCAGGAAACTGGTTAGTAGGATTCCTGGGAGGCAAATGTGTGCGTCAAGGTAGCTCTGAAAGGTGTCAGGCTTTTATGTACAGCATTACCTAAGTGCAGGAACAGGAAAAAATGTAAATATAGTAAGAGAGTGATTCAGCCAGCAAAAGAAATTATCATAGAGCTCTAATGCAAAAAGAGAGTACACAGGAGGTGGAACTAGAAGCTGGCTGGAAAGGAGGCATTTAGAAGCATTGCGTGAGCATGTAAGAAATATTGTCAGGAAGGCCAGTAGTCAGCTGTAAATGAAACTTGGAAGAGATATCAAGGACAACAAGGTCTTCATTAGTAGGCTGAGGGAAATCTCTTGTTGCTGAATGATGATTTAGTCAGATATGACTGAGATGCTCAATGCCTTATCTGCCTCAGTCTTCACTAAATTTTATCAAGGCTCTGTCTTTAGTGAAAGGAGAGCATCTACCAGCCGTGGATAAGGTTTGAGTCAGGAATTCCTTGAGACAAGTTGTCCCCTACAAGCCCATGATACCTGATGGAGTACATCTGATGGTTGTGAAAGTCTTTGCAAGGCTGATCACCGATCCAAGAAGTCAAGGAAATTGGGGCAGGTCAGGTCACTGGTGCCTGGAAAAAGGCATATGTTAGAGCCATCTTTAAAGCAGTCCTCAAAATCCAGGGAAAAGCTTGTTATTTTTTCTTCTGTCCCTTGGAAGACCATGTGGAAAATCCCTTTGAAACAAATTCTGGCTGCTTGAAAGAGAAGGTAATTGAGAACAATCAACATGGATTTACAAAAGCTAAACCATCCATGGCCAACCTGCTTGCCTTTTGTGATAACAAAGATAAAACAGATTTGTGGGCAGAGGAGTAGGAATGAACATCATTTATCTTGACACTGGAAAGGTCCCCCAATACTTATGCATTAGAGTTAGAACTCTACATTCTGAATGGATGGACAGCTAAATAGGTAAAAAACTAACTACTTAAGTGGGGTCCAAGGTTCATGTTTAATTGGTTGTACCTTAGCTTGATGTTTTTTGACAAGCAGAGTATCTCAGGGATCTATCCTGCCTAAAAGATGGGTTTTATTGGTCATGGTCTATTAGTCTTTCAGACCTGGATTACTATCCTCATCATCCATTTCCTTCCCCCTTTACGCTTTCACAACACTCACCTCTTTAAAGAGGTGATCTTGTTCCTTTCATTTAAATATTTTTCTTTCTTTTGTACATAATTTCTTCATTTTAAATAGGAGTAGTCTAATTCTAGTATAAATTGAAGGCAACATAAGACTATATTTAATCTCAGATTTAAAATTGTAAACTTTGCTCCTGTAATTCCATCTCTGTACCTAAGTGTGCTTTCTGCCTTTAGCCATGAAAATATGTATTTTAGCATATCCACCTACCTCAACCTCTAAGCATACTTAAAATTCACAAGAAGCCATTTTCTTTTAAACCTTGTTTTGTTGAAATATTTTGAAAAAATAACAGAATATTTTAATAGCCTTGAAATTAGTGTTTCTTTACATTTGGATGAGTTGCTGATTTAATCCTGAAAGGATGCTCATAAAGACTTAAATTCTTTCCTTGCTACCTCAGCTGGGATTGTGGGGTAACTGCACCAAATTTTCTTTTGGACATCCTCTGTTGCAGTTTGGCAGTTCTGATATGTTTGGTTTGTGGTAAATTAGTTAACAGCCATTTCACTGTCAGCAAAACTTAAATGTTCAGGCATGTGTTAAAAGGTATATCTATAGTGCCACTTGCTATATTTGATTTATGATGTGCATCTGCACTTGGGTCTCTAAATAGCCCTCAAAGAACTCATTTAGTAGTAGGGTCCAAAATGGATGCTGTTCCTTGTTTCTGTTTTGATAATGATCTTGATTACAGGACAGAATGGGGACCCCATCTGAACCATCCAAGAATGCAAAATATTTGGTCTTCAGACCATATGGAGGTCAAGGCTACCAAAACAACTTGGGAAAGGTTCCAGGCTGATGTGCAAAATCCAATATATGCAAATACAGTCAGAAAATAACACTGGGGAAGCAGTAGCACTCAGAAACAATAAATAAATAAGAACAAAGGTGTTTGATTGTTCTGTCTTCAACAGATATAACCAAATTCTGCTGCTTTATTGTCATCCCCACCAACTGTAACTTTTGATTGGAGGAATCCTTTATTAACTGTGTGTGGCTGTTTTATGGAAATTTATCTTGGATGTCATCTTCATTTAGTAGAGGCCTCCTGTCATAGATATTTCTGTAACAGTGGGCACTGAATATCTGTATTTCTATGCCAGCTAAGGTGTGAACTTGAGTCCCTTGTTTAGGTGTGCTTCTTCATAATCTCATATTCCTTACTATAGCTGTCCTTGTCCTACCTCCAGACTAGTAGTTTGTGTTAGATGAAGCATAAATTGTCATGGTAACCATCTGTGTACTTGTGGGGTCAGTACACCTGCAGTTCTTAGATCTGTTATAGGTTTTGGGGTATCCTTTCCCCTAACGTTGCCTGATCAGGTCACATCTCAAAGAGGACACTGATTCTGAGATAAAGGCCATCTCAGTTATAACTGCTGGTCAAGGATGCTTACTATCCAGTAAACACCATTTCAAAGATACAGTTTCCTCTTGATTTAGAAACTTCTTCTGCAAAATAGAAAATCTTTATTAGGAGTGGAACAGATTCTTTGTAGTCAACTCTGAGTTTCGTTAAATCTGTTACACCTTCTGTGACATTTCTGAAACATTGATAGTTACCCTTCATGAAATTTATCTTGTCGATGTGCTTATGTTGTAGTTCAATAGCCAATGTTTGCATGCTATAATTTCAAACTTTTCTCTAGGGAATTCTTCATCATTCTTCTCTTGCAAGAAATAAGATCTCCATGTTAGACATTACTTTCCAAAGTTTATAGGAATTTACTTTCAAAGTATTCATAGCACTATTCATATTCATTCCACTGCATCTTGTGGAACTTCAAACTCTTCAAGTTAGACTAGTTTATGAATCCTATACAGATACCAAGTGCAATGATAAGTTTCATTTCTTATGAATGCCATTAGGAGTAATAATTGTCAAACCAACTGGTTGATGAAAATGTGGCACCTTTCCAGGCTGGGTTTTTTGTTTTGTTTTGTTTGTGTGTTTGTTTTTAAATAAAGCTATGGGCATATGATGAAAGTAAGTCAGAGAAACATCTGTTTCCCTGGACATGGGAGTTGGCAGAATTTCAGGAATGAGTAGAGGGAGCAAGATCTTAGCTAAATTATAACAAATGTTCATTTGGTAATTTATTTTGAAAATTGCTGTTTGGGAATGATCAGGGTTTTTAGTTTATTTCAATTGAAAGAAAGACTGGGAGACATAAGCTCAGTCATTTTGTGTAGCACCGTAAAAACTATGAGCCCTTTTTCTCTGTGTTAGATTATTACTAGGAACAACTGACTGCAGGATAGCAAAGCCAGGTTAGAATAGTTAATGAGATAAGCATTTTCATCCTTCAGTTCTAATAGGTGTACAAATAGCCCCCCTCACTCCACATCTAGATGTGTTGCAAGCATTTTATATTTTTTACAGGTTTCCAATACAGTTTGTGTATAGTCTATTTCCAAAACTCTAAAAAAGTTCTTCCAGGCACTGGCAATTTATCTGAATGACTTCATGGAATGTGGTGCTCTACAATTCAGCCTTTTTAAACTCCATTATCTGTAAAACAGGCTTCTGATTGGTTACACATACTTTTTCACAAATTCTTTTAACTTGTAAGCACTCTGGAATTCCAAAGTAACTTTGCTGAGGACAGAATTCTGGAAAGCTAGCTACATGGGTTTAAATAACTTCTTACCTACTCCCAAACTGTATTTACAAATAACTCATATTTATGAATAGTCATGTTCTGAAAGTCGCTCTCAGTCTTGTCTTGCTCATAAGTCTGAGATTCTTCCATTTTTAGCTTAAGGAGACCCCACCATTTATTCCTACAAATACTTAAGCCCTGTCATGCTTATTATGAAATACCAGCTTATTTTAATTAGAGTGTTTTCCATATCTTCAGCTGAAAACTCCACAGCTGTCTCAACAGAAAGCTCATTTCTCTGTAGAAGGATTTGAGGCACAAGTGATTTCAGACTGCTTTGTTGGTGGATTCCTTACTGAAAGTCTTTTGTTTCAGTCTAAAAACAAGTCAAACCTGTTTCATAGTAAAGGAACTTTAACTGTGTTTTGTAAATTTATGGGCGTTAATATAAATCAAGCTTGTCTGGGTGAAGAGAAACCATAAGTTACCAAGTCATGTTTGATCTCTACCTTATGCAGTAAGGATTGCCACACAGAGAGGAGATAAGATTTTTGATGGTTATCAGTTCTTGGTTGAGATCAGCTCATCTGGCAAGCACAATTGCATTCAATACTGGTAGGAGTTTCAGTGGTGCAACTGAAGAACACAGGATAAAGCCAAACATTTTTCAAGGTCAATTTTTAAACTTTTTTTTACTCAAGACTTTTTTTTTTTGGTAAATGGTGAATTATTGGAAATGAGTATAAAAAGTACAGCAAGCCTGTGGTGAAACTTCTCATAAAACTCCTTAGCCCTTTGGAAATACTACTTATGTAGAAATTTGTAAGTATGACCAAAAGGCCTGATTCCTCACTGTCTCAACATTAATGTAGCTACTAGCTACTAATGTTGAGGGTAATGCTTGCTAAGACAGGATGAGGATTTACAAGAGTGAATGAGAACAGTGGCTATAACTCAGTCACAGTGATAAGGAGATCTCACTAAAGAACACATTTTATTTCCAAAGGAGAGTGAAAATTGTACAGCTCTCAAATTTTAGATCATCCCTTTGTATAGCAAGTATACATGCATTCTTGTGCCTCAAGCTCCTTCTTACTAGGATTGGTCACTCCAGTACATGATGATGGTCAGGGAAAGATACAGAGGATATACTTTTCCCCAAAATAGGAATGCTCTGTAAAAAACTGTGGATGGGAAACCTGGTTGGACAGATGGCAGAAATATCAATCAGGATATACTGGGTGGGCTTCAAACCTGCATTAATATAAGCATTATACAGTGTAATGTACTACATAAATATTTTATAATGTAACAGTACATGGAGTTCATATTCTTGAAAATATATGCTAGAGGCAGCATCTTTTGGAAATATCTGAGGAGGTAAAAAAACAATATCACTGAAATTTTCTTGTGCAAAATCATAGAATATAGTGGTAAGAAAAAGGGAAACACAATTTAGAATTGCATCAGAAAGGGTTTCCATTGAAATAAGGCAGCAGTTATGTTACTATGTAAATAGTGACTAGAATTTGTCTGGAATACTGCCAATAGTTTTGGATATGCACTTGCAGAAAAGGTAAAATCAAACCATGATATTAATAAAACTCCTCTTACCAATTGTTTTGCCATACAAGAAAAGTCAGAGAGCTGGTTTACTTAGCATAATATATAATAGGAATACATGGAATATCAGAAGATCATCAGAAGGAAGAATTGTGTAAACCTAAGGGCAAGATTTGTGTAAAATGAGACTGTAAAGACTGCTGCAGAATTGGATTAGAAAGTAAAAGGGTTTTAAGCTTCAGAGAACCTTCCAAAGCTGTGTGGGAGGCAAGAAACTCAATCACATTTTCATACACTGAAGACACATTTCATGAAGTAGGTTTCATGAAAATGTCTTTCATAAGCTAAAGGCAGTTTATGAAAGATTTTAAATAATGTAGCTGTCTGTTGCAACAAAGTGAAATTGCTGACCTAGAGATCCTTGTTCTTTTCTCTTACTTGTAGTGTGTGAAGGGAGATTTTTAGGGTTTTTTTGCTATATATATATATATGTTGGAAGCCTTCGATACTACTGAGGGTAAGATTTCTCCTGATTTGGGATTCTTTCTGAATTTTTTTTTTTTTTCTCTTTGAGAATCCAAAAGAAGTTGTAGGCACTCTTTCTCAAGTCAAAGAGTTGGAGGTTTCTTTTATTTTTTTAATCTTATGCCATGCATGTGATTGAATTAATCAGGATTTAGGTAAATTGGTTAGTATTCAAAGGATGACAACATTATCATGCTTGTTCATTAGGGGTAAACCAGTTAAGACAGTACACTGAGTAGTGTTCTGTCTATATGAATCGGGGATTCAATCAGAGTTAGCTGGCTATGATTTAATCCAGTAAACGGTTTTGCCATCTTTTACTTAGTAGGAATGTAGTTTGAGAATACATCGTAGATTTCAGTTAGAACTAGAAATCAATACCAAAAATTATTTTTAATAGGGCTTTTAAAATTCAAAAAGTAAGTTTCCTTTAACAAGTAGAGCAAGCGCAGAGGCAAGTATCTTTGCAGAAACCTCTGTAAGATGTTGATTCCTCAACCTTGTAGTTGCTGCCTCTCAGTGATGACACATTTAACTGCTTTAATTTATTATGCTTCTGTTTTCAGCCCTATGTTCTTGCACTTGCAAATCAAAACATCCAGGTCAAGGCTTCTTTTGTAGCCATGTAAGATTTTTAAATGATGGCCTGGATTTTCACCCTTCCTTTTTTCAAAGTCTGTCTTTCTGTCAAGTGATTTTAGGACTAACATGATTGTTAAGGGTCTTCTAGATGGAGAAGCATAGTTTACTTAGTCTTTGAAGTTCTACTTTAGGTGCATACAAGCATATAAGGTAAGTGAATCACAGTATGTCACTTACTAGCACACATTGATGCCATATAATTTAATTGATGGTGCAATGTTAGTAGGCTGTGGCCTCACTTTTGTGATAATCATAATTTTTAAATGATCATACAAACAGTTTTTCATCTTCTTGAAGAAGTCAGAATCAGTGATAGGTATGTGAGAGTGCATGAAGCAAGTGGCAAGACAGTTGAAATAATACAGAGATATCTCGTAGATAAAACTTTTGACAATAAACAAAAGGTACAACTGGCGTCACCAGCAATTTCAGCTATCTGATTTGAATCTGCTGCTGCTGTCTATAGAAGTTTTCATTTTCTGTAAAACAGACAGACATTTCCCTGTGTATTGGCAAGAGATTTGTTTATAACTTGTGCAAATTAGCATTCTCTGAGAATCCATTTGAAGGTCCACCCTTGTAGGTACATAAATGTGCACACTGAATGTGAACACTTCTTACTACAGATAAATACGACCAAGATTAATGTGGTATTTATTTATCATTGTTTATGAGCAGAGGCCACTTAGATTTTTTGTTGGGTTTTTTGTGGGTTTTTTTTGGCGAGTGCAGGGTTTTGAGGTATAAAACCTGCCTAGATCTCCCAAATAATAAACCCAGTGGCTTGAAGTTAGTTTTCATCTTTTCTCAGCAGATTATTGGTGGTAGGGAGTGATTAAGAAGCCTATTCATTTCACCTGAAGCCATTTGGAGCTAGAATTCTTGTCTGGACCGCAGCTGGACCATTTACACTATGTTCCATTTATTCCATAGTTTATCATTCAGGAAGGAATGTACAGCCAGTAGACACTGGAAATCTGTGTGTTCAGTTTTGAAATCCTAGCTTCCAGATTGTTACTATAATATGTATAATTTCAGGAAGACCTGTGATGTAAAATTTCATTAGAGATATTAAATACTCAATTCTAGTATTTTCTCATTTTAGAGAAGCTTGTCTTATGTCATGAATCACAGAGTGGCTGGGGTTGGAAGGGACCTCTGGAGATCGTCTAGCACAGCCCCAGGTTCAGCTAGAGCAGGTTGCACAGGATTGCGTCCAGATGGCTTTTGAATTTCTCCAGGGCAGGAGACTCCACAACCTGTCTGGGCACCCTGTTGCAGTGCTCTGTCACCTACAAAGAAAAGGCATTTTTTCCTTATATGCAGCTGGATCTTCCTGTGTTTCACTTTGTGCCCATTGCCCCTTGTCTTGTCTCTGGGTACCACTGAAGGGTCTGTCCCCATCCTCTTGACACCCACTAATGTTCATTCCTAATCCACATCTGAGGACAGTCCTACATTTACTTCTTAACAATAAAAATCTGAACACTTAACAGTAATAAAATACTGAAGCATATCGTCCAGCAGCGTAGATTAAAAAATAAAGATAAATTTTGAAGACTGCAGTGTAGACAACTTTATAATTTACAAAAAAACTTCTTGCTTTGAAAATAGCGAAGGGTTAGATATAATAAAAAGGGTTATTAAAAGCATGAATATCCACTGTGAAACCTTGATCCAAGTTTTTTTCTCTTTATCTCTAAAACAGAGGCCCCAACATTTATGGTTTCCCTTGCCTTGCACACATATTAAGTGTTTGCTCAGGGTAAGTGATTTCCTTCCTTCACAGATGATAGAACATACCAAAGGAGGCAAGAACAGAGTTCAGATCTTTCCATCTTACAGGTGTAAGGTCTAGTAATCATGACTTTCATTTCTAATAATAATGAATTTTATTTGTGGTGCTTCTGACACCAAACACCAACCTTAGGGCTGAGTTTGCTAGAATTTTCACAGCCTTAATATAAGAAACTCTGAAATTCTTTCCCTGATGCTGCAGGAAGGAAAATCCAGACCATGTTCCACTCTCACAGAAAAATAAAAGGTTCTTCTTGGTCCTAAACAGACCTGTCAGATCATTGCATCCTGAAAGATATTTCCTCCTTGCTGATAAGAAGAGCAGATTAATTTTTAATATAATGGCCAACCCTAGATATGGACTATAGGGACAAGAAAGCAGTTGGTTCCATTCTTGCTGCCCAAAAAGATGTGAGCATTTTTAACAGAGAGTTTTTTATGCTGCAATTTTTTTATTCACCTCATGGTATTTTGTAGTCTTTACAAAGGTCTTAAGTTAATGTGTCTAACAAATCCTTTGTCTCAGTCCAGTGTTAATCTGTTTTTTCCTCCTTTTTAAGTAAGATTTGTCTATTCCTGATACCTTGAAAACTTGGAAATTTGATGCACTTTTCAGTTTAATATTTGAAAAAACATGTGAGAGATATTGATATTATTTTGCAATTTTAATAGAATTTTAAATCTTCAGTAGTGGCATGACTTTTTAAGACTGAAATTGGAATACCTCTTTAATGTTTTCAATGGTACAAATAAGAGTTTAAGCAGTTGTCTTGATTTTTGAAATGACAGTGCAGTATTCATATTGAGACTACTGTTAAAAACATACTCAAAATGTATTCTTCCATAAAGAACTTTTCTCTTCAATAATAAATGGAATTAATGTGATTTCTTTCTGCTTTAACAATGCAGAAAAATTTGGATAATTTTTTTTTCATTTCAACTAATCTGAAAATTTAATTACTGTCGTTTCATTGATTTTATTTTTTCTATTGTAAGTAAATCTGCTGGAATAGTTTATTTGAAGTACGTCAAATAAAAAGGCTGATTCTGATTTTTCTTATTTTAGATTATTGTGTCATGCAATGAAAGACCATATAGTGCGTGTTGCAAATGAAGCAGAATTTATTTTAAACCGACAAAGGGCTGAAGATGTCCACAAGCATGCGGAGTTTGAGGTAAGCCTGAGAGCTGGTGCATTTCTAGTTCTCTGTTTTCACTCAGTTGTCGCCTAGACTGTAACTCCATGCAATAAAGATTTTATTTTTTTTCTTCCAAGGAAGAAATTTTCATTGAAAGCATTTTAAAACTGGTTTTTAAAAGCTTTGGTAAATGTCAAGCAGAAGGAATGGGTTTAATTTCTCATCTTTTCACTGAAATTCATAAAAGCATTTACAGCTTGAAGAAATGCCTAAATCAGAATGTCTAATCTGATATGGTAGACCCTTCGGTTCACAAGGAACTTTTCTGATTTATTGAAAATAGTAATGCAAATCACCTTACTGATTATTTTTGTTGATTTTTTTCAACAGTATGTATGAGTTCGGTAATAAAACAAGGCAATTATACATTTAAGGAACTTCACGAAAAATAAGAAATAAAAATGTTTTGTTAAAAACATTTAATATTTTAAGGTCATTTTCTTTGAACATTTTGAATTTTGAAGCACTTTAGAACATTTACTTTTTACAATTTATATAGTGAAATTCAATGCTGCATGTCTTTCTTGGTAGTTGGGGGTCATTAACCATTGACAGTAAGATTCAGTATTGGAAGATGTAACAGAGTAGCTGACTCCCGTAACTCTTAAATGTCTATAATTCTTATTCTGAAAAGGAGTCAACACTCAATTGCTTTTTTATCAATGAGTGGTACAGTATTCAATTTAAATTACATTGCTTGAAAGTGATCCAAATGTTAAACTCTCCTGTTTTTAAAATGTCTTCAGTTTAATAGGTTTTCAATTGTTTATACAGGATTAATTTTGTTCCTATTAAAAAAAAATGCAAAAGTAATGGTGTAAAGTTAAGACTTAATTTTTGACATGACTTTATCAAATATGAGTTTGAATTTTTATGGTGTTTCATACAATATTTCATCACTGTTTTTTATCATTTCCGAACCTACCTTGTGTTTGCATACACTGATGTAGATGTAGATATATATATGCAGTCATATATTTCCACGTTTTACTGCTCAAGTGACCCAGCATTAGGATTGAGATAGACTAACTTAGTATTGATAATAATAAATAGCTATATCATTTCATTAATCTGTCAGAAAATGTCAACAAGCATCTGGTGGCTAGAAATAGGATCCAGTAATCTTAGTTTTGATGAGGTTTTTATCTCCTTGAAACAGCTCTCTTAAATGTGCGCTTTGATGTACTAGTTTTTGTGCTCCTTGAGCTAGCTGAAAACAGTGAGACACAGAGATATCTGTTGTCATTTTGAATACACATAACCTTTACTTCATTTTGTCTGAGCAGACAGCAGACACTTGTCATAGGGGATTGCAACAACTTTATTACCAAGCTTATACTGGATATTTTGAACGTAGATAAAATTGCATTTACAATTAAGTGTATGTCAGAGTGAAGTTTCATATTGCCTCAACAATAAATAACATTTGATATCTATCAGAGCATCATGCAGTAACCTAAGATGACAATGGAAGATTGAGTTATCTGCTCTTTGAAGAATACATTGAGGTATAAGATCTGTCAGAACTCTAGACAAAATGAGAATATTCAATTAACTTCCAGCTTCTGTTAGCAAATAGGATTTAGAATATTAACTAAATTCCCTAAAGGAATAGCCTCGAGTCTGTCTTATTGTCTGGTAAAGAAACCAACACATTTTTCATATATGAAAATTTTCATTACATTTCTTGTAGGAAAAGACTGAGATACACATTTTAGGCAAGTAAGTTTAAAACTGCAAATCATAAAAGAAGATTGTAAAATGTGGACTGTTTTAAATGTGAAATTCACAAATACTTAAATAAGATGATGGTTAAAGTCTGAAAGAATGCTTTATATATTGTCTTTAATAATGGTGGGAATATAACTGAACATTTTATTCATCATCCTACTTGAAAGCAGTAGGGACAAAGATTTCTGGTAGTTTTCTGGTACATGATTGTGTATCTGTCATTTTGTTTTCATAAACTGTATAGGTATATGTTCTGGGGTTTAATGCATGTTAATCATTGCTCTCAGCTAGAGAAGTGCATGACTATTTTATTTTATTTCTGCCCTTTAAACTTTAATTGAATCATTATGGGTGAAATTACTTGGTCCAAGCTGCACCAAGTTACTGTGTCTCCTGCACAGAGGGGAGGCCGTGGAACCAGCATCTAAATTTTACTCTGTGGCTCCAGTTGTAGTCGCAGCGAGGAAAATTCCTCCCAGAATGGATACTTCACAGTTAACTTTCATTTTGTTAACCTTTGTAATTGTTCAGGAAGAAAAATGAAAATTTAATTTTACTGTCCAATGAGCTGGTGAAATATTAACCTCATTACTAAGGCAGATCATTGTACTAATTGGTGCCTCCCTGTACAAGAAGATAAATTGAAAAATGAATTAACCCTTTATGAATTAGTGTAACTATTGTTCTTTCCCAGATAGATTACTTGAAATACTGTCTGTAAACACAATAGAAAGACCACTGTAAAAATCTTACTGAATGCTAATGTGATCTGTACTAAAAAGGTAACATGCAGAAATATGGAGAATAAAATATAAAGTATGAGGTTAACTTAATTTTAATTGCTCTTTTGAATACTAGAAAATTGGATTCTATTCAGCACTATTACAGCATTGAGTGTTGGCTAAACGTTCTAAAATGGTGCACAAAAACTGTAAGTGCAAAAATGTGTCTTAAAAGGTATTTTTTAAATTAGCTATTTTGAGAATAATCTAGCCTTTGTAATTTATACCTAGAAAAATTATACTTTTAGTGGATTTATTTTGGTTACTCTGGCTGCATTCCTTTTCTTTAGACATTATGAAAGAATTTTTATGAAGAGGAGAAATTGAGTTTGAACTTAGCATGATTATGAGACAAGGAATGGAAAAGTATTGTCCTTATACATAATAAAAGGATTTGTGAAAACAAAAATACATTATAGAATTCTGGCAGTTTAGATACAAATTTGTGAGAAGGTAAAGAACCACAGCATTTATTTTAGAGGTAGTCTTCTCTCAAAGGAAACGTGATGGAAATATTAGATCTTTTTCATTAAGAGATGAGTGATTTTTTTATCCATTAGGTTTTTAGAAGAGGTAGTATGTTATCAAAATTTTGCATGTTGTGTCGTGAAATAGAAAATATACTCCGTCGTTTTGTAGTTTAGCATCCGTAGTAATAAAGTAATCAAATAACTTTTTAATTTTAGGTCTTAATGTAATTTAAAGATCAAAACCAGTGTACATAATTTTTTTCTTGTGTATTATCCTGTATATGTTAGAGCTGTATTTTATACCTGACAACACATGAAACGTTTACAAAGAAAGGCTAACTTCTAAGGTTAGCCTTCCGTGGCCACACATATACACACACACAGGTGTATGGCTTAATGGTTTTAATTGCAATTCTGTTGTCTTTGCCCTTGGTATTTCAATTTTTACATGTTCTGAGTGCTTTTTTATGGATAATATGTAGTAGTAGAACCATTTCAATTGAATGGTGTCATGGTTTAGAAATAGTACTACAGAACAAATCAGAGTCCCTACTGAGACTCTCCTAAACCAGACACTCTTTGATCACTTCCCCGCCTCTTCCATGGTGGAGTTGAGAACTGGAGGCACAAAACGTGAAAATCATCAGTTGAGAGAAGAGCAACTTACTGGAAACAGCAATGAGATAAGAAAGAGAACAGTAACAGCAGCAATATTAATAACAAAACATATAAGACAAAGAAGTGGTTTACACTGTAAGTAAAACAAGACTGGACCCCATTTTGCCTGCCACACTTTCTCCCTGACCAGAGAGAGAATCTTCCTTACTCCTGCCCCTGGCAAGTGACATGAGATAGTGTCAAATAACACTAGGGTTTGAACATGCCCCCCTTCCAGCTTCTGTAAAAAATTAACGCTGTCCTGGATGAAACTAGGACAAATGACATGTCCTATTATTCTGAAAAGTATTTTAATGAATTCTTTTCATATTCAAAGAGTTTAATAAATAATAATTTTAAGGCGATCATAAATAACCTGTCTTTAATCAAGTGGATGTTCTTTCATTCCCAGTCGCAATGTGCTCAGTATGCTGCTGACCGGAGAGAGGAGGAGAAGATGTGTGATCACCTCATCAGTGCTGCTAAGCATCGAGATCATGTTACGGCCAACCAGCTCAAACAGAAGATACTCAACATACTGACGAATAAACATGGTGCCTGGGGAGCTGTTTCGCACAGGTAAGCTGCAAATGTAAAAGGTGTAGGGCTTTATACATTACTTTCAAAGTTTGAGAGCAGCAGACATTGTATAACTGAAATATGGTTTTGTTAGGAGTTTAAATGTACTTATGTGTAGCATGTGCAAATCTGAACATAACCAAAGTGCAGCTCAATTACGTGGATATTCCTGTTAAAAAATTAATTTAAAAAAAATCCAAAATATGTAATTTCTTCTCTATATAACTGGTACAGTATTTGAGGTTTTATTCAGAGCTCTATTGAGTACTGGTTTTAAAAGTTCATTCTATTCAGCATAGAGGTGAAATTAAATGTTTTCATACATCACGTCAAAAATAAGAGCCTTGCTCTTCTGAATCACAAAAATAGCCAGTGGCTAAGGTGCTGACCCTCATGTGGAAGACTTGAGCTGAAATTGCTCCTTTCCTTCATTCAGAGCAAGGTCTTGAACCCGAGTCTGTCATGTGAGTGCCCTGTCTGTGAAAGTAGAGACTGCCAAGTCTCTCTTTCGTGCATTCTAGCCACAAACACTTGATTATTTACTCAGAGTGAAACAACTCAAACAAAAGAAATCAAGGAAGTCCTGCTCTCAGATAACCAAAATTTTACAGCTTGATTTTCCATTTAAATTCCTCTTTGTCTGCTCTGAATCACAAAGAGAACAGAAAGTTCCATTCTAGCTCTGATAAACCTTTTCAGTAAAAACATAGTTGAGATGGGTAATACAAAAACTTTTTTCTAGATAAATATTCTTTAAAAATATATTTGCATTTATATTGACTACATAGTTAGAATCTAAGCCTATTAGAAAAGTTGCCAAGTTATAAATTTGACATGTCAGCAGTAAGGTTTAATAAATAGCACATATACTGTTCATTCTTTTTGTAATTCTACCTAGTTTGTTCTTGAAGTTATACCATGTTTAAAATAAAAAGGAAATTTTTCATGTTAATTATCCCTGTTTCTTCTAAAGAAATCAGTCTCTCCTGGATGATGATGAAGATGTATTTATTTTTTGAAATGGTAGAAATTGTGGAAATTCAGTCTTACAGAAACTGTCGTCTAACACCAGAGATGTTCTGGTACAAATTACAAAAATGACAAGTAGAAAATTATGATATGGTTAATTCAAAACAGGCTTAGTCCATAAAGGATGCTCATGTTATCTCTAGTTGAGGCTTAAAGCTGTGTGTCTGGAGACTTGAATATGCTGAAAATAAATGCAATTTTCAGTCCTTTTAATGTCTTCGAATAATGAATAACAATTTTTGAATAATGTAATTGCTCAACTTTGTGAATGGCTGCAGACACTTTGCAGACTTAAATCAGTTCCTGGTCACTCCAGTTCCAGCAGACTATGTCTTCTTAGGGCCAAATAACTTTCATCTCCTGGATTGTTGATGGCATCCTAAATGGCAACAATCCTTCGCTGCAGCTTTTTTTCTCTTGAGTCCATGATAGTTTCTGATGGGCCATAAAGTAGCTTGACACCTGTGACAAACTTACGAAATTTCTTACACTGGACAAAAGAAACTCTTATTTTATCCCTGTCATGCAACTTGACCAGTGTTGTCTGCTTCTCAGTTACTAGCAGAGCTGCCTTCCCATTTTGGTGCTTGCAGTGCTAGGTACAGTGGTTGGTTTGGTTGTGTTTTAGCTGCAGGCAGTGACTTCACCTGGAGAAGGGGGACGTGATGACAGTACAAGGTCTCCAAGTGGGATTCCCCATTTGCAGGAGCCAGTTGGGAAATGGCCTTGTACTGCAGGTTTGGCCATGTGTGCCATGGTAGCTTTGTGATCCAGCACACAAGTGCACCTTCTGTCATGGGACTAGTGGACTGTGAATGGGAAGGACTGGGATGACAGCAGGGAGAGGGAGATGCCCAATGGAAGAGCCTCTAAACCTTGTTAGGGACCAACATCACTCAGTGGGCAGATTGGAAAGGCTTTAAGGGTAGAAAATGGAGAGGGGTCTCATTGAACTCCTCAGCCACAGAACGCAAAACCCAGTGTTAATTAGACAGATATTCTGATACTTTTTGTATGATGGAAATTGAGCTGGCTTCCAAAACCATACCCACCTCTGGTCTTGGCTGGCACAAGACAAAACAGGACTCAAGTCTCTGTTTTTAGTTCCTGACAAATAGTTACAGCATTAGCAGTCTCTTTCTAAACTCATGCTTCTCTGTGCTGCGAGAGATACAGCCTGACTGGAATACAGAGTTACTTTAAAAATACACAAAAACCAGGTTCTCACTCCAGACCTCTACACTGCTGTAGTGTTTCTATAATTTCTATTGGAAAAGTGTTCCCAGTTCTAAAGGCACACTGCTGTTCAACTTGAGACCCTTCATTAATATGGTGAGTTTAGGGACATCCTTCTCTGGCCCAGATGGTGCAGGGTAAGAAATAGGCCATCAGTTCTGCACAGTAAGTACTTGGATAATAGCAATGCCTTTTGACATCCAAAATGGATAAGATAAATAGGAAAATATTTGGGCAGACATGAGTGTGATTCTTCAAAGCTTCAATTCTCTATCTGCATAGTGACAGCGGCAAACTTACTGTTAGTTGCAGCATATAGTACAAATATGTATAGAATCATAGGATCATTTAGATAGAAAAGGAGCTCTAAGATCATTGAATCCAGCCATTAACCTAACACCCCCAAATCCACCAATAAATGATGTCCCTAAGTGCCACATCTACATGTCTTTTAAACACCCCCAGGGATGGTGGCTCAACCACCTCTCTGGGTAGTTTATTACAATGTTTCACAACCCTTTTGGTGATGAAATTTTTGCCAATATGCAATCTAAACCTCTCCTGGCCTAACTTGAGGCCATGTTCTCTTGTCCTATCTTGTCCTATATGTTTTTGTTTATCTCTTCTCAAGATAAACAAACAATTTTCATGTTCTTTAACATAGATGCTCATGTTACAAAATATTATGATCTCTTTTTGTCAAATATAACCCAACTGTAAAGAAAATTTTTCCTATTGTTTGCAGTTCAACACAATGAGCTTCTAAGCCTCCCCAGCTTTTGCATCTTTGCATAATGTCTTTGCAGAAAGCAGCAACCAGCATTTACTATTTAATCTATAGGTGCCACAAAGCTTTCTCTTTGTTCATTAAGAAACAAAGAGACTATTAAGAACAGACGGTTAGTACTGAGAGGAAAAGCAAGAGGTCTGATGTTCTGATGTATTCTACATTCCATAGTATTTGTAAATTATGAATTTTAAATACATTATCATAAAATCTTCCCAAAATGTCTGAAAAACAAGAACGAAGTTGAATGGTATGAGCCAACAAAATACCATATGAGACTTGAAATTCTAAGTTAGATTATAGTTATATATACATAGCTTAACTAAAAATATCATAAAATCATAGGTGACTTGCATTTTCATTAGCTTCCTAATTATATATTCATTTATGAAGGTGAAATTAATTATAGACAAGTCCTCCAGAACTTGAATAAATGCCTACAAACACAGTAACACTGTACAACAAATTCCTGTCTATGTGTTAATCAATCAGTGAGTTGGTCTGAGAACCTCTTTACTCTTTCATCTCCTTCTGACTAAAAATGGTAAATAACAGTTTTGAGAAAAAACTTTCATTTTATTGTTTTTCAGTGTTAGCTTCTTTCCTCCTTCACAAATGATTTCCCTTTATATCTTAAAGTGAAACCCAAAGTTCTTTTTCTCAGTTTCTTCCAGGTGTGAGCATCAAATCCTCTATAACAAATGGAAATTTACTGAATCATCTTATTTTCATCTACGTATCTCAGAAAAAACATAATAGATTTCAAAATAAATCCCATTAGTTTGTTATAAGTCCTGTTTGTGCCCTTAAAAAAAACTAGTTCTGTTTCCTGCATTTGGGCAACTTGACACTTTTAGGTATCTTCATAATAACTTACCCTAAACATACTTGTTTTCCCTTTTTTAATTTCAGCATTATACCAAAATTAAAATTCTGCAGGTTTTTCCCATTCAGATGAGAAATTGATGAGCTGGTTATTTCCTTGATGCATTGTCACTAGTTCAAAGAAAATATGCAATATCAGGAAGAATCAAACAGGGTGTTTCATAGCTTAGCATTCCAAGCTTCTTCAAGCCAGCACTTACCCTTAGCTTTTTTCAGGGTTATAGTTTTCATGTCACAACATATGCTTCCTTCTGCCTTCTCTGTCAGCTTCATATGGTGCTTCTCTTCCTCCCCATCTGCATCTCTCCCCATACACAGCTTTCTTAAAAAAAAAAAAAAAAAAAAATTGTAAAACTTTTCTGTACCCACAGTTCAAATTCCTTATGCGTGCCTGTGTTTTGGGCCCTAAGCTGTTACTGTTTTACTTCAGCTTCTTGGTTTTTTCAGATGCCTCAACTTTTCAAAAACTTTAATTTAAGAATACTGAATATCTTTATCTCTATCTTACAGTTTGTATAGGTTTAAAGCAATTTAGGGCAATAAAAAGAGTTCAGAGTTCCAATTAGTGTTCAAAATCTAAATGTGAAATACTTGTCATAGATATTTTCACATGATCAGTTTTGATATTCACAGGAGGACTACTATAATGAGAAAAATGACATTTAAAAATGAGACTTGGTTCTCTTGCTTTCTGTGATTTAATGAAGGAGGTCCCACCTACATTAAAGCAGCTGTACCAAATAGCAAGTATACAAGGGCTTTTTCTGTTCAAATCCATCTTTGGTTAAACTAGACACCCATAACAAATTAATCATTCATGGTGGAGGGCAGAGCTGTCAAACTCATTCTGTGGTGAAGACCAAAGTCGTCTGGGGAGACAGGCTGGAAATAAAAAGTTTCTTGCCAGACAGCTAGTTTTTTCTCTCTCTTCAGCATGTGCTTCTGAAGAGATTGGGTTCTGCTGGGGGCCAGAGGGATGAGAACAGAAAGAGAACTCTCTTTCCCAAGCCTATGGGGCCTGGCAGTTAAATAAGTTGATTCTGGAAAAACACTGTTTCTAAACCAAATGTTTCCAGTTTACAGGCAGGGAGACCAGATCACAGGAATTTAGAAAGTTGTTTCCCTTACGGCCATCCTTTGGCATTCTCTGACTCCAGCTCTATACTAGCTGCTGTCTTAGGAAATTCAGAAAGGCACAGAACCTATTCTACAACCCTCACTGCAAATCAGCTTAATCTGGTTTAGCTATTCATTCATTTCTGGCTCATTTTAACTGCTAGGCATAAATTAAAAAGGGAGCTTTAGAACAGTGGAAAAGATGTAGGATCCTGTCTACTGGATCCAGAAGCATGTTTGACACGCTCTTTCTTAGAGGGCCTCTTAAGGTTCTGCATTTTTTCCACATATTCATAAGAGCTATGAATTTTCTGTTTCTAGAATTGGTGGAAATTTTTTTTTTTTTTGGCAGAATATATTCTTCAAAATTGATCTGATGGAAGTGAACACTTTTTAGCTTGTTCATTAGCTATCCTGTTACAAGTTCCAAATATATAGTTTTGAGATGACTTCATCACAATAAAACATTAATAAAATGTTTTTCTGTCTTCTGTTGCTTTTACTTTACTGCACTGTTTGAGAGACCTTGAGATCAACAAATGTGCCAGCAACATATTTTCAGTCCAATATTAGTTATCCATCTATCGCAGGATTTGAACATGAACGAGATGATTTTGTTAATCTGATCGGTCTATTGTAGTATTTTACATTTCAATCCACTTTTTACCTTTCTTACTATGCTTTCAACTGTGTGGCTGCTCCACCCATTGCATAGCCTCTTTCTTCCTCCCTCCCTGACTGCTGACCACTGTTGGTGGAAGGCAAAGACTATGTGAAGGAGCTCTTGCTAATGGAGCTGAGGATTTTGACAAGCATAATGAAAAAAGGGGGATGGAAGAATTCTGTATCCTTTTCTAATAATAGGTGTAGGGTGGTATTTACAGCATAGAGATACGTGCCAGGAAAGGAGTGTTGTATAACCAGAGATGGGCTGTACAAGCAACTGCACGATTTGCTTATGTGGGATTTATTCAGTTCTGTATATGTGCAAAGTTGCTCAATTGTTTTGAACTGTGGTGCTGTTGTATGGATTTTTTCCCACAGCTGGAAGAAACCTCATAAGAAAATATTGTTTTTGGAAAGAGGTAGTGTTTTCAAATGCTGAGGAACAAGTGATGCTCAAGACAGACTTGTTCAACTGTACGGAGAGCCTTGTTTATCTCTAGGAAGTACAGCACTTTTCATTATAAAGAAGGAAGTCTTCTGAACTTTCACATTATTCCTTCTGCATAAAGAGGATTTTTTTCTTCTTTACTCTGTTTTTTTCTGCTTTACTTCAATATGTTCTCTGTTTCTGCCTGAATTTGGGGTTCCCCTTTTGTTCATGGGAAAAAAAAAGAGCAAAGCCTTGTAAAGCTTGGTTTTATTTAAGACTTAGGGACAACAGATCCTTAGATGTCAAGTTTCTCTAACTGGACAGTAATCAGAATACAAATCCAAATTTCATACAGTCAATTTGCCATGTATATATTTATTGTAGGACTATACATATATCGGGAGGAAGGCCACACTTAGCAAACTGAAGGGGACTTCTGCTCCTCCTTAAGTCTAGCCATGGATTTAGCATGTGCATGCACATGCAGCCATTCAGCTTCCAGGGTACCAGTCATAAGAATAGCCGTAAAGGTTCAGAACTGTGGACCATCCATAACCTTCAACTGTAACTGAATGATTCAGAAACAGAAAGATAGGACAAGTAGACATGATAGATCCATCTAATACTCATTCAGACTCCTTGAATTTTCAACCCAGGATTTCCTGAGGAATCTCAAATTCAGTCAGTCTTGATTTTAAATTTTCCATATATCGGTAGGGCTTCAAAGTCCCTTCTGCTTTCATGTTTTCCTCCTAACTCCTGCAGCAGAAACAAACTCTGCAGAAACAAACTCTGCAGTGGCTATCAGCAGACTAGACTCAGTTGCTGATATTAGACAATGTTCCTAGCACCTGTTCTCCTTCTTTTCCTGCTTCCAATTCAGAAAGAAATAGAAACTCAGTAGAAACCATGAGGGAAGAATTTTTCGTTGCTGAATACCACTTTGCTCACTTTTCCTCACATCTACCTAGTAATACCTGTGCAATACAGCAGTGGATTTCCCATCTTCCCCATATAAAATAATAGAAAGCAAAGAATAAAAAAGGAGCAAAAGCCACAGATTTGAAGATTCTGAATAAGAAAATTTTATGCTTCTAAGAAGGCTGTATTTTCTCAGGAAGGAAATTTCTTTGATACTTTATTTTCTGACATAAAATGGGTGAGAATTTTTAAGTCTTTTTTAAGTACCCGTACAATCCAGGGTTCTTTCCCATGTGATGTTTTAAATATATTAGAGAGGATGGATGCCAAGCTGTAGATGTTTTTTTTTTTTTTCCCAAGAGAAAACTCTGTAGTGTTTTGGTAGACTTTTCAGATCTGTCTTGTTGTAGACGTCAGAAATGCCAAGTTTAACCAGAAATGAAAACCCAGTGGAACAATTTTGATTCCCTTTGTCTCAAAACCTTAATGTCTTTTACTTTTTTATTTGAAATGTATTTATGTCCAATGGTACTATTGTCAAATACTTTCAGAAATTGAGAAAAAAGTTTGGAAAGGAACTGAATATTAAATCATCTTCAGGCACCGAAGTTGTAGTATGGTACATCTCAATCACATCCTTTGCATCCCCCTTTCTTTGTGGGATATGAAGTGGAATTCTGCAAATACTTCAGCAAACCTGTTCCATGTCTTTGAGAGATTTATGGTTGAATTTGTATGTGCATTATTGGATCATTTTCTGTGCTAAAAATTAGATTAATTGTATGTGGTTTTAAACCTACCTCTTGTCTTCTTAGTTCCTTTTCCTAATATATGTAATAGACTGATTTGTTTTTCTTATCTGCTCTGCTGTTGGGTTTATTTTTTCTCCTCTTTTTCCACAGTGGGGAAAAAAAATCAACCCTCATGATGATTTTTTCCCCATTTTTACTTCTCTCTGGTACAACACCTTCCTCATTCAAAATATTTTAGAGCTTTCCTATGCCAATGCTTGGAGCCCTGTCTTGCAGTATTGCTACAGGGGAGTGAAAGGCAAGTACATATGGAACTGCTGTTCCCAAGTGCCACTTAAGAAGGAAGTCCTATCTTCAGGTGTACAGGAGGAGCATGGTTACTTGGACACAGAGGCCATAACCAGAGTCTTGTTCCTTCCTTCTTATCTTAATATAGCTTAGCAGGATGTTTCCTTGGGTTTGGTGTTTCTGTATGCATTTTGTTAGCACAGTCTGTATATTCACAGATACTATACTGTGAAGATCATCCTTAGACAACTCACATTTCTGATTGCTGAAAAATATTCCCAGCGTATGTCTCTTTTTCCATTGATCACTTTTGGTTGAGGGTTTTTTTGTGTGGTTTTGTTGGTTGGTTGATTTGGTTGTTTTGGGAGGGTTTTTATGGATTAATTTTGACTTTTTGAAACAGTGAAAAAATAAGTTTACATAGATTTACTTTGATTCAGAAACAAGTCTGTCATAGATGTTACATGACTTGAAGGAGATTGCTGTACTTGGTTATACCGCATTCCTTGTTGGTAAAATAGATATGGTAATGCACAGTATAATTCTTAAGACTAATTACATCATTCAAGTTTGCATTAAAAGTACTGTGTAGGCTTGGTTTTATGATCTGGTTTTACATAGCTTATGTAGTTTTGGTACATTTGTTATTATAGGATTTACTTTTTCTTCGTAACTGTATTTTTACATAACCTGTAAGCTCTGGGTTTTTTCATCAGTAATATCTGTTCACACTGAGTTTTGATGTATATTTTAGATCTATTTCTTATACACTTATAGACGTAATATATCTGAAGATGACAGATTGCAAGCTTCTCCCAGTATTTGGGCTCCTCAGTATATTGGTGTCTGTTGTCAATAATATAGACTGTCGGTTAGGTTGTAAAGCTCCATTGCTCAGGAGTGTTACATTTTGAAGTCATCTGTCATGGATGTGTTGTAGAGATAGGAGACTATTTATGTTTATGGCATTTTAAGTAACTTGGTAAGACCCTTTAAAATATACAGAAAAGGCTTGTTTACTGTCATCACTGCTCACTTAATCCTGCGACCTTGACACGATCGTATGCCCATAAAGCTCCCTGCAAGTAGTTCAATAAAACAGATGAACATCAGTCAAATGATTGTTTCAGCTTCAGGAATATACTCTTATACCATAAGTATTTCTTAAACATTCAATAGTGCTGAACCATTTTAAAACCCAATAATGTAGCAAATTATCCAATTCTCTTATTAGAAAATCCACCAAAAAATTCATAAACCACATCTATTCTGTGTTTAATTTGACAATGCTACCCATTGTTTTGAAAAATAGTCTGTATACACAATGCCAAAAGACTAATGTTTAAATTATTTCTTAAAATTAAAGTGTCTTAATTTTTTAGATTCCCATTGGGGTTTTTTTCACTTTTCTCCTGGTATCAAATTATATTTATTGAGTGGGGATGCTTTTGGTTTTGTTACAGTCACAATCTGAATCTAGGAAATATTCATGTGGAAGAGATTTCTTTAGATGATTTACTAGAAGCTATGTTTGCACTTATGGTAGGAAGCAATAAAAATGTACATAAAGAGGAAGGTAAAATTTGATGTCTCTTAGGCTCAGTTTATAAAAGCTACTGAAGCCTTTGGGACACTTTGCCATAAGAGTGCGATAATTTTTATGCATAATATATCTTGTGCTATGTGAAAACATGGAGGAAAGTAAAGCATGATATATTTGCCTCATAGTGAGTGGCAGTGTTGTTTTGGTATTAAAAAATGTTCACTTTCATTTTCCTTGATGTTGAGACATTAAAGTTTCCAATTTCTGTTAGGTAACAATGCATTCTTTTTAAACATATAGCAGTCTTTTACACTGAATATTGCCCTAACCTCTTCTACATTTTTGAATAAAATGTGAAATTTTCAAAGTTGATGACAGCTTAATAGTAGAGAAAATTTATTTAGTGAACTTCAGAGAGTATTTTCAGTGGTAGTGTTTCATACTGAGCTGTTGAGCTAAAAATTATGAAAATTAAGTGAGTGAAACCTGTCAAAAAAGAGGAGAAGCCAGAAGCAGGTTTTGATATCTGTCTCCCAAACCAAAAATGGACTCTACTATCCTTTATGATTTAATCTCGATTAAGAACCAGTGAGAAGAATGAGAGAAAATAAAAAGATACACCACATTTTTTGGTTAAATGCCAGACCAGGTTGAATAAGAAAAAATAGTTTCTTTCTTAGTAGTCTTTTCGTGTGAGATTATCATGATGATTTAGTAAAAATCTCAGTTTGTATGCTTTTCGAGGACTCAGACAGAAAAACTGTTGAATTATTCCCCAAGTATACACTACCTTTCATTTTTGAGTCTTGGAATTAAAAATTTAGAAAAAACCTGATTGAAAATTTGTGTGGAATGGCCAATTTCTGTGGATATGTCCTCAGTGAAAACTATATGGTCTGTTACATTTTAACAAAGCAGGTGTTATAAAGTTTTGAAGCCTTATTAAATAAAACCAAAATATTAAAATTAATATAAAAGATAGATTGGAATTATAAATAATTCAACAGTGTTAGAAAAATCTTACCAATTATCTTTTAAAAAAAAGAAAAATATTTTTTGCATAGAAATTATAGTTTTCTTTGGAGTAAATTTTCCTTTAGCTTATCAGTATGCTCAGGCTTAGTTTTTGACTGGATTTTTTGACAAATGCTGCTGTCTATGTTGTTGTACTTGCTTGGTGATGAATATATTCTTTTCCCTGGAGAGAAACAGACATGTTTCTTCTGAAACACACACAAAAAAATTGATGTACCTAGCCTCCCCTAGATATCCATTCATGCTCCTTTCTGAATGGACATCCAGTGGAAGCCATGTGCGTTAATTTTTTAGTATGTTTATTGCAGAAGATAAATCTACAGGTCAGTGTTGGGTTTTAGCTATGGTACTCCCTGTATAACTGTATCATTTGATAACCTTTTGCTAAGCTGTGAAAGTATGTGATTGCCAGCTCAGCAGGGACGTTCAGAAGGTTCTTCTGGACACCTAAGTTTTAAACTGCTAAGTTTTAAACAGAGACCATTTCTTAGGAATGCCCTATTTTGAAAGTATTATAATAGCTCCTTTATTTCAGTCACACTGACAAATTTCTAAGGGTGGCACTCTCAGTGCAATGTTTATTTAGAGGATTCCCCTTCTTTAAAAGTAATCCACAAATTATCAATTTGTGTACACTAAAATTAAAAAAAAAAAAAAATCTACTGCTAGAAACTTTTTCTCTATTAGGATTAAGAAAATAGATATACTTTTAACCTTTTTTTGTTAAATTTCACTTTTCAGAATCCTCACAGTAAAGTTGTAATGTTACTGTTTTCTAAAAGACATAAAATCTGTAGGAGAAATCTCAGCTGTAAAAATTAAAATGCCACAATGGACATTCCATAACAAGTAAACACCTACAGACCTCTGTGTCATTCATGGTTTCAATAACATTTATAAGACGTTAAATCACAGGCAAGTTTTGAGGTATCTCTTAGCAAATATTTGAGTTTCCTGGCTGATGACATCTTAGGTTCTGCATTGTCTCCAATAGTCTGAATTTTTTTTAGGTGTATCCCCATATTCATCCACATTAGCAGGTTTAAAGGCAAGATACATACCTTCTGCTGGTACTGTCTCAACTCTTCTAGAAATTCATAGTTAATATCATCACCGATGTTAGAGATGCATAAAGGTAGGTCACTGAATGATATAATTGGCATGCGCATAAACTGAATGATGGTATCTGCTCCAGAAATTGCAGGCACTTGGACAACGGATGAATTAAGGTGGGGAAAGAAAGATTTTCATACTACCTAACAAATACTGTCTGACTGAGAAATAGCTGTAGGTGTGACTGAAGAGTCACTTTGTAGATCCTCTGGGTTTTGATATGACAGAAAATAGGAAAGCTCTGTAAGCAGTGGTCCTTCCTCCCCAACTTTACTATCATGTCTACAATCAATAGTAAAACTGTGAAGTATCAGCCAAGCATCTGTATTGCTTTTTGAGCTGAATTTCAATATAGTAGCAATATTTCAATATAGTAGCACATTTTTCGCTATTTTGAGAACAGAAAAGAAATGGGTGAACCTTCTCACTTTCCGTAGCCGTGTTCACCACTCTTCACTTTGTTCTCCTTCTGATGGCAAAAAAAGGCAATCAGCAACAAAATTTTTAAAAAATTGTACTAATCCAACGTTAGTGCAGAAACATTAAAGTTTGAAGTCCTTCATGAGCTGAAATAATTTTTAGGAATTCCAGGAAGGACTAATTTCCTTAATAGAAATTCTAAGTTCTGATATGTCTTCACATTTTACATTTGAATCAAGATGAGAGGAGCCCGTGAGGTCTTTGTCTGAAGGAGGGAAAGATTGCTGGTATATTCCAAGAGTTTCTCTATATTTACATAATGACTTTCTTTTTCTTTTTAAACCAACCAGCAACAATGAAGGGGGAGCATGGTTTACAGGATTTATAGTCACAAGTTCTGTGGATCCTTCCTCCATTTTCTGCCTAAACATAATTGTCCATGCAATCAATTTAAGCCAATTATGTTCCTCCCTTTACGGTATCTAGGTGTGTCTTACTTTCCAAAACTTTCCTGTAGATTTGAATCACTGAAAGGTTTTCAAATGATGCTTTACTGAGTGCCTTCAGTAGTGTATACTCTCTAGTATATGGAAAAAAAAAAAGGGGGGGATGTAAAATGACTATTTTATCTGGATATTTCATTGAAATCAAGAATTAAGAGATAGAAGTACTAAAAAATTCTGTTTCATTTGTTTACTGCATTAAGTGACTGTGCTCATGCATGCATTTGTCCCATAGTATGAATTCAGTTACGGGGTATAGTCTTTGAGATTTTCTTCAGCACTGTTGCTTAATTATTTTAGTTTTGTGGTATAATTATTTATTTGCTTTTTCAGTCTTAGAAATTACACGCTTGGGCATATTTCTTAAGCATTCATGGGTAATGCAGGAATATTTTGCATGTGATTTTGAGGGTGGGGGAGAGTTGTTTATCTGTGGGTCAGGAAAGCAATAGGAGTGAAAAAATGATGTGTTATTTTCATGATCTAAATGTTCTGCAGCAGTAGCAGCAGCTGAGCAGCTCACTGTTATTCAATGCAACATTAACTTTTCCATTAATTCTGGTGCTGTAAAATATTAAGCCCTTAAGCCTTGCAAAGTTGCTGCCTGATTTTTGTTCCTTTACATGGCTGCTGTATATTTGCATGCTACAGCCATTAAATGGGTAATCACCGTCATTACTTTTTAGAAGGTCATTTTCTTACTGTACTGAATACTGTTACATACAGAAAAGCCTTAATAGAGGAAAGGATCTTTAAGCACGTACACTACAAAGGCTGTATTTTTACTAATTTATTGCTATTATTAGATGATGGCAGACCAATTGTCAACAAGATATTTTACTTCTGGGCTTTTTCTTTATTTATTCATTAAATAAAAAGCAAACCTCAAAATAAATCCCCTCAAAAAAAAAAAAACCACAAAAACAAAAACCAAAACAAAAACCAGAAAAATAAAAACACAACCACAAAAAACACCCCCCAAAAAAACAAAAAAAAACCAACAAAAACAAACAAAAAGGATAAAACAACAACAAAAAACCAAACCCAGAGACAAAGAAAGCCCTACTTTTTCTCTAAAAACAAAATTAAACAAAACGGTTTAATTTCATTTCCTCTCCTGTTAAGAGGGAAATTATTAAATACTATTTTGCACCAAGATAATTTTTTGTTACGTCATAAACATAATTCTATTTGGAAAATGCTAGATTTTTAAAAAACTGAGTAACATATGGAGATTGGAATATGGTTATTCAAATTTCTTGTATTATTTTAAATATTTGTTGAAAATATATATATTTATGGGAATAGTGGATTTAGTAAGTGTCGATAACAAACTAGAGCAGCAATTCATGGTACTTCCAACCAAGACATACCAACCATTCCACCCACTGTCCCCTCCAGAATTCACAGAACAGTTCATATGGGAAAGCAAGACTCTTACTTCAGCTATGAAAGCACTCACTTTATGCCCTAAATAATGAAGCTGTAATCTTGGTGGTGCCAGTGAGGTGACATCTCAATGCTGAATAAATCATATCAGTCTTTATCTATCCACCTTCGTTTTCCCTCGTTTTTCCCCATGTGTTACACGTGAATCGTGATACACTGCTAACAAAGTGATTTGAAATCTGTTGATGGAAGAAAGAGCAGTAAAAGTAGAGCTTAATAAATATATTTTCTATTAAGAGAATGAACAGTATTTAGTGCTGTTTTGCTTTATTTTTAAACCTGCTTTAGTCATGTAGTTATTTTGGTTTTTCTATGCCCCAGATTCACTGTGTTCACTATTTTGATGGTTAAGTCATCATCATCAGCTGAACCAGCATCAGCATGAGAATAACAGGATTTGTGTGATGGTTCCTATAGACTCCATTCTAGCTGCATAAGCCATTACCATTGCTCTTAAGATCTGTTTCTGGCGTTTTTGGAACAGGATGAAAAGGCACATCTGATTTGACTAGCGAACTTGTTACTTCTGTATTCAGTTGAAAGATTCTGATTCTTTCCTGTGGTTTTCTCTGCCAGCTCTCTGTCTGAGAGAATTTTCGTGATACTAATTTTCTTTTTTTTTTTTTTTTTTAATTCAGGTGTTTTGATTTCTGCTATTATTTGGTTTCAGGTACATGTGGGAAGATGAATTTAATATCCAAATCCTAAAAATAATGGCATCTTGTATTACATAAATGTACTATCCATATTGAGCCTTAAGTCTACAAAGAAATTCTATCCTGGTTTCATGACATTAAATTTGCAAAGAATTTTAGATTTTATTATATTGTTTACATTATGAAAATATTGCTTTTCAGGAATTTCACTTAGTTTGTAACTTAATAATTTAGGAATTTTTTGCAGTTCTGTTTAGGAAGCAGTGATCTGAATGGCGTGGTGTTACCAGCACAAGTTCTGAACATGCACTTGCTAAACCCTCAGTTAGGTCTTGCCTAAATCTTGTCTCTGGACTGTATCTTTCCAACAAAGGATTATGTTTCTTCTCATTTCTCATACACTGCTGAGAAAATTCTTAAACTTTCATCCAGCGTGTATTTCCTCCTAAATCCTGTTTAGTGTCTCCTCTGTATTGCTGCCCTGGCTGGATAGTGCATATGTGTTTACCAGTGCCAGCAATGTGGCACTCAGAAATGTCTTAAGCAGTTCATAAGGTGGCTTTTCAGGATAAGGAAAAAAGGGAATAAAGAAAGTAAGTACTTGGTTCAAACTTCTAAATTATTTTTTCTATTTGGGGTTTTTTTTATTGAATGAGTTACTTGTGATTGATGAAATCATTTGGAACAAGAAAAGCTGTATAATTAGAATTGTCTTACACAGTTAAACAATTTTTTTAATGAATTCAGTATTTATATCAGTTTGAATGAGCTGGCATAAAAATCAATACCAATACATGAGAAAATAACATATAAAAAATAGTATGTTTTGAAAGCTGAGGAATAATAGAGATCTTAGCACAATATGCAGATTAGAACAGCCTGTGAAAATAGTATTGTTTTGTAAATATAGGATAAAAAGCTTTGTTTCATTAAATAGCTGTTTCTGCTTAGAGAATTTTTTTTCTTTGGTATCTTAAAAGAAGAAATCATTCTCCTGAAGCAGTTAGTGTTTCTAGATTTGAGAAGCAAAATAGTGAATATTTTAACTTGAAGTTCTGTTTTGTTCTAGCCATTAAAACTGCAAGGAATCTCAAGATACTTGATAAGAAAACAAAGGGAAATTTTATGATCTTCTTTGGTATGAATCCAGTTAAAGGATTAACAATGTTAGACTCTAAAATGGAAAGGCAAAAGGATATTACTCAAAATACATTTTAGCAGTGATTAGCTGTTATGTAGAAAAATAGATTTCACTTCACTCAGTAGAATGCTATATTTTGCTGAGAATCAAAGTTTACAAAATAAATTTCAATATTTTTTAGTATGGCAGGTGATGAATGTTCTTCTGCAGAGGTTATATCAGAAAATCAATATTTGTAAAATTGAAACAGTATAGGTTTATATTGATCCATGTGGCTAAATCAAAATGAAAGGCTTTGTAACAGCTTTCTTAGACAGCTTGCTATCCAGTAATGGCAAACTATCAATTTTAGCTTTCCACTGATAAATCAGCTTGAAAATTGGATGTCAAAGTTTTTTTTTACTGAAGTAGTGATTTTTTTCTTCCCTTTAACCTTTCTTGATGTGTTAGATTGGTTTATAAGACTAAGCTCTGCCTTTTTGAAAGCAGTTGTCAAAACTGACATTTAGATATATTTTGAAATAAAATCTAAACTATTAAAGCCTAATTTTGTGTACTAGCTGGCTTGATGGTAATGCTATGTGTGCTGTGTAAGCAAATATGAATATGTGTTTATGTGTTTAATACTGAAAATGACACTGATTTAAAACTTCAGGTATATATGTTTCTCCTTTTTCTGATCTCTTGAGTTCACAAAGGTCAGGTCTTCAACTGCAGCTTTTAGAAACTAATGCCTCAGAAACTATTTCAATGGTTAGGAAGATTGATTTTTCTTTAATTGACTGATTTAGTTTTTTATTTTCTGTTAAGTGAGACTTTATGAAATGATAACATGAACATCAGTTTCAGCTGCGGGTCCTTAAAACCTGCATGGATGTTCTTTGTTTTTAATGACAGAGAAAACAGGATACAGATTTTCTCAGAAAATAGCAAAATCCTTTGTAACAGTGCGGGGAAACCCTTTAATTTGGGTCACATGCAGTAGTTTTCAGTGGCAGTTAACAGTGCCATACCTTCATGTCTGTACAGCAAAATATAAGTAATCTCGAATGGGTATTGATTGTGAAGTTTGCTGTTGTATAATTACTTTTGGCTGTAGAAAAATGTGGTGTGTATTGATCTAGATGGAAGCATTTGACTAGCAGTTTCCCTTGGCTAACAGTGAGTGTCATCTTTCAGCCTTGATAAATGGTAACACTCTGGGTCAGCATGATTACTTGGTGGTGAAATGAACCTCCTGTACCCTTCTCCTCTCACACCGAGGAACCACCCTAATCATCTCTATCTTAAAGCCATGATTTACTGAACTAACCAGCCCCTTAATACAGTCCTCCCCTTCCCACAGTATGCACTCACATTAAATGTGGCTCTATACTATTATTTTAAAAACTAAGCTGTTCTGTTCTGAATCCAGAAGTGTGATTAATTTTTTTTTACCTAATCCCTGACAGTTGACCTGGACCTGCAGGAGGCCAGCTCTTGCAACAATCTTTTAATCTTAATGTTTAGTATTCATGTGAAAAAAAAAAAAAAGAAAAAGGGAGAAGTATTAAGGTGTTCCTCATTTTGACACAGTGCTTTTTAAGTCTTGGAACCAAATGTTATTAATACACTGTTAAATTATTAGTGTACTGCAATGAAAACTGCCATATGAATTTATTGTCAGTAGCCCTTTAATTTTATAGAGTAATGTACACTCTGGATGTGCTGTCTTTAGAGAACAGATGATGACATTTTTTTGCTATATGCTGCTTGAACAGTTTCATTTAAAAATAATTTTGACACTTCATTTAATAACAGTTTTAAATGTAAGATTTTTTAAAGCAGTAGCCATATTTCTCTTTATATGTATGTCTAATAGGTAATAAATATGTTATCAAAAATAGGGAAATAATATTTATTGCTAGGACAGAAAACTAAGATGATTTGTATTGTTTGGCACCTTTTTAATGGGGAGTTTTCAATTTGTTATCAATATTTCATTAAAACTTCATATCATGTTGTTTAAAATGGATTTGTGTTTACTTGCCAGTAGTGTAATATGGCCCTGGGGTAATGACTTTTTGTTAAGTAATGTTAGTTAAAGAAAATCTGGCAACAGTTTTAGATCATTTTAAGACAGCTGTGAAGGGTTTGGATAAAGGTCATTTTCAATGATTGTGCTTAGTTAAATAAATGTGAAGGGTTTCACAATGGGAATCTTGCTTTTCAGTATGCTGTCATAAATTTCCCCTTAACACATCTGGGAATAGGAAGTAAAATGTAGTTGTTTCTGCCTTGAAGGCAGTGTATTTTATATTTTCCTTGCTTTGTTTGTTTTCCCCTTATAATGCTGTTTATTCACATAACTAGAGTTCAAAGGTTTTACTTTGTCATAAATTAAATCTTCTATTCTCTGACAGTTTGTGGGACCCGCTGGATATCATTTTCAAGTGGTTGTAACTCGAAGGTTTTTTTGCTGAGATTTAGTCGTTAAAAGTGTTAAATTTTCTGACAACTCAGCCTCTATTGTGACCCTGGTTCATTGCTTGCTCTCTCCCTTGGCCACAGCTGGCCTCTTGCTGTTCACAGCTGAAAAGTGAAATCAATGCTGGGTCTAACAAAATGCAGATGAAAGCCATTCTGATCATATATAGTCATTTCCCGTAATTTTATCAGCCTTCAGTTTCTTAAATGATCTCTGGAAAACATTGTTTGTTCATGTGAATACAATATCGAGTTTTGTGATAAAATGTCCTTTCTTTCTGAGAAGTAATACTTTCTTAAGCATTAGTAGTGATATACAGCTCACATTGCCATAGCACAATCTTTTAAAATACCAGTCTGGTCCTTCCCCCTTTCCCTCCTGAAGGGAAGCCTGTGAAAGAGCTGCTGGCTGAATCCTGCCAGCTTTGAGCCTTTGGAATCTTGCGAATTGAGGTTTTTATGTTCTACAAGGCTCAGAGCTGGAAAGTAAGAACTCTTACCATGTGTCAATCCACATTTCCATTGATCTTGCATCCTTTTTATTTTTATTTGAGCAAGATTGGTAGGAAAGCTATGTTGCAGTTAGAGGTGGCAGTGTATGATGTAGGTTAATGCTCCAAAGGTCACAGAACTACAATGAGTTTGATGGAAAACAGCCTTTTTCCTTATTTTAAGTGGTTCCTGCTTTGATTACAGGCATTTATTATAATTATCAAGAGATTAGTCTGTTGTTATAGAATCCTTGTAATGGAACCATTTGAAAGGAATATAATGGCAGTTTATTGGATTTTGCAAAGGAAAAGAGAACAGATAAAGTGGTGGTTTTTAAATGGATCAACTGCTGCCTTAAGCATACTAATTTTTTCCTTTTGTTTAACTTCACATTTCTTTTTGTTTCACAATTTTCAGTTACATACAAAAGAAGTCACTTTTCAAATTCTGATGGTATTTTACTTGTAACATTTCCATTGCAGTCTAATCCCATGGAGTTTAGTTGTTAAAGACATTCCTTCCAAAATGTTCTTACACTATACATATCATAGAAAGTGTACTGTCTGACACAGCTGCTTTGTGATTTTATTCATATCTCCATTTAAAGAATGGTAAAAAAGGGGGTATTTTTTATCAAAAAATATATAAAAAATTGTGTTTTCTATATTATATCATTTGAAGTGCAGCCAGGTTGATTTCTTTTATACTAGCAAAATACCATAATGTTGATGAAACCTGGTGAATGTCTTTCATGCATGTATCAATTACCCGTACTTAACAGCATACAGTTGTATTTACTGCACTTACTCAAAAAGAATAAATGTTAAGATTATAAAATAGTCAACTTATTCAAATGTTACAGAATACTACTTGTAACCTGGCTGTGAATGTAAGAACTAGATGACATTGGAAAAAATTAAAAGCTCGTAAGCTTAGGAAATTTTATATTAGAAGCTAGTTTATATTTCAAGACCTATGAATTCTGTAGTATGTGTAAGTATGTCTTATCCTTTGTAAGAAACCTTCTCCTAAAGAATAATTACAGAGCCTAAATCCTACTGCTAAAAATGTTCTGTCCTATGCTCGTTAGCTGAGCAATGACACAAGTTACTTAGTACTGCAGTTAACCTGGGAAAGAAAGGCAGTTGACTCAAACCTCGTTGACATCGTGGCAGTGAGGAATCAGCCCCAAAATAACAGTGAAAAACCATAAAACAGCAAACTGCAAGAATAGGATTACAAGTCTGTTACTCCAATATTTGTCAGCTGCCAGCAGAGGAGGCCTGGGGAGGAGTGTAGTATTTCTCCAAGTGACTTTACCATGATACCCACCCCAGCATATCCTCTCAGCTTTCAGCAAATTGTAGCTCAGGGACTTCCTGAGCCAGAGGTGATATCCTTGAGCTTAATAACTTCTGGTGGGTTTTTTCCCATCTATAAAAGGAAATGTCTTATCCTTTTAAGAACTCATTTAAACTTCTGCTGACCACAATATCTCATAGCATTGAGTACCCTATACCCCATACCCTTGAGTATGTTGTGTGAGAAATCCACACATAGTGCACCATCATTTGTTTCGAACTTGTTGCTTGATAACTCTATGTTCTCTATAGGTCTTTTCTTATGAGAAATAGTGAGTCCTTGGTGTCAACTCACCACCTTGATGCCATTTATAATATTAAAGATCACTATCATATCCTTCTCAGTTATGTCTCTGTTCTTTAGCTGCGGGGCTCCAAAATGGCCTTTTTCACCTTCCTGGAGGCTCCCCTAGAAGGCTGTAGCTTATTCTGGAGCAGGTCTCTGTTAATCCTTCCAGCTGGAGCTATTTTACTTTGTGTAATAGTCACAGAGAAGAGAATGATACACATATGTGCTTGTTTCTGTCTCATTCCCACCCACCCTCCTTCCTGCATCTGTAATGTGCCAGCCAGGTTGTGGCTTTATTGCCAAAAGGAAGCCAACCAGGAATGACTAAACCTTCCGCACTGATTCAGTATTTTCAAAAGCGGGAAAAAAAAAAGAGTTGGAACAATGTTGTAAGAGATGAGCCTGTGTCTGAGCCAGATTGTAGTTCTATGGTTGTAGCCCTTTCATTCCCCATTCCAATTAATGTTTTACTAGTCTAAAAAGAGCTAGCATTGTCAGAAAAGGCTGACAGTGTTTCATTCCACAAAACTTTGGTAATTCATGAGGGAAGCATGCTGTGTCCACCATGGCTTTTCTTGTATGATTGTATTTACTCTCAAATAGAATCAGCTGTAATGGTCTAGGCACAGATATTATTTCTGTGTATGTTTGAGAGAGAAACATTTTGTTGGCAAAGCCTGAAAAAAAAGTTTTGATTCGTTGTCACAGGCTTTGAGGGTATCGCCAGACGATTGCAGGCATAAGGTTGTATAGTGAATGGCATTCTCGTGCCTTTGGATGTTGCCATTTAGGGTGTACGTGTATTTCACAATGATGAATGGTGGTTCCTTTATTTTTTGATACACAACGTGCAAATTAAAAAGTACTTTGCTTGCAAATATTAGTTGAAAATTAGGGAGAGTGAACAGGATTCTCCCCTCATGCATATACTTTGAGCACTCTTGGGCAAAAAATTAATCCAGCAAGTAAGACCTCTCAAAGCAAGGAGAGATTCCTCTTCATCTTTCTACAAATTTCCATATAGTTCTAGTGCCAAGTCTGCTGGTGCTCTAGAAGTGCTAAGACTGTATTACAATTTTTTTTTTTTTTTTTTTTTT
>VZTE01005066.1:931926-984491 GCA_013397775.1 Eulacestoma nigropectus | reverse complement strand
TGTGGTCTTAAAGTGCTAAAAATTTTTTTCAATTTTTTTTTTTTTTTTTTTTTTAATGCTGTCAATATTCTCCTATGGAGCAAAAGTAGAACACAGATTTTATTTTTTTCAAAATTTTTTATCTCATACCATTAAAGTATTTAATATCAGAAAGAGCAATGATTTGACCTGATTGCTTTCTTCCTGCTTAATTCCAATGGCCTGTTGCAGGCAGGAGATGTTCACTAAACAGTTTTTACAAATATTTGTAGTGAAAACACCAAGTATTATAAACAAAAGAGCTATTAGCAGCTCAACAAAGAATCCTCCAGAATGTTCCCTTTTCTTTCCTTGTACCCTGAGTTTTCAATGTTTCTTGTGAATCTGCTCTGAAGGCAGACTCCGAATGGTTTCATTCCATCAGCCATTTGCATGATGGCAGAGTAGACCCTAAGGGAGGAAATGACTGAGTCTATGCATTTGTGAGTATTAACTGGTGACCGATAAAACTCGAGCAAATCAGTGTCTAAGGGTGTATTGTGGAGAGTCAGTTCTGGACTTCATGTTCCCTTGAATGTGAGATTTTTGGTTTGTTTCTTTTCTTCTACGTCAGCCGTGCTGAGGCCTGTGCAGATATTTATGTTATCAGCAAAGAGGGTTTTGTTGTGCAACAACCAGCACTCCTCCTGCTGGTCAAAGGCTAGTCAGAAAGCACCAAGACTCTATCAAGTAAATAAATTTTGTAGAGTGATATGATTACTGATAGCAAAAAAGTTCTGAGTCATACTGCCTTCTTGCTGCTTACTAAATTACTACAGTCAGAGACACACTGGAGTTGCTGTTAATGGTGAGGTTTCTTTTCATTATCAATCTGTTGAGCTATACTGCTTGTTTGGGTTCCAATCAGGAATTAATTCATAACACAATTTTAAGTGTGGTGGAGGATAAAGCTCGAGTATTTTCATAGCATTTTACATAGATATCATGGTACAGTGTCACTTTCCAAAGGTCTCTCTGAAGCTAAGTAAAGGAAGTACTACATATATTTTTCAAGGGATAAGATAAATTGAAGCAGAATCCTTATTTGCTGTGAACAGGAACGAGTTTTTATGTGTGCCTTTTTTCCCCCCCAAAACCACACAAGAAACTTTAGACAGATTAAATGTTAAACTAGAAAGAGTTGTTGGTTTCTTGGTCCATAATTCAGCTGTACTGCTCCATGGGAGGATATTGCTCTATTGCTATAGAATAATAGTAGATATGATATATTTTGTACCTTAATTTGTATGTGCAATTTGGACCCACATCATTAACTGCAGAGCATCTACAGGAAGACAAGGATGCTTCAAGTCAGTGATAGTGGGAGTATGGCTAAAGCAACTTAATTTAGATGGTTTGGAAAAAGAAAGACTCATGGAAGGTCGTGTTCTATAAATATCCATCAGCAAAACAATATAGAGGAAAGAACTGAACTATTTTGTCTTCTGCTGGTAGGACGACGAGCCTTTTGCTAGTTCACTCATACATTAGAAAAAAAATAGCATAGCTATTGAGCAATATAGAGTACAGGCCTGGCATGCGTATTAACCAACCTAGTCACATGTTGCTTTGGTTTCTTAAATAAAATGATATGCTAGGCAAAAGCTGTTCTAGAATTGTACAAGACTTACTAATTTAATTAAAAGTCCTTTAAGGCAGGAGACGAGAATAAACTCTACATTTATTTTCTATAAAAAAGATTAATAATCTTTCAGAGTGATTTAGCAGCTCTTCACACTGGTGTCAATTTAATCAATTTCTTACTAAGCATCTTGGAAGCTTTTCATTGTTTGTCTTTTGTGTTTGGTGGTTTGCTTCTTAAAGAAAGAGAAGGAAACAAGTTAACAAAAAAATCTCAACTAAAGTCCTATTTTAATGTAATAAACAGCAATTTCTATATATCTTTGCCAATCATTTTTCAATCTGTGCTATAAAAAAATGCATTGATATTCTACCATCAACATAAAACATTTTTTCAGATTTTGGTGGAATTAAGCCCTTAGAATAGGTCCTGAAACATACGTCTTTTTATAATTGGGCCTAAGAAATTATATTTTTTCCATAAAAATATTTATATATTACATCACGGGTTCAGACTCTCCAAAATAATAGTCTTGCTATTTTATTTTGAATTATACATAATAAGAGTATTCTGGTTTTAAGTGTTTAACTCTTAGACTTGCTTAATTGCTTTAATAATATAATCTGATTTTTGAGAGTGTCAGCTTTTCTTCTCTTTGATTGCTTAAATTTATATAGCTTTTGTTTCCTGAATTTCTATTATTTTTGTTCATTATTTGGTATCAGTTCAAGTAAGGCATTTGCAGTCTGAATCTGGGGACTGACCCTGAGTGCTGACCCTCTGACTCTCCATTTCTGTTTTATAACAATAAAATCATAAGCCAAATCTTTAAAAATGGAATTTTGAATATTTTTTTAAATTAATTTACACAGAGAAGATGATTTCTGTAGCTGTTGCCTATTTTATGTTTCAGGATTCCCTTTATCAGGTCAATCAGGTGATGAAAAGATACCTCCCTGTTACTTTTACTTGTAGTAATATAAGACTGGGACAAGTCAGTCCACCACATTCTACATTTCTCTCATTTAGCAGGACCTATATAGCCTATAATTCTACATTTTCTGAATCCTGCCTCTTGGATTTCACTCAGTCATGTGAGTTCTCTGACATGATCCTTCCCTCGACAATTCACTCAAGTCTTAGATGGCAGATTTTTTCATGAGAAACCCAGGTTTTTGTTTTCTGTAGTGTTGAGACCTTGGTTACTTGATACAAGAGCACTAGGATTCCTGTCCTATCACCTAACTTTTCCCAAGGTGAAACTAGTTCTCTACATTGCTTGCAGAATGGGTCTGGGTTGATTAGTTAAATGTCAATAATGTTGACATCTTAAGTTAGATAAAAGAAACTCAACTCAGCTATCATTTGGCATAATTTGACAACCTTAATGTTCCAGTAAATTACAACTGTTAATTGCTAGTATTAACATCGCAGTAATTGAACTGTGTCTCCCAGATTGTAAGAAAGGAAAACAAATTCTATGAGGTCACAGGCAATTTGGTCCCTGTAGGAAAAGCAGTTTTGAAAGATAAGATGATTGTCAGCTTCACAGCATCTTCAAACATTATGTCTACTGAGCTACACAGGGGAGATCTGGAGCAGCTAAATGAATCGAGAGGTTACAAAAGAGAGAAACTGGTGGAGAATGAAGAGCAAACTATGTTTTTGCCCAATTTGGTCATTAGAATTTGGAGAATCTCTGAGGGTTAAATGACTGTACCATGGTTCTTAAGCCATATGTGGCTTTCAAGCACTTAAAGATCAACTCTTTCCAAGGACGTGTGTCACCAGAGCTTTGGCACAAAATATTCTGAATTATCCAGAGTCACAGCTCAGAGAAACTAAACCAAAAAATGCCGTCACCAAATTATCTTCAAACCCAGGTATAGACTGAGTCCAGCTCCATTTTGTCCCACTTTATCCCACTTTTGAACTACTCTTAGAATTTTTTCTTTTCTCAACTCATAGTTTGCATTTCACAGTTGTGTGAAGTTTTCGATTTTTGGTCTTCTGGATCGGGAAATTCGGCTACCCATGCTCTGAAGGGAGAGCAGCACATCCTTCTGCTCCCAGGTATATAGTTCCTCCCCCCATCAATTTTCTAATTCAGTACTGAATCAGTCAGCCAGCTTTCCTTTCTGGTGTGATAATAGATGGGTCTGAACTCCTTTCTCATTTTAATCTTCCATACAAACTATGGTAGTAAAGTCTAAAAAAACCCCAAAACCAACAACCTGCAATGAACATGTAAAGGACAAAATCCAGCAAGGTTGAGGATTGTAATTCCTCATGGTGATTCTACACAGAAAAGTAGGGGGCAGTTGTATAAATTTATTAAACTGCTGCTGATGATTTTTTTTAATTGTAGTATTCATTTAAGAACATACACCCTGATATAGCCAAATACACATTCTGTAATATATTTGTAAAGCATATCCCTGTAGGGAGTCATGCTTATATATATACAATAGCAACTGAACTGTGAATGTGCATGAAAAGCGCAGAAGATACACATGGTCCAGTAACAGCTTTATGCTACAGGCAAGGGAAAAAACATCTATATCTCATGATTGTCACACAGAATTGTGTAGCAGATTAAGTAGATAAAAGGAAGGAAAACTTTAAAAAGTATACCCAGAGTAATAGATTGCAAAATACTTTGTATGCAAAATTTCTTTAGAGTATATCTTGCTTTTTTTTCAGAACTCACAAAGATAGCTATTTTATTTCAAGACAGAAAACAAGGAAGTTATAATTTGCTGTCATCTTTTTTTTTTTTTCCAATGTCGCGTCTGCTTCTTCTCATATAATATTTTTCAGAGCCCAAAATAAATCATTAGGTCACGCTGATATATTTTGGGATGTTTAATAGAAGACTCTTTCTATACTTCTGACGAACCTCATGACTGTCAAAAATAAAGTATAAATAGAAAATTTTTGATTTACTTGCCAAGCTAGCTTTTTAGCGATCACAAAAATTCCCATGAAGAAAAAAGATCAAAGTTAGACTACTTCAGTATTTATTTACTAGTACTGTAAACGTGGTCTCTATTAAAAATTCTATAGCATTCATAACCATGCCCCTTGGCAAATGTTTATTTCAACAATACAAGCTATATTTGGGGATAGGAATAACTGTTTATACACTAGACAAGGCATATCCACTAATTGGGCTGTCGTATCTTTGTTTCAGTTTTTAAGAACAACATTAGGTTAAAGCGAAATAAGTGCTTTCTCTTAACTTATGCTATGCTTCTGGATGATAGGAGAAAAATAAATCTGTACCAAAATACTTGCAGGAGATGTAAAACTTCAGGCCTCTATAAATTTTAAATTCAAATACTTCCAATTACCAAGCTTGAAATGGCATTTTGGAAAAATAATTATTCTTTTAAAATAGTGTATTATTAGACTTGCATTTTAATAAACAGCTCTGCATGATGGAAATTAAAACAATTGCCTAGGTAAAACTTTATTATTTATTTATTAGATTTTGATTACTGTTGCTGTTTGTTGTTAGGCCTCAAGGAAGCTAATTATTTCATCTCAATGCCAGTTTAATAAGTTAGCTATCTTTAAGCAGTTGCAGCTTGAATAATTTATGAAGGTTTGGAACAGTAATTCATTATGGGTTTCTAAGAAATAGTATATATAAAAAGAATATAGGTGTGTCTCTTCATTTTAGAATAATGCTTTTAAAATATTTAGATAAAACATTTCCTCTTTTTTCTTATTAAAGACTTTGAGAGACTAAATTTCTGTTCCTGGATTCCATAACCTTTGAGCCGTGACTTACAAACAAGAGTAACTAATGAGATAACAAGTCCTAGCTGTCTATCTCAACCATGCTGTTTCTGTTAGAAGTGCAGCTCTAGATTTTTTGACAAGTCATTGCTGGTTTGTCTTGAAACTGGACTGTAATTTGTATGCTCAGTAGGTTCTTCAGTAGTTCCTTCACAAGAGATTCAGACACCTTAATCTGTGCATCTGGAATGGAGCAGACAGCTGGGACAGCATCCTCATCAGCAGTCACATATGTTATCCCTACTTACAAGTCTGAGCCTTTAGTGTTTGACCTTTAAGTAAGCCAAGGCACCGAAGTTTCCAAGAGCTTCAGCAAGCTCTTTTACTTTGGATGCCTACTTGGAAATCTGGGGATTTTTTTTCATTTGTCCAGGCACACTAATCCTAACTGAACAAAATTTTAGCTACTGTTTAACTCTTCTAGAATTGCAGACAAGTCATAAAGGCTCAGTTTTTTTTTGATAAGCTAGGACCCTGCTGTCCCTAGATATATGTTTAATATGATACATGAAATCTTGAAATAGAGAGTAACTTATTTTTCTTGTAAAAAGTCGCTGCTTCATTAGTACATTTGCAAAATCTCAGGACTTCTGCATTGTGCTGATGTAGGCTGTATGGGGGTGACATTAAAAACAACCTCCAGCTTTGTTTACTGATGTTTCTTAATGCAGTGGTATTGTTGTCATTTAGAATTCAATGGAAATAGAGATTGTTGTGTTTTAGTTCTTCTCAATTCCTCTCCAGAAAAGGTAGAAAAAACAACCAAAAGAATTTAGCTGTATCCATTACACTCAGAGCAAAATATCCTATTATCTATATAAGTAGCATAGTTAGGACTCATGCAGAAGGCAAAGGAGGAGAGTCTCTCTGTGAGATTTGAAGAAATTGTTCTCTCAGTCTTTCCTTTTCATTACTACAACTGAACCAAGAAATAATACTAAAAGACCCCAGATAGGCAAGGATTGTTTTGGGGAGGAGTTGAGATTTGGGGTTTTTTTAAATTAATTTCTGTGCAAAAAAGGAATCAGACAATAAGAGGCAAAGCATAACTACAAGAAGGAATCCTCTTACTTTTCAGTGGTCATAACACCAGTTTATCTCATTTTTGTGCAACCATTGTTCTCCTTCCCTAGGCAGAATTGAGTCACCGTGTACCCTACTCAAATGCACTTTGATGTTCTTGGTTTAAAAGCTGAACAGAAGTAGTGAGCTGTATTATCAGATGAATCCTGTCTACATAATTGTTGCTGGAAGAATATTTAATGTTTGGAGCTCAAAGGATAAACTAAAATTGAATAAAAACCCCAAACATAATTCTGTAAATATCTTGGGTATCATAAGAAATAAGAACTATCTTAAATACCATAAGGACTGTATCTTTTAAAGTTAACCTTGTTTGAAAAACAGCATCTTTATAGCAAAATTAATAGTTGTCCTAAAACTTTTTCTTTTGATTTAATTTATTAAATCAGCCTTTTACTTTGTTAAATTAAGATAAAGAAGTTATTTTTTGAGATTTTATCTGATTTCTTATGGATTATAGCTGTAAAATCACACAAGATTTTCCAGACAATTTTGACAAAAAGTTGTATTATTTCATGAGGTCTCCTGTTTTCATATTCAGAGGGTAGCCACTTTTTTCTTTTAGTTTGACACATAATGTGCTTAACAAGCAAAATAATTTTGCTAACAGTAGGTAATATGCTTGTAAAAACAGTAGAAGAGTTAAATGGAAATGTCATTTTAAAACCCATTTAAATCAGAAAGCATTATCTTGGTCAAATCTTTTGGTAAAATAATTATGATAGCAGAAGTTCCTATGAAAATATCTTATTTTTTTCTTTTTCATTCTTCTGAGTTAATAAAAGTCTTCAAATGTTTTTATTTTCATATTGTTTTTCCTAACACCAGGAGTGTATGTTAATGTCACAGTGTCTATTTCAGATGTGAAATTATAACAAACATACTAGTCAAAACATAGAGCAATTTCTTTTGCTTGCAGTTAATTCAATGATCATTTGCTAGATCAAGTTTTGTGTCGATGAAACTTTGAGGTTTTTCTACACTTAGAATAAGAAAAGCTGCACACTTAGCATGGAATACGTTTTGCTTAATTTTAGCCACCTATAGTTATGCTTCTAGTCTAAGCCATTCTGCCTGTCTCTTTTTTTGCAGTCAGGTAAGAAAGACAGAGATTACTTCCAATTCATTCCACCTTGGAGTTTGTTAAACTGTGGCATCATGGCAGTACTTGTGAAATCTTACTAAGTACTCATTGTACTGGGATAGCATGACATAACAAAATATGTGTTAAAAATAAAAATGTCCTAAACCACTCTATGTTCTTTCAAGATATTTTCCAAAAGGGAATTTTACCCAAATTTTCCTTCATCTAAAGGCTTTTTGGCTTTTTGGACTTTGGGTGTTTTGTTTCCTCTTTGTTTGGAACGGCAGCAAACCACATTCTGAAACAGAATTTAAGTTCCAAACCAGAAATCTGAGTTAAACCGGAGTATTGTTCCAATCAGTTTTCCTTTTTTTTTGAGTATAATCTTTTATGTCTTAATTCTAACCCTAAATTTTATTTCTTTTGAGTGTTTCTAAGTTTACAATTTATTATCTCTAGAATCTGGTGCAATTGCATTTAGTTGTTACCCATTTTTTGTTACTTAAAAGCCCTGTGTGATTCTGGTGAGTCAAACACTGACAATTTATGTATCCGCTTTTTATGTTGTTTCAGTTGTTCATTCAATGCCATTGGATTAACTAAAAGGAACCAAGTATATAACTTTAGGAAATTGTGTTGTTTCATTTAGCTGTACTGCATGTAGTGTCCTACTATTGCCCATTAGTATTTGGATAGATTTGCCAAACTTCTCTCTCATAACTTAAATTTATATTTTATGTTAAATCAATTCAGGCATTTAAAAATTTCTGTTTATCTTTAGTTTTACTTTGTAGACATTTGAGTTATTGCCACTTCCATTGCTATTTTTGAGAGGTATGTGGCTTTTTTCTCTCTATTTTTTCCCCTATTTATAGCTTTATGCATGGTTAGTCTTATTTCCCTACAGCTACAGCTTCTTGGTAGAAGTTTACTACTATTTAATAATATAGCACCCATTCTAGGGTGAACAACTCATTCTGAAGAACTAAGCTTTATGAAAAATCTAGGCAATTAGTAAATTGTTAGTCCTTGTTTGTTTGTGTATTCATTATGAGTTTTTTCCTTTAGACACTATGTAATACACTAAAATCCATAATCCTGGGATTTTACTGCCTTAGAAGTTTGTGGTTTAAGTACTACCATAGCTAAAATTAACATCTCTATTTTCACAACCTCCCTTTCACATCTACTGACATTACTCTCCTTTCTAATATCTCATCTATCTGAAGATTGATTCAAATTGAGAGATTTCTGTTTTCAGCTTTTGACGTGTCCTCGGTTTTTTCACTGAAATTAAGACACAGAAGTTTCAGGAGTTGGAAATCTTCATTAGGAGTGTGTATTAAATACACCTCTTCCCAGTGTCTTAAGAAGAAAATAAAAGCCACATGAATCAGTCCCTCCTTTCTGACAATGGCGTTACCCTTTAAAACAGTTCTTAGAAAGTTCTTCTCCATAAATTTGGTGGATCTTTAATCATTAGTCATCTTCTGATAGTTTTTACTCTCTTTCATTTGTAGCAAATTCTCGGTTGTCTCAGCTTTGTCCTTCATTATTAATGCAAGACCATTAGTAACATGATCATAGGAGAGAAACTGTTGGCAGTTCTCTTTCTGCTCTTCAAAGGTGACTCCTCTGCTCCTGTTCTGATGATCAGTACTAGTGTTTGCTGCTAGTTTGAGTTTCTCTGTGCTCTATTTCATCCTTATTTCAAAGTCCAAGTGGAAACCCGTCCCCTCTTTTACCATCTTTTTCAATTTTCGTGACATTAGGTGTTTCTCAGATTCTCATCTTTATTCCTTGTGTTTATATTTCCATATTTTAATATTATTTACAGTTACTGTATCTATTGCAGCACCACTTCTGAACCTTATTTGCTCCTTTATTGTTACAGAAGACTTCCACTATTTGGATCTTCTGGCAAATAGGTTTATATTTTTGCTTTAACTGTTACAAATATTGCATAAGTATTTTTGTATTTTTTGTATTTCAAGTTCTCTTTCTTTTTTGTTGTCGTTCATTTTATGTTCTTTATATTACATTAGGAGGATGCTTTATACTTTCCAAATATACTTATTTTTTTCCTCATCACACAAAACACAGTCTTAATTCCACACTGTGAAAAGAATAATTTTTCTTTTTTCAAAATATGTCACATGGAAGCAACCAGGACTAATTCCTGAAATCATAGATCATCAATTCCTTGCCTTTTCTAGTATTTTCCCAGTATTACAAAGACTATGGATTCTCTGAGATCCTTCCAGTTCTGTGACCCATCTCTTTTTCAAAACAAATTTTTCCCCTTCCCCCATGCCTGCAGGCTTGTTCCTCTTCATTAATATATTCAAACTTAATCTCTTCCATCTGGCAGCCCATCCTTTGGGCTGCAGTCTGAGGATCTTTTATGGATGTGTACTGCTACTCTCCGCTGTTTATGTTTGCCACTAGTTGCTGTAGCTGTAGGTGGCATATAGCAAACTGCACCCTGTACACGAACAGGGACTGGGTTTCACAGCCATGCAGCTGCTGTCAAAGATGCTGAATGCCCACAGGATGGACAAAGACTTACGGTTTAGGACAGCTAGTGTTCATAAGTCCAAGAAAAAACCCTTCCCATGCACTTCGTTGCAGCTATGGCCATAGCAGTTAACGGAAAATCCTTTCAGAAGTTGCAATTTAAATGTTCAAGCTGTGGAGATGTGAAAAGGCAGGGAGGACTTTGCTGTGCAGGCTGACTTGACATTCCTCTTAATTGTTTTGATGGCAGAGCACTTCACAGTTTCTCCTTCGAGAGGGTAATTGAGCTACCCGAAACACTTCAGTCTGTCTCAATAATCTTTGTTCCCATATACATGGAAGGTGTGTGTGGTATGGCAGTAAAGAATATCATGCAGAATTCTGGGCATATCTGAGTTTTAGAGCAACCTGCACTTGAGAGACTTCAAAGCTGTTTTCTCCAATTTATCGAAGTCCACCTTGGCTACCTGGGTCAGCATAATATCACTTTGCCTTTCCATCCCATGCTGGCCAAGACAAATTTATTTGAAGTAGGAGAACATGCACATTGAGCTGTCAAGTCGGCACCAATGATGACAGTGGCAGTGAAACAAAACTTTTAATCCTCTAATATGTAGTACAATAGGTCTTGCTCCATTAAAACATGTACTTTCTTTTTCTGTATTAACTATATGAAATTCTGCACATCTGAAATTTGAGATTAATTTACAACAAGAACACCATTCCAAATAATTTTTTTCATTGTTAGTAGCCTTGTAGTATTACTAGTTTTATGCCAGTTCTCATTACGATGAGAAAGGTTTATACTGGATTATACTGTAGTTTGTAAGGAAATTACCTTTGACAGTTAAACTCATCATGCAGACTTCTTTGGGTCGTGTGTTTTAGGATGTATTTTAAATAACTGTTCAGTTGAAGGAATATAGATATATTTCTCTTTTCTTAAAAGTCTTTAGAAGTAGCTCATAAATGATGCTATAAACTTTTAGTTCTTAGAAAAAAATTCTTTACATTGTGCTTAATATGCACTTCTTCATTCAAACAAGCCTGATTCAAAATGTCACTTGCTGGTATAAGATATGGAGGAATGAGAAATTGCATGTAATCTAGTTGGCTGTGGAAATAAGGATTATTAATAATATACATTATTAAGAAAAGTAAAGCTCATTGAAATATTGTACTTGTCACAGAAATAAATTACTAAAATTACTTGATTTAGTCAAGTCATTTCTGGGAAAAATGCATTGTAGCAGAAAGAGATATGGGCAATTTGCAGACATGCTCTCTTCTAGGACTGACTTGTGCCTAGTACAGCATTAGAAAATATAGTTCTGCTTAATTTATAGCCATCATTTAGAATTACCTAACAGCTACCTAAATTCCTGAAAAATCTTAAAGCCTGAGTAAAATCCACAGGATTAGAATATAAGTATTTCTAAAGTACTTTAATCTATGGGCTAGACAATTTAACACTGATTCAGTCCGTAGTGCTGGACTTCTAAAGCAGGTTAAATTCTTAGTTTTAGGCTGGAACTGGTGCCACAGTCTTCTACTTACTAGTATTTTTAATCTAATCTAGAGATGTAATAATATAACATTTTAGGGAAATCACACAGGTTTTTTTGCCTGTTATTCAAATGATGAAACTCAATCATTCAAACCTTTCTGTAAGTAAAAGAATCATCTTTTGAAGTCTCTGCTTTCTTTCAAACAACAGGGTAGGAAAAGTATCTTGTCTTTTTGTTAATGATGTTGCTGAAAGAGTCAAAAATAAAGCTTAGATCAACTAGTTAAGATTCAGAAACCTTTTCTTTAGGGTTGAGATACCATCTTCCAGTACCTGGAAGTATGTAGTAACGTTGTGGGGTAGACTTCTGTTGAAAACTGTAGGAAGAAACTTCAGTTCTGTTTTTAAAAGTCATATAATCTGTGATTAGAAATTATGTTTCTGTTCTTTTTTCTCAAATTTCAATTTTGTGCCATTATTACATATTTCAAGCTTCAGTCCCTGGTGAACTTGTAATGTTTTTTGGGATCTGCAAAATAGACTTGATCCTCTGACAATTTCATCTCTTCCGTACTTAACACTTCATTAAAATAGTGGCTTTAAATTCTGATTTACTTTAAACTGAGACTATTCAGTATCCTTCAGATTGATTAATCAAAGTAATGAATTACCAGATCAAACACAGAACAAAATTAAAATGTAGTTTTTTAGTCTGTATATTTCTTAATTTCGTAAAGTTTTTTATTCTTACATAGTTAAATCATTTTTATCAACCAAAGAGTCTTTGTTTTTATTTCTGTCATTTCAGAGAACTCTTATTTTTAAAAGGGTTTCATTAATATTTTTACTTCTGTCCTATTATTCCATTGCTCTTCAATGGAATTAAAAAGGGAAGGTTTCTCGCCTCTCAGAAAACCACTGAAGTTGCCTCCTCACTGCTGGTAAATAAGTAAAATGCAGGTTCTGCAAGGCAGCAATAAAAGTAGGACCTTCAGGCAGACTTAAATAGCATATACTGAAAATGCCATTCAGAATACAAAAAACACCAGCATTGACTAAAATTCATGGTCTGCTGCTTCTGAAAATTTGTTAGTGGCTAGAAGGTAGGATGCTAGATCCGCTCCCCTTGGTGCTCTGCCCTCCAGAACTGATCCAGGTCTCATGACAGCAGTTACTAAAGTTCGTCAATAACTAATGAAAGCATCAAAAAAAGTGCTTAAGTGAAGAATGAAACGGTCTGCTCTACACTAGCACATTTCTACTTTTCCTCTGGAAATGGCTACCAGCACATAGCTTCTCAAAATGAAGGCAATATAGAAAACAGTGACTTAAGTAATAACTAGAAAAATCCAGCAAAAATGTAGCCCATACTCATGAGTTGTGCACTTTTTTCTCTCTTTTTTTTTTTTTTTTTTTTTTTTCTTTTTAATTTGCCTTTTGATCACACACCTCCAGGGTATTACAGATAGATTGAAAATGACTGGTTTAAAGCAGTGGTTCCCTAGTTAGGTTCTGCAAGGTCATGGCCTGCAGAATAATTTTAAGTGTATAGTGAGTCTAATTATGAGTTTGATGACAAGGATGCATCCACGAACATTTTGGGTTCTTCCTAGTGATCCAAAAAGCTTTTAAAATGATGGATTCGAATGCTGCTTTGCCCAAATATCTTATAATGAAGATGTGGGAGGTTTGTGCTGATAAGGTCGAGAAGTTGTCTGAAAGTGGAGCTGGTCAGTTCTTTAGAACCAAAGTTGAATACCAGATGAATATATATGTGTACTTTTTGGCTTTAATATACTTTAACAATGGCTTATATCATTCTACGGGAGTTTAATATTCTTTTGAATGTAAAAAGGCAATGTAACACAAAGATGGCCGTGGTTGTTAATGGCTTGTATTAGCTGGGAGCTATAAAATCATCCTAGTACTCTGTTAGTGCTGGAATAATAATTTACCAAGACAATTACCACATGGTGGAACTTTTTTGCTGCTCTAATTCAGTGTTATTAATAATGAATAAAATTGCAATTTTCTCAGGTTTCTGGGGGCAGTGGGGAATTATTTCAATGAATATTTCAGCACATTAGTTTAATCATAGTTCCACAAAATTCAAGTGGGCAATATTTTATACTTTTAAGTTCAGTCTGCTAAGGGACCATAGTCATTAAATTGCAAACTATTTGCACTGAGGTCCATTCTATGATTTACAAGCCTTGTTAAAAACACTGTAAAAGAAAGCAAGCTGTGCCATTAATACTTGTAATTTGATGCTGCTTTTGTTAATGGGTTCAGTGTGATTAATGTTTTTAGCAGCAGGCAGAACATTTTGAGACAGGCAGTGCTGGGGTTTATAATACATAAATGCATGTAAAGAAACGCTAGAATATTGTAAGTTTTAGTAATACATGTTTTTACAAGATTGTATTCCTGAAATGGGAAAGCAGCGGTGAAATTATACTATAATGTATGTAAATACAGTTTGAGCTGTGGTAGGTGCTGATGTGTGTGTTCTTTATTTTCCAGCCAACTGCATGACTTCTGGCGCTTGGATTACTGGGAAGATGATTTGCGCCGACGGAGGCGATTTGTTCGCAATGCTTTTGGGTCTACTCATGCTGATGCTCTCCTAAAAGCCGCTGTGGAATATGGTCAGTATTAACTCATCTTAAAAATATAGCTCATGATGCTTTCTTGATGTCCATGAATGCCTGAGAATCATGTCCCTTCTTTTTCAAGGGTAGTGCTGAGAATTCCTAGAACAACATATTAGAATAGGAATTCTTTCAGTTCTTACACTTTAATGAACCAGAAGACTTGAGCTTGTGAGCTGTTAAATTCCCTGATCCCCAAGGGATTCACGTTATACTTCTCTAGCATTCTCAGATGCTAATTTTGAGACACTGGTAAAAGCAACTGAACTTGTCTCTCTGGAGTGACTGAATGAAATAGGTCATCAAACTAATGTGTCGTAATAGTTCCACTGGAGATATTTTGTGAATGAGGAATTAAAAAATATCAGAAATTTTATCCTAGCATGCATCATTTCAGCCAAAAGTTTTTTTTTTGCAAATCGTGAAATGCATAACAACTTATTAACAATAATAATTTTTAAGGATAACTTGTGATTTGGAGAGTAAACTGAACACCTAGAAGCTTCAGTCCTAGAAACTGAAGAATTAGATGATGTTTGATTTTCATGAAGATGTAGCTGCAGTACAAAAGAGGAATGGAGAACATGCTTACAAATTCCTTTATAACATGTAAAAGGTTCGTATGTTTGTGACTTCTGTACAGAGACTGAACCTGAATACTCCAAAAATCTAAAGCGAATTTTTTTCTCAGGTTTAAGCTGGGATACCTCTCTAGCATATCAAAGACAGGAGTTTTTTAAAAAATATTGTGATGGTTTTCTGTTCTTTTTTTTTTTTTTTTAATCTGTAATGCTGAAAAGAAAATACTATGATTCTTTAGCATTTAGTAGTAAAAATTGAAGTAATCATTCACAAAGCAAGTTGAACCTTTCATCTGATGTTTAGCCAAAGGCTAATGTTGCCAAAAGTTCTGAATATGATAGATATAAAGCTAACTCTGTATGACCTACACTTTTCACCAACTTTGCAGTTGTTGAGGCAAATAGCTGGGATCCAAACAAGGTTAGACATATGAATTAATATCTCTGTGTGCAGTTATACTAGCAAGTGTAACTTAATCCTTACTAAAGGTGAAGGCTATCATGTGCAAGACTTCAAGTCATAAACTGTCCTTAAGCTGGGTTAAGGAAGCCATTTCCCCCATTAGTATAGGCTGTTGGCTGTTTCCTATTTGACAAAGGGTTGTTTTCTCCACATTCTTCCAAAACATCAAGATAGAGTTATTATGAGAGTCAGGTACAAAACTGTGCTAATTGCTGTGTTGCTTTTGAAAGGCAAATAATCACCACAACCATGGACTTTATATGTATATAACACCTGTTAGTGTATTCAACATACAGGAAGATTAAAACTCAGATGTGTACACAGATGGTGCACACTAAACTTAGTGGTTACATAAAAATTAACAACAGACTGAAGTTTTCAGAATTAAAAAAAATTCTAGCTTTCCATATATGTATTAACATGGAATTTTAAGCTAGTATGCATTAAAGTATTCATGGATTCTATCTAGATGTATTTACTTTTCAGAGGCTTAAGCCTTTGGGTTTTAATAGTAAAACTTTTAGCTGACCTTTCTCTGTAAGAAAACATCCTTAACACTGATGTTATTTTTATGCCTCTTGGTGTTACTAATGAGTTGAATAATTTATGAGGTTGTCATGTGAAAAGGATTTGGTGCAGTTTGATGTACTTCTAGCCTCTGGTGTTGGAATGTGATTAATAAAGAGCTAGAGGCAGTTTTTTTTTTTTCCCAAAGGGCTTAATTTTCATTGTAGTTGTTTTTTTATTGGCTTTGTTTTGATAATTTTGTTTGGAACAGTTTGCTAGTAAAATGCCCCTAGCTTCCAAAACTGAGCATGACATCACACTACAAAAAGAATTTAAAGCATTAAAAAAATAAATCAGACTGCATAGTTTTCCAACAGATTTTATTTCCTGACCTCAGATACTTTGTTTATGAGAAATAAAGTATTCATCAAAGCAAAATCTGTTGGGCTTTTGTTTCAATTTTTCATCTTGACTGATATCTCTAGCACAAGTAAAACTGTTTTGAGCATCAGTAAAATAGTGGAAACATCTCACAAGTTTTTGTTATCTACATTGACTGTCCGTTATAATTTAGGATTCTGTGCATAAATATTGCAATGGAGGAATGTTTAGTCAAAGCCTAAGTCAGCAAGCTCCTCAGTGTCGACGATCAAAGGCATCAACTTAAATAGGTCTGATCAGGCATTGCAGAAGAGGGCAGCCAGTTTCAGCTGAGCAAAAATCGCAGAGCAAAGATGACAAAATTAATCAGTCATTTCTTTGGCAGTAAATAATAAGGTATGCTGAGGATTGCAGATGAGAGAATTATCAGATTCCTTGGAGATGTGCCTGCTTAACACCTGATTTATCAGCTTCTGCAGCCATCAAGATATGACCTTGATAGATAAAAAAGTGCTTTACAGCTAATCTAGTATTAAATCATATTTGATGTTGGATATACGGATACTGTAATTATATTATATTTACAGTCATTAAGGAAGAATGTTGGAAATGAAAACTATGTCTATGCTCTATATGTTTGTTTTAGAGAAGTGAAAACAGATGTTAAATTCTACCTTGAAGGCCTAAAAAGGGAAGTATTTATTTCAGATGATAGTGACTTCTTCCTGTAGGAAACATTCAATGTTATCTACTACTGGGAAATAATATTCTCCCAAAAAATTTCTGCCACGATGAAGTTTATATTTAACTACAGTCTGTTAGTCATCTCTTGTGTGCGTGTTTGGAGCTCCATGCTTCATAAAGTATAATATGCATACATATATGTGTGTGTGCATACATATGCATATGAATATATGTTCAAAGTACCTGACAAGTAAAAAATATTGCAATGAGAAATTATAACATATTTCTATGCCTGTATAAAACTGTGTGAAAAATTATAGCATATTCCTATGGCTATATACTTAGCTGTCCTTTCAGACTGTTTGCATCTCAGTCATAGCAGCATTTACAGGAGATTGACTAGAGAATTTTTCCTTTTGGATTAGTCTCCTTCATTTCTAAGATTTTGATATTAGGCACTGGGTTTGTTTGTAATCTGTTAAAATTACTTTCATACCCAGATTTAAAATGCAAGCATAATTAGTTCAGCATTGTATCTGCTGTGCCATTTTGTTTTAGTTAAATTCTTACATTAATCAAAATACAGATTCATTTCTCCTTTTTGTGTAGCTGAAGGGATGCTACTTACTGCAGTATCAAAGTGCAAGCTATAATAGAATTTGAATTGCCTGGAACTTTTTGTAGAGTTTTAATTTTATACTGTCAATAACTTAAACAGTTTTTATTCTAAGTTTAGATGGCATTTCAATGTAGATAAGTAAATTGTAACTGAAAAGAAAGAAAGAAAAAAGAGAAGATTATATAAATTATTATACACCCTACTTTTCTTCCCCAAATTTTACTATGAGAGATATGTGAAATATGCAGATATGACCCAATTCATAGGGATTCTGTACATGTGGTGAAAGAACTGTCTCTTCAAGTTAATCACCTTAACAGTTTACAGTCATTGGAGATTAGCATAGATGAGACACTACTGTACCACCCTGCCAGTGAGACAGAATACTGGGCCACAAAGGTCAACTTAAGAGTAAAACAGTTACTTTATTAAGATTTGGTCCTTCAGCCTTTAAAGATTGTGGTCCACAAACAATTTGTACATAGAGGGAGTACAAGAAAGGCCACATTTTCTAGTCTACACTGGAGGACGAAATGAGCATGGACTCAGTGCCCACATTCCAAACATACATGTGTAAGATGGTCAAATATATCTAGGGTATGTGCTCAAGAATATTTAGCCTGTTAAGCTGATTAGTGTGACAGATCCTAGATACTTAGAATGAAAAAGAAAAGAAAAAGAAAAAAAGAAAAATACCTTCATAATGTAATACATTCAGGTTTTGAAACAAAGCCACAGATATGTCTTATATGTGCAATATAGCCACATATGGTTTTTGAACTTGCGTATGTGTGGATATCTAATTAGCAACCTTATTTCAAGGGCAGTTCTAGCTGAAGCAGACTGTGTATGGCTCCTTCTGGCACTTGTTAGTGCTCTAAGTTTCACCAAATACTATGTTTGCTCATCACTAGAAATACAGTTTCATCACACAAACACAATTAAAAAGCATCAGGTTTGGAAATTTGTGATGTTCAAATCTGAAAACTATTTTCATGAGGGCAGATGAATTTTGATGGACCTTCAAAGAATGGCAGGAAGGACTCCTTCAGGCTGCTGAAGGACCAGAGCATTTAGCTTCAATCAAGCACTGCCTTAAAAGCAAGGCTCTGTGAGTTCCTGCTATGAAAATGAGGGTCTGAAATCCATGGGAACTCATACTCAAACAAGGGACTGTCTTCAGAAAGGGGCATCTGGGTGTCCCAGAGACCCTAAAGGAAGATTCAATTCTTTCAGGGTCCTCAATGTTAGAGAAATACCCCAATATGAAATTTCAGAAACTCTAGCTCTAGAGCAACCCCACAGTGCTGAAAAGTCCAAAGCAGTTGATTTCCACAGCTCCTGAGTTCCATCTCATGAGCTGCTGGGCTCTCTGCCTTCTGCAGACAGTGTTAGAACAAGATAGAGGGAGGAGTGTCCAGAGAAACTGGTAAGAAGATATGCACCAAATGTTCTAGAAAGATAAGCCAGTGTTTTACAAACAAACTTACCTGACATTTTCAATTGATAAGACATTTGAAGAAATCAGAATGTCCCATGAACTGGAGATGCTCGATTTCATCATCTCTGTCCAGAACCTTTGCTGTAAAATCAAATGCCTTATTCTAGGAAGCCTGAATGTGCACCTAAAAGCTAGTCTTCATTTCCATCCTGCATTTCAGGTTCTATACTTTGATATATTAGGTTGTTGAAACTACGACATTTTTAAAAATGTAAAGGTGTCTTTTGTTGGTGAAAATATTACCATTTTTGCAACAAATTCAAGACTGTCAGAGTTACTGTGTAAATCATATATATCTAAAACAGTTGATTTACTTTTTCTCAGCTTCATGAAGTTCTCATACATCATTATCCTTACCTTATCCTTTTTTTCTGTGCATGTTGAAAATGCCCAGTGTATTTCCAGAACAGTTTCAACAACACTGATTTCAGAACCAACCATAAGAAAACCTGCATTTTTTCAGTAACTGATTCAAAACTGAAAGCAAGTTGAAGACAATTGATAGTGAATCATTCCTTATCAGAGTTTTGCTAGCAGGCCAACTAGATACGTAAAACCCAGTTACTTTCCTAGGTGTATCAGCAGTGAGAGCATTGCATATGTACCATGTAAGAGATTAAAGATCAAATTATGCTTTCAGTTTTCTCTATGAAATATTGCTTTCTTATATGTATATTAACAGCTTTGTTGTCAGGTTTGAGTTTCATAGATCCTTTTGTTGGGTTCTTTTACATTTACTTTTACTTCTGAAATGATCCAGACATCTTCTGGTTGCCAGTAACAGGATAAAAGGCAACAGGAACAAACTGGTTTTTACTGTCATGGTGGTCAAACAACGGACAGGTTGTCCAGATATGTGTGGTCTCCATCCTTGGAAATACTGAAAACCAAAAAGTATTTATACACAACCATGTGGCCCGCTTGAGTCTTCTCTCCTCAAGACAAAAAAAGAATATCTACAGAATATCTGGATCAATTTAGTAGTAAAAGTAGATGTAAAAGAATATCTATGTCTCTCTTGTACTGGGGAGCCCAGAACTGGACACAGAAATCCAAATGTGATCTCACCAAGGCTTAGCAGAGGAGAAGGATTACCTTTCTCAACCTACTGGCAATACTCTGCCTAATGCAGCCCAGGATGACATTCCCCGTTGCTGCAAGGGCACACTGACAGCTCGTGTTCAACCTGGTGTCCCTCAGGAGCCCCAGCTCCATTTTCACAGAGCTGCTTTCCAGCTGGGTGACTCAACTCCGAGCACATACTAGAGCCTGGGCTTGTTCCTCCCCAGATGCAGGACTTAGCAGTTCTTGTTGAACTTCATGAGGTTCCTGTCAGCCCACTTCTCCATCCTGCTGAGGTCTCTCTGTCATATCAGTCACTCCTCCCAGTTTCTTATCATGTGCAAGCTTGCTGAGGGAACTCTCTACGTCATCATTAATGAAGATGTGAGCAGGTATAAAATGCTTCTAATATCAATTTGATCATGTTCAGTATAATAGTTATTATTTCTGAAATTGAGTTTGTTGTGCCTGCATAAGCCAAGACAATATTTTTGATTGTCTTTTTCCCCCCCTTAGTTAAAGCACTATCCTGAAAATTAGTCACACACACCCCCACAATATAATAAAATACGTTGCTCTGGGGAAATACACTGTGACCCTTATCTAAGATAATTTCCCAAACTGACATTTTTTTAAGTAATACCTTAAGCATTATTTAAGTAAGAATACATAAGAGAAACTGAAGAATGAAAGCCCTTTACTAAAAAGAAACCTTGTTCCCTGACCCCATCCATGCACACTTATTTTAGTCTGTAGGTAAACACAAGATGACCATTAATTGTAAGCAGTTTTAAGAAATAGAACCGACTTTGTGGGCAGAAAAACACACATACTTGATGTTCAGTGGTGAGCATTTTAAACATATGTATACAGTTATTAAATTAACCCATACCAATGCTTCCATGTGCCAACTAAGTCCTCTTTGCTCTTTAGTCTAAATGGGATCATGCTGCCACGTGAGACAAGCATGTAAACATTTCTGCTTCAGTTGAAGCGCCTAAAATAATACTTCTCCTATTACAAAACTTCCTTTTGAGTACATGAACTAACTTCCACTTTGATTGTGAAATCTCCGGTGTACTCTGAATGAGTTTATGTCTGAATTGTGTGCCTGAAGGAGCCACGAAAAACTGTCTTTTTTTTAAGTACAGCAATTTAAGATTTCCATCTATGACCTTATAATTGTAGCCCAACAGTGCCATCCACTGCTTCTCCAAATAAACTTCCAAATATTTCATCCTCACAGGATTTTAGTGAGAATATTACATGATAGTTGTGTCCTCTTAATATTTTATATAGTAATTGCAAGATACAGTTTTATCTAAAAAAAATCTTAGAAAAAACTTACATTAGGTACTAAGAGAAGGATCTGCAAAGCAAAATCTTAATAGTGATAATAATGAAATCTAAAATACTAGATTTAACTTGGTCTTCTTTATAACATTTCCCACCCCACTCCCCAATCATAAATATGTTCTCATTAAATATATCTAATCTTGTGGTGTTCCTTTTTCTTATAACCCACTGTAATGTAATGAAAGGCACCTTCAAGATGTAAATGGTAATGGAATTTGCTTAGATAGAGTACTGAACACTGCTGTGTTGAATTGTACTGAGCGCTCAGTGTCTGAGCTTCTGCTCTCTTACTAGGTCATGGAAATGAGTTGCAATTGCATCCTATCAATACTTTGCGGTCTAAATATCTTCTGCCTGTTGTATGTTATTTCTAGCATAGGAATTTTTATGGCAGCTTTATAATAAGTTTTAAGTACAGATTCATTAAGCAGTCATTTTTTTCTAATTATTTCTTCAACTCTTGAATGTCAGAATCTCTCTCTTGACTCTAATTCATGTTTTTCACAGAGCTAAATAGGATATGAAAACTTTTCCCTCAAAACCTCCATGCTGGGTTTCAAATGCCTTTCCTCTGAGATTTTTAGGTTATCTGGCATGACCTGGGTTTTAGCTGCTGTTATAGGTCTGAGCTAATAGATTTCACTGCAGAACTTTCTGGCTTTTTACCAGCAGTTAACATAACTACCTCTTTCTTCATCTGAAAGTATATGACCCCGGAATGTTCTTGAAGTAATGAAATTGGCCTGCAAAACCATTCCTAAGATCTAAAAATTGCAACCATTGTCAGTCTTAGGATTCTAGCTGCACTTTTCTCCCTTCCACAGGAAGGAGAATTATTTACCAAACCCAGTAAATTGCTATGATGAGAAATATTTTCAAACCCATGTGAACAATGTATTTGTTCTGTTTATTCATTTCTATACCTATTTGACAAAGAAATAGAAGTTCGTGACCCATGAATACTCACTGAATCTCATTGTAACATTTCAGAAGAACATTCTGTCAGTGAAAGTCTAATAATAGTCCTTCAGAGTCCTTCAAAGCTAAGTGAATGTAGGTCTTGGGACTCAGGTTTTAACATGTGTTTTTCTAATCTCCTATTTTCTATGCTTTAAAACTCTGTATTAAGGAGTAACAACACTTTAAAAATCTTCTTTGGCTATAGTTAAAACCATGAAATATTCCTTTCCTAAATTTTCTCCACTCTTCTTATTCTTGATGTCTTCTTCACTGCAGGATTCCATTCTCCACTTTGTATGTAAGTGGAAATATGTATCATTTGTGTTTTCTGAAGACCTGGCTAGGACAGCAGGCCAAGCACATGGCTGGAATGGAGGGACATTATTTCAACAGTGCTCCGACCTTTGTAGCCTATAATTAGGAGATCATACTGTGGATTTAAAAAGATTTTACTGTCCCACTCCTTCTGATGGTCAATAGGAGACATGACAGGCTTTTGGGCAATGGGCTCAGATATTTGTGAGCCTCTGGGCTACTTGCAAAGGTTAAATCAACAGAAGAAGATTGTAGGAATCTCTTCAGTATAGGTGATTCCTTGTCTTTCCAGGAAAGGAAACTGGTATGTGTAGATTTTGAAAATAAAGGAATTCGTTTCCAGAGACAATATATATTTTAAGATGCCTAAGTATTTTTACTTATCTTTTTACATTGCAATACTTAACATTTATCACATAGAATCTATTTCTATTATATCACATGAAAATTCTTGTAGACATTTTATGTAAAGAATAAGATTTGTACACAAGAAACGAAGATTTAAGTATATGTGCAATGGCTACTTCATATCCTTACAAGCAGAGTGAATTCTTCAATACCACTTATTTTGTGTGTTTCGTTATTTTATAGTGTTAACTTAGAAATACGCACAAAAAAGTACCAGTGTGATGAAATAAACTGGATTTTCTTGTAAGTTTCAGTGTGATGCAAGTTACAAGCAGGGATGAGGAAGCATCTTGTGAAAGTACTGTATTAAAAACCACATACATTTTATGGAAAAGTTCTCCAATACACTACTAACCAGCATGATAAGGAAAACTCCTTGTTAAGAATTCTATCAGCCGTTATCTTATGCATGTTTCCAGTTGTTTAATTTTCTTTTTCATATCATGGGCATTACGTCATGACATGACTTTTTTCTTATCCTTACAGCGTGCCTAAAGAGTACATCTCCTAGTGTGTTTGTGTAACACTCTGAAGGCCATCTACAATAGATATGCTTTCACAGCTGAGAGAACTGTGCATGATACTCAAAAAGTGTTTTATTGGTGTCTCTTTTGCCATATAGCACAAATCATTCAATCCTATGCCCTTAAAAAGCTGATCACATTGTCTAAGTAGCATCTCAGCTCTCACCTAAATGGAAAATAATCTTGCTAGTGCTTGCAAATTTAACATAAGCACAGAAATTTTGCAAGTATCCCTGCAGTTCCATGCAAGGTCTGTGCTGTCTTGTAATATTTGTGAAGCAGAATGAAAGATGTCACAGACCCCATGTGACAGCTTAATGGAAAGTGAAATAAAATACTGCTCTCCTTTTTTCTTTACTGTTGACTGCTAAGATTTCTGTGAGTTAGCTCTCCTTAATACTCACTCCGGCCTTCTACCTGGGACATCTACCTGTGATTGCCGTTCATCCATTTCAGTTACCTCATTGAGCTGTTTTAATGAGAGACCCTCAGAATCTGCATTATCTCTGATTTCCAGAGATACCACTACTCTTTCACTTTTCATCTGCTGGTTTGCATGAAACAAAGATGTTCTATAACTGTAGCTATTTTTGTTTAAAATAAAAATTAAAAAAGAAGTAATAATTTTAAAAGAACCTGAAAAACCAACAAACAAACACTAAAAGTGCAGAGTAAAATTCTGTTCCAAATCAAGGAAAAAGCAAAGCTTTGATTTTAATTTGATAAAAAATTGCTATCTGGGTAGATAACTTTGATAGATAACTGCTATTGCTAGATAATTTCTAGCTTGGAGGAGCTTGTGTATTTACAGCAGCCTGACTCAAACATTAGTGCTGTCTGCTGCTACTAGAGTGTAGTCCCTTAGCAGCTCTAGGATTTAAACACAAATATTCCAATGTTAGAGCCACAATGAAGCCTCACAAATGTGCATATCCTGTGGGTGCTGCCCTTTGTCTGGCATTGCTATAGGCATCGATCTATGCTGAAATAGAAGCAATTCTCCCCACCAGTTACTTTAGCTGCTGACATGAAAATATGTAAACCAGTTCTGAAGATGTGGTGATCAACGTGAGGATGAAATTGAGTTTGTACAGATAAAAAGCATGGTGAAGCATACTGAACCAGTTGGAATCTAGAAAGTAAATCTAGATGTCCTAATGACATTTTTTATATTGACAGATTTATTATTTATATATAAAACATTGACAGTCCTTTAAAGAAACATTGTGTTATGTGACATTACGTCATGTTCAGGAGATTTTCTCTGTGTAAAGACTGAATAATATGGTTCTTCTGTATGTCTCAGAAGAGTTCCACTTGAGAAGATTACCATTCCAGAAAGATAAAGTCATTTCAGATATGTTGGCAAATGGGTCTCTCAAAGCACTGATCATGAGCTGTTGAGGCTTTCGTCTGTAGATAAGTAGTCTTGATAGAAATTGAAATGGTACTGGAATTATGATAGCTACTACAAAAGAATTTTAAAATTACTTCCTACACTTTCATTCCCTGTACTAGAAAATGAATTTTTTTAGCTTCCTATTATGTCTCTCTACAGTGCCTGTTTCCAAAGACCTGATCTTTTTTGGATCTGAGAGCAAAAGTTTAAGTGATGAGGGGGAAAATTCACTTCTAGCAAAGACATAATCACTTATGGCCACAGAAAAGGAGAATTTAAAAATTGCAGATGTGTAGTATGCTTTTTCTTTTTAAAAATATTCAGGTTTGGACCGGTCCCACAGTTTGGAGAATCTAATTTTTAAATATTAGGTAAGGGTTAGAAGTGTTGGAGTAGAATACCTTGGTTTGGGAGGTAAGATCACATTTCATAGAATCATAGAATGGCTTGAGTAGAAAGGGATCTTAAAGATAATGTAGTTCCAAACCCCTGTCATAGAGAGGGTTGCTACTTTCTTTTCATGGACTTTCATGAAATGCCATGCCATTTCTTACATGTCACTGCATTGTCAAGTGTTTGTATTTCCAAAGAGCATTTCATTTCTTTCCAAGGCTTTATCATTGCTAGCCTTTTCAATTAGAATTTTTTTTTTTTATGAACAGGAAGCAAAATTAAGGCCAGCATATGTGAGTGCAATTCCCCAGTATGGACTGTGCCACTTTAGAAGTCTGAAAACATTGATCCTGCCTTTAGGCTCTGCAAGCAGATAGTCAGAACATGTTTTTTCCTGGAGAATGTGTGCTTAGGAACTAATCTAAAACTTTCCAGACATAATCCAGGCCTGAACATTAAGACGTGGCATAGATATGTTTTTCACTTTTATGTCATCTTAAAAAGGTTTTATCAGATGCTATGTCAAAAGCATAGAATGCCTCGTTTAGCAAATTTATTTCATTATTTCATTATCATGTCATACATATTGAAATTCAATCACCTTTTGTTTCTTGCCTTATTAATTAAATTTTCTATTGGAATAGTTTGGTTACCCTCTTCAGTGGCCTGTCTTAAGAAACCTTTGCTTACATGTGAATTTTTTGAATTAAGGATAAATGAAATTCCTTTTTGCTGTCAAAACCAAATTGTGAAAGCACATTGCATGGCTTTGAAAATCAGTACACTCTATTAGCAGACCTGTCAATATAAAAAGTGCATTCCATTTCCACCTCTTGCTCTAATAACCTTTTCTGTGTTACTCAGAGGCAGTTCACATAATCAGAGTATATTGTCAGCTTACTGGAGTTGGGGAAGCATGAAATGAAAATCGCGTTAATATTGATCCAGCTCTCTTACTTGGAAGTGTCCTTGATGTCCTTTCCACTGAGCAATAACTGTTGGTGTGATGTAGATATTTTCCTCTCAGCTATTACTGTACTTTTTATTAAAATGGCTAAAAACACACCTAGGAAAATTTTACTGCTCTTGATTATTTTTCTTGTTTATCATCTTTGCCTGTTGAAATTATCCACAGCAGAATTTGGTTTCTTTCTGCAATTTATCAAACTACAGTATATGCCAAAATGCTGCCCTTCAAACTATCAGGGATTTTTAAAGGTTGTCAGTCATGAAATATGAATCCATTCCTCTGTGTACGAGTTACAGTGGCAAACTACATCTTAATCCAAATATAAACATTTGACTGCTGTTAGTTCCCATTAGAAGGACTTCCTCTGGTTCCAGTCAGAATGGGGACTGCCTTTCAGGAGCCTGAAATGTGTTGTAACATTTGCTGGACTGGGAATATCTGACTCTGTCACCAGCTGGCTGTTTACGGTCAATGCTGAATCAGTGCAGGATCCCTTCCCATGTGCTCAGAAATCCTGAAATCTCAAATACAAATAATGACAATCTTGACAACTTCTAAAAATTAATTTCATGACCACTCTGAATCTCAGTTTTCCTGTCTGTGAACCAAAAAAATAATGAGTGCCCAACATGGTACTTTCACCTTTATTTTTATGTGGGACCCTTTTTATTAATATACAACACTTTGACTACAAGTATTTATTGTTTAAAAAGCCCTCAGCCTCATCTGAGAAACATGTTTATTTTGGCCTTGCCTGTATTCTCAGTGTCCTCATTGGCATAGTCTATGCCAGTCTCGTTTTACAATGTAAAACATCTGAGAATATGAAAAAGGAAAACATATAAAGCAATTAAGTATTTATTTACAAATTACTTATATGAAGATCATTTGGTCAGATATTAGGTATAAAAATTGGAGAAAAATGCATAGAATGTCAATAATTAAATTTTCAGGTATTTATCAGTTATAGAAAACAAAAGTGTGATTTGGTTTTACTTTTGCTGGAAGTAATTTCCAATACAAATATATGCAATTTTTAATTTCTATGCAATTTTCATAGTTTTTCTTCCTCATTTCTTCAAAGATCCTTAATAATGAAAATGTGATTTAGATTTCTCTGGTTTTTATTAAATCTATTAAAACCAGCCTTCCTTTATCAACAGTCACTTCTCTGATTCTCTGGGGAAACTAAATTATATGCCACTCAAAGCTGCCAGTTCCAGAAACACATTGCAATTTAAATAACAACCCCAACAGACACAGGTGGGGACGGCTTATTGGACTTGGCTGCGGTATGCCAGCATTGGGCTGCTATGCAAAGCCAAAAATTCAGTCTCTAGAGCGGACCTGGGGATAGCTGGTGCACGTTTCCCATGGAGTGAGCGCAGCCCGAGGAAGGCTGGCTCCGTAGTCCTGCGGAAAGATACAAGGCTGAGATAGAGTGGTCACCATGTCGATGATTTAATCTTACTGGGCTTTGTAGGGGTCAGTTTACAGACTCCCAGGCAGCTGCTCTCCATAACTGTGACTGCTGCAAGGGTACTGGTGCCTAATCAAGTTACTGAAGATTAGCAATGAAAGCAAGGGTTTAAACTGTTAGAATATATAAAGCAGGAAGATTATCTAGCAAGTCTTTTTTCTAAGTATTTTCAACTATTATTAATGTTGAATGAACAAAAAATTTAGATAGTAGTGGTATATTTTAATTTTTTCCATAAATAGGCTTGGTTCTTCCTGTAAAAGTTAGTTTGTGCAATAAAGAAAAAACTGTCTCTCAAGAAAAAGCTTTGTTCTTTCAAACTCCATTGATAAATTATATTTCACCTGTGACACAATTTCATGGTTCACATCATGAACTGTAAGGTAGCCTCCTGTGAGGAACTAATTCTGAATTCCTTTATTTAATAAAGTAGTGGAAACTACCCTATGTGATGAAAATTCAGCAAGAAAATCAGTGTTCTCCAGAGCAGTACATACTGTAAGATCTGTAAGGAGTAAAAAGCAAGTTTACCCTTAAAACTTTCTGAGGAGAGCTAAACTTCACAAAAACTCTACTTTAGCCAGTATAAAAGAGAGTTTTTAATTAAATGCAGCATTTTACTGTAAAGAGAACAGACTTTACTTATGTCAAATGCTCCTTTAGAAGCCACATAAAACTGTAAAAGACAGTATATGAAAAAGGTTTCTTATAGAAAAGAAGAACACCATCCCATGAAGCAGATTTCCAGATGTTTGGAAACATTAGAATTTCCTGTCAGTATATTTAGGTAACATTAAAATGAGGTTAACTTTCCATTCTGCCATCTCTCTTCAAAGATCAAAGAGCACTCACTACATAAATTGCCTTATCGGTAATTCGTTGAAGTAAACTATGGAAACAACTTTATAAGAAGCAGTAGTCTCCTTTTGTTGGCTACAGTATTACCAAGCAAACTTTTCTTAAAAATAACCATATTTTTAACCTCATTTTTTTACTAAATGCCGAAAGAAAAAAATATAAATCATTATGTTTGCATATATAGTAAATGGATAGAAGAGAGAACTGGAAACTCCCTTGCGGTGTTCAACTAAATCATAATAATTAGTTTAATGTCTAATGAAATAAGTACATGAATTTCATCAATAATACAGTGTGTTTGTACTGCTAATTTTAAAATTTTATTTAGGGACAGTTTTTGTGGATCTGGACCCTTACAGTATCTTTGAAATGTATATTGCATCCCTAGAACGTGTTGTGTCCTACAGAACCCAATAGGAATTAATTAATTGATTTAGTGGAAAATAGAGACTCAAAAATTCAGATAACATCATAAAAACACCCACCCCACCCAGCTCTGTTTCATGAGGTATTGCCTATATTAAATACTTCTGGTGGCTGTAGCTGAAAATTAACGTGAGGTTCTATTCTTATCAGGGAAATTATTAGGTTTTGAGGGGTTGAGGTAGTGGTTGTTGTGGTTCTTTTGGAGGTTTTTTTTTTTTTGACTGCTTAATAGTTTCTGTTTAAAGAAAAGTAATGCTACTAGAAGAGAAATTAGTACATTCTTGGCAATACTGAACAAATTTACTGAGCAGCTCATACAATCTTTCAGACATGTAAAATGTACACCTTCCCACAGGTATTGAGGTTTTGTACAGGAGTCGTGGTTGGTTTCTTTAATTTCCTTTAAAGGTGAGCTGTTTTCAGTTATCCTGAAGTTACTGTAGAAAGACAGTTTGCAACATGCACATTTACAAAAATAATCAAGATTAAAACAGGTGTAATGAAAGAGGGATTTTTTTAACAGCTTATCTAGTCCTGTACATACATTCTCTTGAAATATATTTAAGACAGAGCCATTAAGTTTCAAGAAAGCAAGTCACCAGCTTCAGCTGGACTTCAGTGCAATCTGAGTGACTGATTTCCTTCAAAATATTTGCAAAATGTAGTTTTAAGAAGTATTTAGCTGCTTACTTCAAGGCTCCTTTCCAAATCCCAGTCTATCTCTTAAGTCTATCCCTTAAAATATCCCTTAAGAAGGAACTTGATAAGGACAAGAACTGATAGCATATGCCAGTTCTAGTTCTGTGCCCTCCAGTGTCACAACATTGCTTTCTTGAAATGACATCTAGTTTTGTTTTATTTTTTCTTGTTTTAATGGCTTTGAAACATATTCTAATTAGACTTAATACAACTTCATTTTTTGTCTTTAAAATACAGGCTCCCTGTGTGCTAAAAATTTGGAAATGAAATGTCTGGCCATAGATTTAATTTCATAGTAATTTTCCTGAAGCTTTGAAAAATAAAAGGAGTTTTGATTTTTTCCAACACACTGAAATATCAAATATTCACTTATTCATTTCTCCTTTTTATGTCATTGTTAACAATAATAGACATAGTTTTATGTCATATAATTTTTTATTCAGTTTGTTGTCTGGTTTTAAAGAGACAAGTTGTTTGTCTTCTTACTCTTATTTGGAGAGTTTCTCTTGTTTTAGAACCTTTTTGAAGTTGTCTTGAAATATAAAAATAGAACATCTGTGAAAGATCTGTTTTGAACATATTTCACATTTCAGGATCCAATGAGATCTGGTCATCTGTGGTATTAGCTTGTTAATTTCTTGATGAATGGGTAGAAAGGCCACAAAGTGCACTCAGTACAGCACGTCTTCTGAAGATAGATGATCTCAAATAAATTCTATTCCCAATCAGTTTTTGATTTGTTAGGTGTTAAACCATTTCTTTGTAAGGACAGTGTTTACAAGCCTTGTAATGAGACAGCCCTGTGAGACCTTACTCTTCTTGCTGTAATTTTGATAAATGGAACTCTAATTCATAAAGGATATAGTGATTGAAGGGCAACTCCAGGTCCTGTACACATTCATTTAGATAAATGTATGGTACAGTACAGCAAAACTAAGGTGCACTCAACAGAGTGATAAATTTTACAACAGCCAAACCAGAGGGTTTTTTTCATCAAGACAAAGAAGAACTATTTCTACAAATAAATGCATTTTTAATACTATAAACCAGAATGGATTTTTTATATATTTGTCTTGTTGCTAAGCTCCAAATTTGCCAAACTAATTTAATGCCTTCTACTCTACCATGTTTCTTACACCTGTGTCTGGCAATATTTCAGTAACCTGGTACACTCACGATAAAGGATTTAAAATACTCTAAATTTCAAATTCTTTGGATGTAGTTAAAATGTTAGTAATAATTTGGAGCTTAGGACTTCCTGGTAATTTTAAAAATATTTTTTCATGCATAAATAATTTTACAGAATTGTCATTCATCAGTTACTACAGAAATTATTGACTCTTACTTCAGATTAGTATTTTTCAATTAGTTAATTTGAAGATTATCACATTTTATAAAGCTCAGAAACTTACACAAAACTCATTAGAGCTACCAAAAAGGAAGAGAACAGTGTTTTGATGCTTTCTTTCTCCACCATGTTAATTCATTTCAGGCCTGGTCTCCTCTAGTGTCACATCTTCACAACAGCAGTTCTTACTTGTGTCAAATGATGCTAAACTCCCTTGCTGTAAACACAAGTGTACCAAGATCCTGACCTACTGATTTAATATGCAGAACAATTCTGATATAATGAAACTGGAGCTCTGTTACAGCACATTACTTTTTTGTGGGTTTTTCCTAACTCCTACCATTCTTGCTTCTTTTTGTAAATACGGAATAAAAAGAAAATACAAGCCAAACAAACGAATGGAAAAAAAGTCCAAAAGCTTGTACTAATACTGAAAACTTTTCCAACCATTAGTTAGTTGATCTGGTTTTAAACTGGGCAAATAACTACAGTTACTTGAATTAAGTAATAACCTATGCAAGTGAGGTGATGAACACAGCCTAATAACTGAATAAGCAAAACACAGCATATTAAAATACAGCCGCGTTGTCTTAATCACTATCACTGTGGTCCTAATGGAGACAACAACAAACGAGAAGACTAAATATGCTATCCCTAATTTTGAGCTTGGTTAAAAAAATGAGGGGTTGCTTACTTGCTTCTCTTTACCTTTTCAGGGTTTCAGAATGTAGTTTCAGAAATAGCAATTGAGATAATAGCAATAGTACACAAAAGGTTAATGTTAGGCCATGTAAAACATGAGTTATCTCAGGCTGTGGTGAAGTGGCATGTTAACAGTGATCTTCAAACAGAGTAAACACACCCTCAGAAAGATATGCCTCCAGCATTTTCATTTATATGGTGTGACTCTCCTGTGCACAAACTAATTAAAATACTCTAACTAATTATGAGAGTAGGAGGTAAAATCACAACACCTTTCCAACTGCTTGTAATAACAAAAGCGCCTGATACATCAGTTCCATTCCATGTATCTATCTTCTCTAACCTGTCTGCTTACTATATTCCTCTTGTCCTGTATTAATAGGGGGCCGTGAGTCTTACTGGACTCTACCTCAACATTTTGCATCTGCCATAATAGTTTTCATGCTGTTTAAGTTCAGGCATTGTGGAAGACAAACAAAATCCACATGTGCATGTTTTTGCCTGTTTTCACACTCATTCTGTAGCTTATTAGGAAGCAAATTTCCAAATTACCTTACAAAAAAAGAGAGATTGTTTAGGGGGTTTATTTCTTGACTTGCAGAAGTGGAGATGCCCAGATCTTGTATGGTCCAAGGTGAACATTTTTCTGTTTAAGAAAAAAAATAGAAATCTTCCTTGCCTGGGGCTACTGTGAGTCCACAGTACTGAAATTAAAACTTATGACCTCTTCCCAGCTAAGAAAGAAATACCATGAGGAGGTCACAACAGTAACATGAAAGGTACTTATGATATAAAACCTAATTATGATTCTGTCATTTGTCCACAGTAGGATTTATTTTTTACATCATAAGAATAAAATCTGGCAAGTTGCAGTAAGATATTCCCAAAATGCAGTAAGTTATACCTCCTGCCATAAGGAACCATCAGGCTGAATAGAAAAAACCAGCTGTAGTCAAGAAGAATGAGTATTATCCATGAAAACCTTTGAGTAACTGGCACATATCCATATACCGCCATTTTTATTGTGTTGCTTAAAAACACACACACAGATGTGCACCAAAGTTCCCACACCATGCTTGTCTTTTTTCAGTCTTTTCTGAATCTCTGCATAGCCTACCTTGTTGTTACTATGTATTGAGATAAACCAACTCCTACTTCACCATCCTGTCCCTCCCACCTCAAAATAAAAAAATCCTGAGAGATTTTGCATTCCTGAAAGCAGCTTCTTTATTTAGAGTAGGTGGCTCGCGCTCTCGGGTCGGTCAGAGTTGGGGCACCAGGAACCCAAAAGAAACTCCTGCTGAATTTGTTGCAGGTGGAAAACTAATGGAACAACATTGAACACAAAGTAAATAGCAATTATTAGAAACAGGAGAGTCTTTGTGGAAAAGTTTGTGTTTTATTCGAGACAGAACAGAAAACAGAATAGGACGGAATATTTTGTAAACCTTGGTAAAGTTTTAGAAAATGTCCCTTGTTTTTTTTGATAAAAATGATTTATACTGTAATGGTTTAATGGTTTTACTTATTGACTGTCATTGTTTTATACTTAGAATACCATTCAGGTAAATTCACAACATTTGTAACTTTTTTTTTAGGCACTGAAGAGGATGTAGTGAAGTCAAAGAAAACTTTCCGAAGTCAAGCTGTGGTAAATCAGAATGCAGAAACAGAGCTTATGCTGGAAGGAGATGATGATGCTGTTAGCCTGCTCCAAGAGAAAGAGATTGATAACCTTGCAGGTAATTATACTTTTCATTATAACTAAGATATGAGGCAAAAGGCTCTTCTAAACTTGTTAGTTCTTAACCTTTGTGGTTAGTGTCTTAATATTGACAGCTAAGCATACAATTGCAGTATGAACAGATTCTTTGTATTCCAGATTTTATTACTTCCTCTCTACTTCCTTGAAGTATGGGCACTGATTACAAAGCATTTGTCCATTGCAGAGTCTTTGAGCAGAGATGTGAGAAATAGCAATACCTCAAGTGCTTTTAGATGCGAGAAATAACAATACCTCAAGTGCTTTTATTACTGTGGGTGACTTGTTGACAAGTCTCTAAACACCAATATGAAACTTTTTTTTTTTTTTGGTGTTAAAATGTAAATGCGGACTAATTCCAAAAGTCAGGATTTTGTGAGTCAGAGTGTGCCTGTGCCTGACCCCAAGTGCCACGAAGCTTGTGCAGAGACACCTGCCCTCCTGCTGGCACCCAGTTCTCTCAGTGATGGAGTTAAGGGGGATCTGCAGTATCTCAACCCATCTGTCACAGCGAGAGAAAAAGTTGCCTATTTGAAGCAAGGACTAAGAGAGAATGAAGCGGTAACCAAGCTATGAACTTTGGTAGTTAGCATATGAGCTGGGAATGAACCCTCCGTAAATATGCATGAGAAAGCCCTTCTGGTCCTTTCCTGGGTGACGGAATACAGTGAGATCTCAGTTTCATCTGTCTTCTAGCAGGTTCTGTTACAGCTCTGTCTTAGAGGTGATACTACCTTTCCTGGGAAGTAGTCTGGAAAAAAGGGCACATTGAAAGTTGAAAATGCACTCAGATCTGATAAAATTGAGAAGTATGAAGTGCTGTATGAATTTTTTTAGATTAATTTACTCAGGAGTATCTTTATTAAAATACTCCACTAAGGGAAAGTTTTGTGATGTCACAATTTTTTCTGCATAACTGAGTTTCTAAAATAGCTACCTTTGCTCCTGCACTTTTCTTCTGATACCATAGTGAAAATCTGTAGCAAAGATAAGATTGTAAATAGATGATTAAAAAAATAAAAATAAAAATAAAATGAAAGCAAACAAACAAAAAACCCCCAATAAAATGAAAAGACAAAAAACCCCAACAACTGCCTACATGGAAGTTGGTCTCATACTTTAGAACTAGAGCAGAGCAGAAAGGGGGAAATAAATGCTTTTATTTGGGAGCAAGCAGCAGTATATGATTATCACAGTTAATATGTCACTCTGCTTGCTTTCTCAATCTGCAGCTAACAGCTTCTGAGACACTGTTGTCTAAAGTCAATAAAGTAGTGCATCAAGCAGGACCATGAGTGGGATAATTTGATCAATGTCCCTTTTTATTTTAGAAGGAAAACTCAGTACTGCTTTGGCTAAGTTCTTATATCTAAGAACAGGGCTTTCAACTGCATACAGTAGTTTAAAAGTCTGTTTAGAGGCTGAAATATGCATTTGCATTGAAATACTGATTAAAACTGCAAAGTGGACATGAAAAATCACTGATGCAATACAATTCCAATAGCTACATACCTCTGCAAAAACCTAGTATTTCAATGTGTACTTAAGAATTAATGTGCAATTTATTCTTTTACTCAAGATCACTGCTGGATGACATCCTCTGCTCCTTCAGGACATGGCACAGTCATTCTAGTCCCTTGCTTTTACTGTTCATAAAACTGGGAGATATTGTCAGTATTGCAGAAGCAGAAATAATAGAAAGTGAAAAAAATTAACTTTTGAAATATTGACAGGATGCCCTTGTGTTCCCTATCAATGCTAACAGAGCAAGAAAACTGCTTCCAAGTGTGGTGAGGTGATGTGATAATGGCTCCATATGGTACCAAAACCTGTGAGCTTCTCAAAAAGAACCCACATTCCACTATCTCAGTTTTACTATTAGATTGACTGCAGCCTTTGCTACTCAACTCTCGCTCATCTTTGGAACTGAAATGATGTTGAGAGTTACTGGTCACACACAGCATCGTACATGTCTTCTGTAAATTTTGCATTGGTAAAAAAAACCTGAATCCCACAATACCTTCTCTTTAGCTGCTGATTTTGCATGATTTTGCATACAATGATGCAACTGTTTTTCCCAGTTTTCAATATATAGAATGTGGCTCTGAAACTTGAGTCCAATAACTGAGATCAAGAAAAGCAGTAGGCAGAGAAGGTGGGGTTTATGCCTAAGAAGGTTTGAACAATCTCTAACGGCTCTGAAGAGCAGGTCCTAATAAAGCCACACTGTCTATTCTTGTCTAATTCTGAAGAGTTATGTTCATTCAGTATATAAGATCTGGAAATCTTTGAGATCTATCAAGTTATGATATAGCACAGCATCATTTATATCTAGTTACTGCTCACAGTGAAATGACACATAGGAATTTCTATATTCAGATATGCCTCCAATTTAACTTTAAAGCTTAAATCAATTCAAACCTGATTTGCAACGATTTGGATTGTCTCAGTAAGAGATAGGAATGAAACAAATTGTTTAATTAAATTAAATAATTTAAATCTTTATAAACCAGGTTTCAATTGATTTAAGATTGTCCACATTTAACTAAAACAATTTAGCATTCTTTATTCCATGAAACAAAGGTACATTTTAAACAGACAAAACCCTGGGTTTTAGAAAATTTTTAACTAAGGCGATATAAATAATACAATATTTTTGATTTGTAAACTTAAAACTAAAAAAAAAGGAAAGTTTGAAACAGATTGAGATTGTTCGTACAAAGTTATCTCTACATACCTTTTGTTCCAGAGACTCTTTATAGTTTTTCATCAACCATGTGGCACAAATCAATGTAAAGTTCGCTTTGATAAATTGCATATGGGATGGAGAATTTTTAAATAATTATAGTCTGAATATTTTTATTATATAATCTTAGTATTCCATATGTTGCAATTGCAGTTGGTCAGATTTCATTATATTAAGTAACATGTTAATAAAATATGAAAATCTGATTCAATGTTATTATGGTCTTAGAATGATGACTTCTAAATTTGCATCACAATTTTTAACAAAAGCAGTATTGAAACTCTTACAGTATGAGTTAGCAAAAGTTCTTGTTTTAGCATTTATGTATTAAAATATTTTACGTTTCTGTTTCAGTTTTAGCTCCTTTTCTTCCCAGACTGTTCACTTCAAGAGGCAAGTCACATCTCTGTTAGAACTAATGATTGCGATAGCCCAGTCAGTTTTAACAGTGTCCTAATATATTGTGAATCTCTGGGTAATACAATCAAATCCACTGTAGTGACTTGATATTACTAACTCTTGTCCTTTTCTTTTCCATTTATATTTCCTAATGCTACAGGAGAGAGCTTAAATACTTACCTTTTCTCTTAAGATCCTGAGAATGTAAATTTGCTAACAGTTTGTCTCCTGCTTAGTAGGTGATTTTTTTCAAAATGAAAAATATGTGGGTGTGTTCTAATATTGTAAGCTTGCATTTTCACTGGGAAATATGCTCTAGTAGATATGCAGTTTTCTTTTAACAAAGTTTGTTGTTTGGGTTGGGGGGTTTTTTTAGAGCACTGATCTTGCATTAAAATAGGTCATTAAAAAAATAAGTGTTGGTGTACTCAGGTTTTATGAATTTTGTATTTTAGGAAGACATTCTCTTCTCTTTGTTGTGAAGATGCATTTCACTTTCTGAGACTTGTTTGTGTGCCTTTGAGAGCAGAATTTAGCCTTAATGACATTTTTGAAAGATACATGTTCTTAACTGGAGCATATTTCGTCTATTTTGTCATACAGCTGGTGACAGCAACAAATATGCCCCAGCCAAGCAAGGAATCCTTGATGGAATCTTTTTCTACTCTCTAAAAGAGTATTTGCTAGAAAGAAAGAAAGGAAATAAAAATAGGAGCATATGATGCTTTGAGTTATTTTAGGAAGACAAAGGGCTTTGGCAGGCATCTGGTTACTTGCGTGGGCTCAGTCAACTCAGAAGCTGACTTCCTCATCAGCCATGGTGAATTACTGCCTCACAACAAGAATAAATACATGTTATTCACTCCATTACATAAGCAGATTGAGCAACTTATCCAAATAAACACAAGGAAAGCCACTAACTGCCTTTAATGCATTTTAGTCTTACTGTCTCCTAACCTTCACTACAGAATCTTCCCTTCTTCTTGGACATCTGCCTCAAGGTGGAAGGAATCTTTCTCCAGTGCAAGTGGGCCAGGAATTTTGAGACAGATGGCATCCCAGCACCGCCATAACTTTTAGCAACTTTGAAATTCAGAGTAGAAATATTTCTAGAAAGCAGCGCTATTACTGATAAACAAGAGCTGATCTTCCGTCTGAGCCAGCACGGGTAGCAAGTCCACACCGGCTTGAGGTCTAAATGTGAAAAACCTTCTCTCCAGACTTCTTGGGAGTGTGCTGAGTGTATTGACTTACTGCCCTGTGCTAAGGAACACACCAGGTCATGGGGATTTGACAGCTTGTATTATTATTAATGAGATATAAGACCTTTCACTTCCAGGTCATCTGTTTGAAGTCCAGACAAAACTGGAGGTAACCAAACATTATCAGCATCTGTTTTGTGGCCTGTGCAATATAAGCCTTTTGTCTCATTTCAGACAAACTGACAGAAATCATCATAATTTTGACCAATTTCCAAATGGAAAAATATTTGATGCTGTCATTAGAGGATACTGGAATAGTGCCAAAAGTTCTACTACACAGAGTTAAAGTTAAAATTTTATGGCAGTAAAAAAAACCAAACAAACAAAAAAACAACAACAAAAAACCCAAAACAAATAAAAAGAAACAACAAAAAATAAATCCCCAAAACCCAAAACATTTAGCCCATAGGGAAATTTTCTATTCCAGGTTTTAACAAAGAGCTTATTTGCATTTCTGAAATTGTTTTGAAATCTTGCATAGGACCAGATGCAGCAATAAAAACACTAACACACCAAGGAACTGCATCTAAAGCCACAAAAAAAACTTGGAAAATAAGTATTATTTATGGAAAACTTAAACATTTTTGACTCATCTTTATATGTATAATATGCATTTCATATGTATACACATACATTTTGAGTTATGGTAACATTTCTTATGGCCAAAGTCTGACATGGAATTTTCTTTACAAGAGTATAGACAATCTCTGGTAAGCAAAGCTGTTTGAAACTTTTTCTTACCCTAAGGAGTAATGGAGGAGAATATTTTCTTGAGTTTTCTTCTGTTGCCATTCTCCAAATGATAATAATATATGTCGTATTGTTTCTATTGGTTTTGTTAACCGAGTTAGACAAACTGTAGATTTTCTTAATTAAGAAAAAACCCTTGAACCTCTACTGAGAAGGCAGATGTTCAAGCTATTAGATTTTTCAGGCATATAAAAATAATTTGTTTGAGATCAGACAGAAAAAGTTTTGTTACATTATCTGCTGTTAGAGTAGTAGATTGAAAGAAAGGACCAAATAGCATTGCTATTGTCTCCAGCAGTGACCACAGCCTACTCAAGAGGTTTAGGAGCAGAGGAAAGGAACCATCTTCATCCTTCTCCCTCCTGGAGAACAAAGCATGACAGCGGTTCTAAGGGTGATCTCATCTTCCCTCTCCAACCCTTCTCCTCCTGCCCTGGTGTGTCCTCTCCCATGGGGCTGGGAGAGCCCTGTCGTCCACCACATCCCCTCCTTTCCTGAAGCGGTTGCCATCCACACGCCAGTGGCTCTGATGGTCTGGGGTGACCCAGAGGGCAGAAAGCAGCAACCATAAGGGAAACCCAGCAAGGACTGTAGCAAGTACACAGTGATGCTCCCTAATAATTCTCTCTCAGCTTCTAACAGTTTGCACCTCTGATACTTCCAGAGCCAGAGGCAGTCGTTATGAGCTTGCTTGCTTGCATGCTTGCTTCCTTCCTTCCTGTTTTATCTCTCTCTTCTCTCTATTAGACTCTCTCTCACTTTCTTTTTCTCTCTGTCTGGAGGTGGCTAAGGTGCTTTAAACTTTGCCGTACTTTATGCTTTTTTTTTTCTAAATGATGTATGTGTATGTGCACACACAAGTCAGTTAAGTAACAAATATCAAAGTTTCAATAGAAAATACAAAAAAGTCTTAATATTTCTCCTAGTTTTTCAAGCTTCCCAATGGAAACTCTTCACTGAATTCAGCATGCACTACTAAGTAGTTTTTTTCCTTTCAACTTTGTTATTCTTGCAAATTAGCATTCAAGATAGGAATTTCATTGGGGCAGTTGCTTGTCTGGGAAAGTGACAGGAATGTGGAAGAAGAGTGATTCCGTTTCCCATTCTATGATAGATACGTAACCACATAAGCCTTTTGCTTCCAAACATGGAAATTTAATTCAGCCAGATTTCCATAGTTTCTGTTTTTTATGTATTCAGATTTTGATCCTCAAGTCTAAGTATAAAAAAGAAAAACATATTTTTATGAGTTTAATTTAGAGTATAGATTCAGGCATAAACTGAAAACAATTATACTTTTGATATGTAGCTGGCTTTCACACTGAAAAAGGCACACAGTTTGTTACATACTATTTTTAGACAGCTCAGTGTTTATTCTAATCATTTTTTCCATATTACTATCCAAAATAGCTTAATATTTTATAAGGTGGTTGTCAGTCACATATGATAGTGCTTCTAAGCACAGCTTTGAAGAGCTCTTCTCTTTGTACCTTAGTACACCCACTCTAAGTCTGAGCATCCTCAGCTTTTAAAATGGCAGACAGATTTCCTGCTTTCCAAGCTTGAAAATTAAATCAGTTCAAACTCTGTTGGCTCGTATTTATGAGTGGCTCTGAGAGTGTTTCATGTGTTGTTACTGTCCACTGATACCAGTCTATTTAATTTTTTTTCCATAACTTGCAAAACTCTTTTTATTTGAAATTTCTAAGGCTGCAAAATTACACTACGTTGGAGCCGATGACTTCACAGGTCTGCAGCTTCTCCCTTTTCCTGAGGTGCCACACCCTGGATGGAACTGGTTAACTCATCAAAGGTCAAGCTGATGAGCTACCTGATATATAGGAGACTGCAGAAAGACAGGCCTAGACATAAGGAAACCACCATTTTGCGTCTTATTTCATCTTCACTATGCAAGTGGTTCCCATACAAAAATCCATTTATTCTTCATAGGAACGTATTGGGACTGACCCACCTTTGATTAGTTGAAGGACTGCATCCAGAAATGTATTGACAGTATCCATGTTTAAATTAAGCACTTTCATTGACCTTTGGACAGGACTCTTTTTTTTGCCTTTCTTTTCTTCCTCTGATGTTATAGAAGCAAAATAGAAGATCAATCAAGAAGACATTTTGGTTAGTCTTGGTTTAATTAACCAGAAATTGTACCAGAGGCAGCCTCATCCCATGCTTTTAGCTTGGCTTTCTAAAGAAACAAGGTTTATGTAAGCATCCTTTGTCAGTCTCTATCTTTGTAACTTCTGAACCTGGAAGCCATTCTGAAGAAATTTTTAAGCCGGAGAAAAGACTTGAGAAGCAATAAAATTCCAACAATGGAATCGGGTTGTTCAAGAAAAAAAGCCTGCATGACAGAGCCTGCCACATCACTTCTCCTTTCAGTAGGTACCAGAGGATCTTTGTGGAAGAGTCTTCTGAATTACCCTAACTGTGTGAATGCAAAACGTGCAGTCAACTAGTAGACACAGTTGCACTAGAGAACATTCTAGTGTTGTTTAGAGATACTCATATTTTCAGAAAATTTTGAAGTTACAACTGTTGCATCTCAGGTAATGTTTCCAAACATACCTGTCAAGTTACATGCTGAAAAACATATGTCTTTGTTCCCACACATATACAGGAGCTACTATCCATATAAGTGAACTTTAAAATATCACAAGGTATCTGAACATAATATTTCTGTTCACTATGGTCTCAAGAAATACAAGACTTATAGTTTATCTGAAGAGCTTTTCCAGAACGGAGACTGGAAGAAATGAAAGCTGAAGGGCTTATTTCCTTAAATTTCTAATCAGTTGAGCCCCATGGGCATGACAAGGTACACAAACTGGACTGTATAAGATACCTGTCAAGTCTGGTTCACTCAGAACTACTGACATCTGGGATTTGATCCCTTGTGTTTGTGACTCGTTAGCTTGAGTTCTTGTTTCAGTGGTATACCATTATAGCAGGCTTCTCTCTCTGCTTTGTCCTTTCTTCTTTAAACATTAAGTATGCTTTTTTAAGGTGTATTTTTTTCTGTTACTTTTTGATTAAATAGCTAGCTATAGTGACTCTCTCAGAGAGAGAAAGTGTTACTGGTGTGGGCGTATTCAGCATCACGTAATGTTTTCTAGGTTGAAAAAGTATCTTAAGTTTTACCTGAGAATGAGGAGGGAGCTTGTGCAGGTCCTACTGCATCAGTGTAGAATACTCACATCTGGATGCACTGCTTAACAATCAAGTTCTTAAGTTTCTAAACCATCTTAATTTACTCAGTCCTTCCAAGGTATAGCTTCAGGCAGAGCACACTGTATGAATCTAATTTTGAAGTGGCAAATGTGTGCATTGCAGTAGTGAGGTCCCTACCCCAAATAGTTACATTTCTGGCCAGGTGTAAATCATTAAGGGGAGTCTTGACTATTATTGATACCTGATCATCTGGTAGGTTGGCGCTTGGACACGTCCTGGAAAAATGCTAAAGCCATGTAAGCCATTCCGAGATTCAGCACAGTTCAAAAGTTCTCATGCGTGCCACAGAGTAAATCTGACTTTACCTGCAAAAGGGGGAAAACGTTGCTTTTCTGAGTTACTTTAGGCTGTTAGTCACACAGCTAATTGTTCCATAGGACCTTCAGTGGTTCAGTAAGACTGACTTTGGTTTCATGTTGAGTCTGTCTTTGCATATTCTCTAACTGTTCCATTAAGTGGTTGCTTTCTATCACACTTTGAACAATATAAAGAAATAGTTATTCCTAGGAATATTGAGAGGCATGTTTTCCCTCAGGAAGACATGCTGTTTTATATTTTTCTTTTAATGAGACCAGGAAGGTATGGAATTAAAATAATAATAATTTACCTGTGAAAGTGCATATGGCACTTAATTCAAATATAGAGGTATGTATATGTTTGAGATAAAATTATTTTTTCTTCTTAAGCAACACTATCTTTAACTATTTTCACAGTCTCATCAAAACTATGTAATTCTTTCTTACTATTTTATTCACAGTTATAATTTGTAAGATTGTTTTTATTTACATTTTCTTTTTAATCAAACACATTTGCTTGCTGTTATGGCAACCACTTAAGAGAATTGAGTTGCTGTAATTGTTTAGTCATTGTTGTTGAAAAAGACCATTTAAGTCGATCTTTGATGTTAGTAGTAGTAGTGCTACATGCTTTATGGAGGAAAGGGGGGAAAAGTGGGGAAAATCGTGACTATCAGGGCCTATCCACACTGGCTATGACATTTAAACAAGCAAAAAAAAAAAAAAAAAAAAGCAATCTGTCTCTCACAATATGAAACATATGATTGTGCAGCAGTAAAAAGTCAACAAAATAAGCTTGGATATCTCTGAAAACAGGGGAATTGAATTTGGGATATTATTCAGTGGTGGAAGAGAAAACCAAGATTATAGTCATATTTAGACTTAGATTCTGGTTTTTGCATTTTAAAAGTTGCTCAAATTATCTTTAATGAAGCTGTTGAAAGCGATGTGTAAAAGGAGCTGTATATGTACATTTTTATAAAGGCCTTGGCTTGAGTGAAGTTACTGCCTTCAAGTATTTGCTATAGCAGAGAACAAATTGGGGGCAGCCATCCTCATGTAAGTTCAATGTATTTACTGCAGAAATCTTTTTAAAGGGTAGTTTGAATCAGATTTAGGATGACAATGGGAACAAAAATAGACTAAATTCTGTGAATTGCTTAGGAATCTTACCTTGTTTACTTGTTATTTACTTGGCACTGCATGTATTATATTAGATGTTAATTGGCTGAAATATTTTTCAGGCTACAGAGCTTTTCCCAAAGGATTCTGGTACCTATACCTCTTTCTGCTTCCATGCAATGTGACTTACATTATGAGAAACCGAAGTTTTTGTGTGCTTGTGCATGTGTTACATCCAAGCTGATTTTTTAAGTGTAAGGATTTGTACACACTTCAAGTACAACCCAGTGTCAGAAACACTTGACTTTACAGTTAAAGTGCTGAGGAAATTTCAGTTGTCTAATTTCAGGTGTCTTGTGAGTGATTTTTAGTTATTCTTATTATCTAAAATTCTTGTTTAAGTATCATATCAAATTACAAAATGTAATTTATGCAAACTATTTTACATAGTAAAAGTATTGGTTTCACTTAATCTATGTTGAATATATGTATATGAAAATAGATTTATATGTTTTTTCTTTTAAGCCAGCATCAGTTAAAAATTAAATATGCCAACATCCACCACTTTTTTTCAGAGTAATTACCAGTAGATTGTAAAATTAAGTTGGTTGAGCTGATTGGATGTATTTTCAAAGTACTTGTCCCAGCTAATACTTTTTTTGTCTGGGGTAATCACCAAAACTTTATTTTAAAAGCTAGACTTTTAGGCCTGCGGCAGGTAAATTTCTTTTTTTCATAATTCAGCATATAAAAGCATATACCTTATCCTCCTTAGGAGTAATTGTGCCCAATCTTCTCAGCAGATATACCTCTAGTGTAATTTTCAGGCTCATGAATGTAACACATGTTTAGCTCTTAGACCTAAAAATGACAGTTTATGAAAATTAAAATGTTTGGTTCAAAATACCACTCTTTATCAGCTTTCCTTAAGAGGTGTAATTTTACTGGTATTTCATTAACAGATAGCAGACTTTTAAACCTAATAGAACTTTTTGCTTGGCTTGACTTGCTTTACTTGAACTTGAAAAATACAAGAGCTAAGTTACAAGAACTAAATACAGGGACTGAAGTCTCTGTTTAACAAAAATTACGCAGGGGAGCAGGGAAATTACATTCTGCTTTTATTCACTGTGACCTTCTAATTTCACAATCATTTACTTTTGGAAAGAAAATATTATTTTAAAAGGTATATGCATGGTAGAGTTTATTTTAGAAATGTAGATCACATGTGCAGACCACAGGGATCAGGCAAAGGGGAAAATTCACCATTTGAACAGATTGCTAGACCTGTGGGTCTGAAGTGATTTCTGGTCCCGTTTTAAGGCCAGAACTTCTCTGGTAGGTCGCTGCCTTTCTGTTGCGGGCGCCCCGATGGCTTCGGAGAGATGTGGAAGGAGCAACGAAACGATCCTTAAAGAGAGATGCTTTTGCTTAGAGTCCCAACATCTGACAAGCACGCTAGACACAGGTCCCTTCCACAAACGCCAGCTTGTTGGGCGAAGCGGGGCAGCCACAGGTTGGCTTTTCCCCCGGAGCGGGAAGGGAAGAGCCCTCGGTGCCTCAGGCGGCTGCTGCGCTGCGCGGGGAGCGCCTGGCAGCATCCCGGTGTGCCGCTGCTCCGGGTGCCTCTCCGCCGGGCAGCACAGCCCCGGCTCCGTGCTTCTCCGGGGCCGCAGCCGCTCTGGAAATGAATATTTACATCCCCTGGAAAAGCGCAGCTCGCCACCACCGAGGGGCCGGGCGGAGGCTGGAGCCAAAGCTCGTTATCCTTCCCGAATGCGAATGAGCCCGTCCCGCGGCTCTTGGCTCAGGTGTGCTCGGCTTTTGTTTCATTAGATTATCAACTGGGTCTGGGAAGGAGACCGGGAGCTTCCCGATAGCTCGGTGCCATATGGAAAATCTGCGCTGTTTTGATTATGCTCTATGTAAACATTTTAATGTCGGATCCTTAAAATCCAGAGACTATCCCAAAGGGGATTAAAACATAATCCTCTCTCTCTATAGCTGTAGTGGATTAATTTCGTATTCTCTCAGTGGCTGGCTTGCTCCCTGAAGGGTACAACAAAAAGACGCAGTGCTCCTTAAACATGCTATGGCATTGCAAGTTGTAATTGGAGATTTCCAAAGGACAAGTGTAAAAATGAAACACTGCTAATACCGATTTTTTTTCATTTTGTGCTTTAAGGAAAGAAAAAGATCTGTAAAGATTTGTTTAAATTTAGTTTGAACACTTCCTTTCCCGAAATCCCATAATGTGACTGCTATTTATTTCGCTTTCTGCCTTTTTTTTTCTTTTAACTTTTTTTTTTCAGAAACAAAAAAAAAAAACCACAAGCAAACCTTTTCTCCTCTGGAAAGTAAAAGAATGCTTATTCCTTGTCGCATTGTGATACCTCTGACATGTTTACCTTGCAACAAATCTAGAGTGTCATTTGAGTAGAATGCAGGGCAGATGCCAAGGTACCAGTCTGGGAGGGAGCTCGGAGCCTTTTCTCGGGAGGAGTAGAAAGCCAGAAATCTCCGATTTTCCCTGCCTTCAGTAACGGGCTAAGAAGTGACTGTTCCCCTTCCCTCCATATTCACCTTTGCTTTTGCAGCTCTACCCCCTGCTCCAGTCCGTGAGGGCACATCACTGGCACAATCCACTAACCGGGGTGCAGCATTGTCTTCGCCTGCATGGCAGATTATAGGGTTTGGCCTTATGGCCATTAAATAGCGGTGGCTTTATTTTTATTTTAGCCACACAACACCAGGGGAAAGAGGTAATTGGATTAAATTGATGTTCTTCCTTCTGGGATTCAGCAAAGCCCACAAACGCCTCCTTAAAGTGATAGAATATCGGGTCGTTTCCAGGATGTGCCTTCCGAAGGCGCTTTTCTCCCTGCACAAAGGCCCAGGAGCCCATCACCCTGCGCCGGGCCAAGTGTGCCCGAGAAGGGCGAGAGGAGGCGAAGGACGCTCCGCTTGAGAGGGCAAGTGCTTCTGCAGGGCAGGGAACCGCTGGCTGCCCAGACCCCCCTTCTGTAAACACAAAGAAAGGGGGCCTGGGGAATAGAAACCCAAATCCACTTGTAATCATACAAGAGAATCGGGCGTAATTACTTGAGCAACCTAGATGAAGATTGATGAGGCTTTAAAGCGGCGTTTCGGATCGATCACCTTGCCCTTTGGAGCCTGCAGCCGGGCTTCCCCGGCTCGGATCGGCTCCTTTCCCACCGCCAAGGAAGGGAGAGAAGATGGAGGCGAGACTGGGAGAGCAGCAAGGCAAGCCCAGCGCATGTGATTCCGATCAGCTGACTGGGGTCAAGAGGCTACCTCGGTTTATTAGGAGATGGAAAACAATAAAATGAAAGAAAATAGAGTTTGTATCAATATTATCCCGTCCGCCACTCTAGGCTGCTGAAAGCTGTCACTGAAACTGTGCATTTTAGCTTCCTCCTGTAAGCACAGTAATCTCTGCCTTCCTCTTCATTTATTTTGCAACGTAAATGACAAAATATTGTGCAATAAGGGCTCAAATTGAGTGTTACAGTAAAGTAAAGCATTAACAACATGACAGTTAGATGCGCCGATACAGGAGTAATTCGGGCTAAGTGAGTAATTTGAAGTGCTGCTTGCAAGAGCTGGTAGTGAAGTGTGCGGGCAGTGCTGGGAGAGGAGGTGAGGGAGCATCGGTGGCGTTGGCCCCGGTGCGAGCCGCAGCCCCGGGCTCGGCTCGGCCGCGCCGCGCCCGCACGGCGCTGCTGAAGGGGCGAGCGGCCGGGGAAGGCAGCGGGAGGCTCACGCCTCTCTGCCTCCTGAGCAGGGGTCCCCTTATTGCAAGGGAGATTTTTTTTTTTTAGCTGCGTGAGACAAGCAAACCCTATTTAGTACCTCCTGAGATGGTCAGTTTACCAGTTTCGAAGAGGTGCATCAGTCAGGTGTTGTACCCAGCTTCTCAATACTGGAGTTTTATTATTTATATGTCAGATGCGTGTTTATACATGCATGTGGCTCTGTGTGTTTATATAAGTGTACACAAATTATCCCACAGGCTTTCGTGGTTAAATCTAGAAGTATATTTTATATATAATATTTTCTTCGAAGAAAGTGAGCTTCCTAAACACGGCCACTGTCAGTTTTAACAGCAGATTGCATTGATATTGAAGATAAGATAGTGAAAAAGCGATCCTCTTCTCTTTTGGGTTAAAGAAGGGTTGTTTTGTTTTTTTCCCTTGAATTAAAATCTAACAATTTGTGTGGAGAAGGCTGCCTTTTACAATAGGTTTTTCCCATCCCATCTTTTCAATGCTCGTGAAAGCGTCTCGTTAAGGAATATATTTGAGCGAAGTATTGTTACAGGAATTTTAAAAGGATAAGCGGAAGCGAGTTAAAACAAAAATGATCTTGCCGTAAATATATTTAACGATGCTAGCCTTTTTGTGCGTGGGGTATTGAAGTAGGTGCAAAGAAGAAAAAAAAAAAAAGAAACCAAACAACTAAACAAAACCCCCCGGTATTTCGCGTTACTTTTCCGAGTGGAAGTCTGGATCCAGACTTAAAAATAATGCCCCCAGGCCTCGCAGGGTCGGTGTGGCGGACAGGGGCTGCGGGCTGCCCTGCCCTGCGCCCTCGGCCCGCCGCGTGGACCCTGGGCTGCCAGATCGAAGCGGTCTGGAAAGAGCCGCCGCTATCGCACATAAACAGTGATAGTGTTAACGAGGAGCAAAAGGGCATGAAAAGAGAGGGGACCTTCTTCTAAGAGGCAGCTATTTTTCACCCTAACCCCTCTGAATTTCGCTGCTGTGATTTATCTCGCAACCCCGGAGCTCACAAACTCGCTTCTGCCCCGGCCGCGGAGTTCAAAGCGCTGGCCGCGGGCAGGAGGGGAATGAACACGGCGTTTACAAACTGGGTTTACGAGGGGGCTCGCTGGGCGCTGGCTCGGCGGAGGGAAGGGCCACCGGGGTTGGGCCGGCCGGGCGCCTCCAACCTGACGCCGCTGCCCTTGCCTTGCAGGCCCCGTGGTCCTCAGCACGCCGGCACAGCTCATCGCCCCCGTGGTGGTGGCCAAGGGAACGCTCTCCATCACCACCACAGAGATCTACTTCGAGGTGGATGAGGATGACTCGGCCTTCAAGAAGATCGACCCCAAGGTGAGTGCGGCGGACGGGCGGGCGCGGTCGCGGTCTCCGGTCCCGGCACACGTGCGCCGGGGCCGCCCCCTCATTCCAAACTCCGCTCCCGTCTGCCGCCTTTCGCTGCATTTAAAAAAAAAAAAAAAAGCGCAATGTATTAATGATGTTAAATCCTCTATTACGGCAGCGTGCGCGTTTTCCAGCAGCCTTTCGCGCGGTGCCTTTGTATGAACGTGGTCAGATTTAGTAGTTAAGCCAATTGCGCTGAAATCCCTGGAGGGAGCAGCAGTCCTAGCCCGCAGCCTTCCCGAGACACAGCGGAGGGTTTTACGCCTTCCGAGGTTATCGGAGAATCCCGTTATTTCAAAAGCGTTAGTTTCCTTGTAAGAAAATACGGCGCGTTTTGTAAACACTTTAACTGCTGAAATGAAGGTTAATGCTTATTTTCTGGGGGAGAAAAGAAAAGGGGGGAGGGGGGCAATAGACGTGTACCGAAGACTTGGTTCCTGGGAAAGCTCTGTTTTTTTCTGAAGTCATTTACTACTACCAATTCCCCAGCGCCGCCCCTCTTCCCCCTCCCCTCCGCGAAAACCTCCAGCCCAGCCGCAACAGAGCAGGGGTGCGTGACTTGAGCGGAAACCTTTGCGTGGCTTTCTCCCCGCGGGAACGGCGCGGGGGATGCCACGCGGGGGAGGAGGGGGCAGACGGAAGGGACGTGTCTAACAGGGCGCTCCTCTCGTCTGCATCTCTTTTTATTCTTATCGCTCCTGCTTTATTTCTTTGCCATTGCTCTGGAAAACGTTGGAAGAGAGGAACTAGGGGAGGTACTTTTACAAAGACCTTGGGGTTTGGGGTTTTTTCATGAAGAAATATTGTAAATAATTTCCAAGAAAACTCCTCGTCTGAATATGTATGCAATGAAGCGATTTCTCTTTGGCAAATGATTTGTCAAATTTGGAACTTTCTTCGCAGTGCTGGGGTAAAAAGTTTCTGCCAGAATCTCTGGGTATAACAGTTTCGCTGAAGTGCACCCTCTAGAAATAGTTGCTAGTGGGTGTCACACAGGCGATCGGCCTCTTTCAGCACTTGTTGACTGCTAGGATCCTAATCAAAATCCGCGTTGTTAATTTCCGTTTTGATTTAAAACCCATTTTAAAGAAATGCATCCTGAGAGGGACCAGGCAGTGTGGTACAGACAGGCGGCTTTGGATTGCGTGCAGTTTTTTAAGCACGCACATGTTATCCTCTCTGAATGCCCTGGGAGCCCAGGGGCTTGATTTCTGGGAGTGCAACTGGCAATCTTATCACATTCGTAACGGATTTGTAGGTCAGAAGTAATATTGTTGTTCACTTTATTAGTGCTGGCTTTCACCTACAAATTTTAGTTTCCTCTTTATTAGTACCTGCATCAAATTGCTCGTTTTATCAGGATCACTGCTTACTCAAAACACTGCTTCACAGATACGTTGTGTTTCCTCAGCTTTGTTCAAAAGTGAGCAGAAACACAACAGCACCTTATAAAAAACCCTTCAAAACCAGTTTTCTTTCCTGACGGCTGAAAAAGTGTAACTGTATTAATAAGTACATCGGTGTCTGACAGTTGCTGATGGTCATCTGGAGCTAAATTCCAATATGTTTGTACCACCAGTATTTCCATATTCTACAAAACTATTCAAAATGCATAGTCAGGAGTTTGCCCTTAAGTTTTCTGCTTTACAGGATTTAAGCAACTATCCTCAGAAAGGCAAAATTCACAAAGCATAGCCTCTGGTTTTTCAAGTGGAAAACTTGATCCGATATTGAAACGCTTACCCATATGCATTTTACTTCATTTATTAGCTTGTAATTAAATAAATCAGCAACAGAAATTAAAATCTAAATCACAAAAAGTAATTATCCAGTGTATTTCAAGTGCATTTTCAAATATATAATTCCAATATTCAAGCGTTATTATATAAGCAGAATCCAAATTTCTTTTGAATATATTTAAATAACATTTCAAGTATATTTATGGAATGTTAGAAATAGAACAAGCAATATATATGAAACGAAAAATGTAAACTTGTTAAGTTCAGACACTTCAAAAGACAATTAACAAAAGTACCGTGATAAAATCTACCTTTTTAAATGGTATCTTCTTTTTAGCAGAAAATGTCCTTGAAGTATCCAAAATGGCAATTTAACTTCTGTTCACCAAATCACAAAACACCAACATCCACAATTTCAAAGACAATGTGAGATCACAATATTTGATACAAATTAAAAGGTACATTAGGGTTTGTTCAGTTGTCATATCCAAATAGCTTTTACTCACAGAAGGTTTACATAAAAATACCGGGTTTTGTTATAATCCGTTGGTACCGTTTTTAGGCAGAATGGTCACAATCAAATTACGGCCAATTTTCCTTTCCAGGTAGCACACTTTCCTTTTCTCCTTTTTTTTTTTTTTTTTTCCCCCCCCCACGGGGAACTGCAAAACTGTGACGAAGAGGAACGATGCTTGCTGTTCTCATTTGCTTTTCTTTGTGAAGAGCCTAAGCTATATTCCTTTTTAAAAGAGAATATTATGTGCATTGTCAAGTGGAAATATATGACTTTTCAAACAGGCATCTTAAACTTCATCGGGAAATTAGCAGATTTATCGGTCAGGCCGGTTTTATAGTTACCCTCTAAAGTTTCTCCAAACTTTTCGGGTTGGTAAGTATTTCCCTAGCCAGTCGCCACGTTTGTTTGGCCGCGTTTTCCAGGGCCGAGTGAGGCTTGCCCTGAAAGAGGTCTAAGTTGGGCAAGAAGTAGTGCGGGCACCTCCTGCACTGGAGGCACGAGATGAGCTGCAGTAAAATCCCGTTGAGCCGGTCCCCCAGGCACGACTCGTCCCAGTCCGATTCGCGGGGATGCTTTTCGCATTCGTAGGAAACCAGAGTCTTCATGTGATAATTATTCAGGGGCTGGCCTGGCAGCTCCAGGTGACGGTCCCGTAAGGTTTTGAGGATGGAGAGGCATTTCTTCCTGCAGCCGCCCATCTGCAGTCTGTTCTCAGCTTCCGCGAACTGCAGCACCCAGGCATCGCTCTCGGCCGAGCTCTGCTTGCCGGCCAGAGAGTGGCACTCCTTGGACAAGAGGTTGAAGCCTTCCGCCTTGACCTCCGCCACCCGGTTGGGTCCTGGCCAGGGGATGTGGGGAAGCGGCCAGTGTGCAGCACTCCGCGGCCAAATCCCCGTGCACTTGAACGCTGGAGTGATCTGCACGACGTACCGATCCCTGATCCTCAGCTTCACTTCGCTAGTGTCCGCCACCATCTTTACCACGTCTCTGTAACTGCACTTATCCACGGCTTGAGCCACCAGAGTCTGGAATCTGGACCGGATTTTGCGAGCGGAGAGGTAGCCAGACGCCGTGATGAACTCCACCCAGAGGGACATGCTCCTCTTGCGCCCGTCGCTTAACTTTAACACAGCGCAGCCCGGCAAGGAGCCGTCGTCCACGAAGTTGAAAACCCCCATTTGGTTCAGATACAGCACGACTTCAAACTCCGTGGGGGAGATGACTTCCAGCCCCTCGTAGCGATTGTCCATCTCGTTCAAGGAACTGATGAAGCGAGGCTCCTGCACCTCCACCTCCTTCAGCACGTCCGACACCACTTTGCAGACTTCTCGGATCGTTTTGGCGATGGCAGCTTTCCTGGCTTGGCATTTCTCGTTGTAGTATTTATTCAAATGGTACACCAGCTTGGCCTGGGCCGCGATCATGTTGGGGCAGAGATCCGGATTGTATACCGGAGTCTCGCAATAGGCTGTGGGATCCAATGCGGCTGCTAAGGCTGGAGCCAACTTCAGAGGAGAAACAGGCTGCCGCACTCTGAAATGTAACAAATGTTTTTCAAAATGCGCCGGGGCTGCTGCTCCTCAGATGCTCTCTTCCTGCTTTTTTAGATCAGCCGTCTTGAAGTGTGTGTGGCGGGGGGGGGAGGGAGGGGGGAGCGG
>VZTE01005066.1:907171-931907 GCA_013397775.1 Eulacestoma nigropectus | reverse complement strand
GGGAAGGGAGGGGGGAGCGGGCGGGGGACTGGAGGGGGCGATATTTTTCCTTCCCCTTTTTTTAAAGGGTCCGTGAGTGAGAGGAAAGCATCGAGAGCAGCACCTTTCTCAGCAGCAAGAAAAAACAAAAGTTGCACTGAGACACAGCGAGGGTTCCAGTAGTCAAAATAATAAAACCTCTTCGTATTTATTTATGTTTTCCCGTAGTAATCACCGTGTGTATGCAGGGCGGTTAATCAGATGGTGGAAAAAAGTGCCGTGTGTGTATGTCAGAAGAAGCTGGCTGTTGGTTTGTATAAGAGCCCAGATGCACTCGTGTGGAAATTATAAAGGCAGGGCCAGGCAGGCGGGCGGCCAATCGCCACTGGGCTCGTCACTGCAGCCTCTTTCAGCTCAAACCCGGCTAATTAATCCCTCTCTAGGAGATAGATATGTATACACAGCCACACGCACACACACACGCACACGCAGGCACATATAGAAAGGTAGAAAGTTACTGGCTAAAAAACCGCCCCGGTCCTCTGTACACTCGGAAATCAAGAGAAATCGCTCTCCTTTGGGTGTAACTTAAAGGGTATTGACGTTTCGAGAGGACTTAGCAAAACTGTGCCGCTCCATACTGAATCCCTGCGTGCCTCCTCACGGCCGGGACGTGAATGCAGGTGTATTAATGGGAATCCATCAACTGGGGAGCTACAGACCGGGCTCGCTCCGGCAGGAGTACAGGCGTAAATTCATTACTCCCACTTGGCGTCACATCATGCTGTCCTTTTCCTCCTGATAGTTGTCTGTAACAGCAAGCGAGAAGTAGGTTTGGATTTTTTTTCTCTCGTGAACCGGCCAGTGAACATGGCAGCGGATTCACGGCAAATTTAGTGTTCTTTGGAATAAAATATTGCTCAGAAGTCCACGATTTGTATTGTTTTAAAGGATCTTCTGACGGGCTCTAATCGATTTCGAGGTTTAATGCATTTTGGCATTGTCGCTGCCTTGCTTTTTGTATTTGTACCATATGAAGGGAGAATCAGTCGCGAAACATATCTGTCAGGTCTTTTTCACGTTCCTTTCAAAAATCAAGTAGCAGATATAGACGGTAAACCTCCTTTGCCAATTCTTAGCCTCATTTTTATATTCTGTACTGTGCTCCGATAACTTGTGAGAAGTGGATGTTCGGCTGCTTTTCGAGACGCAGTATAAGTACCTATTAATTTCAAACCTGGAGGATTTATCGTATAGCGAGCTGTGCTAGCAAGCTGCGCTTAGTAAATGTGCACACGGGAGGCACGCTAGCGAGTGTAAACATACTGGCTTGCTTGTCTGACAGTCTGGGGTTTCGCCTGTGTGATGTGTAATTAGCAAATTTCGCCTTCGGTACTTTAAGTGTTGGTAATCGGGACCTTTATTTGCAAATAAGCTGAAGTGGTAAGCTCTTCTGCTTCACAGCATTTACTGAGCTTCACGTTAAGAGAGCCCTAAATTTTATATACATACATATATATATTTAAGAAAAAAAAAATAAACCAGCAAACTTTTGATCACTTGGAATCTTTAGACTAATGACCGATTACCTTTTCCTAAAGTAACTGTCACGGGCATATCCGTCACTGAGGAGAAGTCATACCACAAAGAACATTTCACATTTAATCAGCGTATAAACGCGACCAACTTTATTGCACATAGCGGAGAATTTGAGACTGTGCGCTTGGCTCCCTCAGTCTAGCGATTATATGGGTGTTCCCGTTCCGCTCTCGAGGAGGAAGCCGACCGAAATCCTTTCCTGCCCATGAGTTGAGCAGGGCTGGGGCTGTCGCTGAAAAACTGCAGGTGACAGGTCGTCCCGAAGCAGCTTACCTCTTCTGGGCCGCAGCCCTTGGCCGCCGGGAGAAGGGCGACCGCTTTCTGGCTGTTTGGGGCGGAGAAGAGGCAGTTTCCTCCCGGGTTTTCTCCCTCCTCCGGTTAGTTTCCCAGCCAGGGGCCGGGCGGGACAAGCGTGCCTCCCCCCCGGCCGTGGCGGGTCGGGCGGCGGCAGCGGCACAGAGCGCCCGGTCCTGGTGCCTCCCGAGCCGCCGCCGAGGAGCGCAGCCGCCAGCCGCTGCCGCCGTCCCTACCTCGGGCCCGGGGCTGCCGCCTCCCTCTCTCCCTCCCTCCCTTCCTCTCTCCTCCCCCGCGGGGCGGTGGCGTGCGCGGCCGCGGCGCTGCGGGCTCCGGGGGCCGGCTGCCCCAGCCTTCCCGGAGCAGGCACTTCCAGGGCTTCGGGCTGGCTCCGAAGGGACAGGCGGGCGCCTCTCCGCCGCTCCTACCGACGGCCGCCCCCGGCTGCGCGGGGAACCTGCTCGGCGGCGGGGCCGCGGCGGGGGCGGCGATCGACCTTCTTCCCTCTTCCCCCTTCCGCAGGGGCCGGCGCACCCGGAGCCGGCTCGGCGGCACCGCCACCGGCCCCAGCGGCGGGCGGGAAGGGGGAGGCACCTCTCCGGCCCGGCACATCCCGCCCCGCTGCCCCAGGATGGGGCCCGGCACTGCCCAGCCCGCCCCTTGGGTCCGCGGGCGATGGCGGTCGCGCCATGCCCTCAGACACGGGGCGGCGTTGGCCGCAGCAGGGCACGGCTGGGCTGTGCACGGGGAGGAAAAGCGGTCCAGTTGGGACCAACTCCGGCGGGCGGGTCCCGGGGACCGACTGGTGCGGGGGAAGGCCCACGGCGGCCCCAGTCCCGGCCCCGGTTCCCGCCCCAGGCGGCGGCCACTGGTCCCAGGGCCGTACGGCTCGAAACTGCCGGCGCTGCCGTGTCGGGGGCAGCTTCTTTGGGATGGGAATGTCAAAGAGCCCCTTTCTCGCGGGGTCACAGACCAGCGCCGGACAAAACCGAAAGTTACAGCGGGCGGACAAAAGGTTGTCCCTTCCTCCCTTTCCCTCCGAGGGGACAGCCCTTTCCTGCGGTGGGGGCTCAACTTCCCGGCGTTGCAGGAGCCTCAGAGCTGCATGTTAGCGATGGGGATGTTCCGGGCCAGGTTTTGCTTATTTTTGCCCCATGGGTTTTATCTTGGCAATTCTAGTTGCTAAAGGCAAGAGTGGAAAGGTCGTGCCTTTAAGCTGTCACAAGTCGTAACATTCATAATGTGGCAAAATTAATTTAAACAAAAATTACGTCTTATATACCACATCGGAATTTTCAGTGCGTGATGCTAAGATTAGGCTATGATATCAAGTAATGCAGCTTATATGTGTTTATTGTATCTCGGTGGCTATGAGAAATACTAGATTTAGCCTTGGCTGGGTAATGTTTAACACTGAAGGTCGCTAATAACTTCACTCCGTCATTTCCTTTCACACACCAAACATTTAATAGTTTAAAAATTTCTGTATTTAGGCATCACAGACACCACTGAAATGTGACTGTTGAAGTGACCCAATCGTTTAACATGACAAGAAGTCAGTTTGGTTTAGATGTCGAAAATTGTTATCTATATGACTATATATGATATAAAAGATAGATATTTTTCAAAGCTCTGACCACTTACTGCAATTAATTTTTTCTCTGTAGTTATTAATGTGTCTTTTGTAAACTAGAAAAGGAACACCTTTTCAGCAATGAATTTTATTTCTACTGGGTTTATGTTAAGTTGTTTTGGAAAATCGGAATTAAAGTCACCTCATTAAAATGATGATTGATCATTTGTCATGATAGTGGTACCATATGATATTGGTGACTTTTACCAAATTGCTGGTTTCCAGATATTTCACCTAATTAGGGGTTACTATAACAGTATTTGTTGAGCTCTGCTTGTTATTTCAAATCTTTCAAACTACATTGCCTTGTCATGTAGTGCTCATGTTAGCCAAATGGTGTTGAAAATCTTTGTACTCGCCCACGTCCCCAAATTGCAATTTGGAAAAAAAAAATTGCCATACATATAAATTTAACCAATAATTTCTTTTTCATATGGTGAAAAGTGTGAGTTAAAATGCACATGCAGATGCATATCTACACAAAGGGCTTGCATGGATATCACTTTATATTTCTTATTATATAGTGATAGTTCTTCCACACAAAACTGCTCATGAATTTTAAAGTTTTATTTTTTAATATCTGCCAATTGCACTAGGGAGGTAGGAAGAAAAAAAATGAAGCTGAGTTGATTAAATTATTTATCCCTACTGCTGAAGTGAGTTTGAAGGCTCATTGAATGTATCTGATTTCTTGGCTCCTCTTTCTCCCCTTCCCCCCTCAATTCTTCCTGGTTATTTCATCCGTATCATCCTGCCAGCAACAATAAATTCTCTTTTTTTTTTTTCTGAAGTAGGAAAAGTAAAGACAGATATTTGTGCTGGGTTTGCTGTATGTGTCATATTATATAAAATAGGCAGCATCTTTTTTTTTGTGATAGAAGTTGATGGTACCTTTAATTTTCTGTATTCTTATTTTGTAGTTTACTTTTTGTCTCCACTTTCAAATTTAGGAACAACTGAAAAGTTTAAATGTAAGTTGCTATAATGTTCACAAAATTGCAATTTTAATAGATTTATACACTTCATTGCTAAAATTTGTGGATATCAAGTTCTGCATATTTTGGTACACAAATATTTGTCCTCTGCTGTGAACAGTTTTCTGGAAATGTTTTTTATTTTTTTGAGAAATTATGACATAGTTCCTTTTACAGTACACAATTAGCGTTCATTAGTGTTAAACTTAACGTGTATGTATTTGCTTCCTGTTAAAAATTAAAGAAAAACATGGAGAGAGTTTGCATTACTGTTGGACTTGGTCATCCTAGGTCTTACGGATGAACTGTTAATGCTTTAAATTCCTCTAATCTGCAATCTGTTAAGGGGAAAAACAGTAATTGAATTGTTTTCTCTAAAATGTTATATCTCAAAAGTAAACATGGAGCTTGCTGAACAGTGATTTTGGCTAGAACGGCAGAAACATGTAAGCAGGAAAAAAAAGCATTGAATTATTCATTTGGTTCACTTATCCATCAGCTTCTCCAAATCCAGACATTCCTTATAGTACAACATTTTATTTAAGCAGTCCAACCTTGGGGTTTTCTTTTTTTTTTTTTAAAGATCTCTAGCTTAGAGAATGTTCTTTTTTTGCTGAACTGCTAGAGGAGTGTGGAATCAGTGGGGATTAGCGCCTTTTAATCTATTACATCTGTAGTGGGTCATCCAACACTGCAGAATTCTCATTACTCTCTATTGCTGTATGTGATTAAATGACTGAAAATATTGAATGTTGCCCTTGAAAATAAAGCTGTAAGTGTTGGATGAGCAGCTTCTGAAGAATTCATGTCTAAACTAATCTTTCCCCTCAGTAAGTTTAGCCCTGGAATATGAGAGAGGACTAGAGTGTTAGAAAATGTAAGTTGAAATTGAAGTGGGGGAGCACTTGAAATGCATCATTATATAAATTATGGTATCACACAATATGCTATGTCTTAGGAGTAACTCAAGATCTTACTAGCCCAGTCAGAATGGGAGGCTGGTATGTCTTGAACATACTTATTTTTGTGAATGGTGCTTTTCTGTAACCTGGTTTCATATTGACTAGCAAGCTAAACTACATCATCTCGTCGGTAGCTGCTGAAGATACTGAAATTAGCAGAAGACATTGCTCGACACCTTTGAACACTAGCCAATATGAAGTTATAAGTAAGCACCATTTGTTTGTATACATTTGGTCATATTATGTGTTTATTGCTAATTTACATGCTGCCAATACTTTGGGCATCTTATGTCCCTCCAATTCAAAATGAAACTTTGTCGTCTCTCATTACAATTACATGAGTATGGTAAATTACCTGTGTAACTCATTTCATCTTGATTTAGCTATGAAAGGACATACCTAAAATATTTCAATGCAGACTTCTATTTTTAATGTAGTGTATAGCTCTCCAATATTTTCTTTCCAAATAACGGTGAAGGGAGGAGTTGAGTGAGTTGGTTGTAAGTGATTAATACGTTTCATTGAACCTTATGAAGGCCCTGATCCTGCAAATAACTGCCCATGCACTTCACTGTGAGCCTAAAAGGGCCCGTGACATCATGGGCAGAATTAGGGCCAAAACAGGGTAACACTTGGAGGTTAACATTTGAAGAGGATGAAATACAGTGAGCCTCTAAAATATCTAACACATCAAATGCATGTGTTGGTGAGGAAATACATTTTTTGGCTCAAATAGCTATACTTCTGTCAAGGAGCACTTCCCTATTATTTCATTGTGCTTTAGCCATAGTGTTAAAATAGCTTCTTGAGAAAAGACATTGCTGTTTTGTCCATATTTTAACAACATCCTCTCACAAAAATGCCCCCCCAATCCACTCTAAAACCCTTTTGAGGAGGGTGAGGTTATTCAGAGAAACAAATGAAAGATTATGCTTTCAGAATCCCCATTAAAACCAAATTTTTTCATCTACTTTTAAATATTCAGGAGTATTTCTAAGCTCCCTAAAGCTACAAAGTCTTTTAGCAGTATTAAATATAAGCAACCTACTTGCTAAGAACACTTATTGTTCCTAAAAGTATCCTAATATAACGGTAATATAAATATGTTAACCAACTTATTATTTAGGGAAGAAGAGGTGAAATCTGTTCAGGAAATACAAGATACTTAGATCTTTTGGCCTTTAAAATATTTTCCCACCACCATCCTGAACTTTTCCTTCTTTTTTATCTGGTGGAACATTGTCATTGTAGAACACAGTATTTCATCTAGGGGAAATTTGAGTCTCTTATTAAGAGCAGCAAATCACTCCAGTTGTCCTCTTACTTGAATTCAAAAATTTAACCTACATCACCTGCTGTCCTTCCTACTTTTCCCTACCAGTTTTTAGGCCAGCTCTAGGACAGAATATAAAGAAGTGGATCCTTTGTGGCATAGTGCTGGTGTCCCTGAAATGAGAAAGGCTATAGAAATAGCATGTAGTCTTGTAATTTCATGAATATCCAATCAAATTGTTGAAAGAGAAATATTAGCTTGTGGAAATATCTGTTTATCTGAAAGGAATATTACTATCAATTTTTCTTGATAGTTGAAATAGATTTTGCCTTTTGGACATGTTATCATTTAAGATACATCAGTGCCATTGAAAAGAAGATAATTACAGTGTATCTGTTAGGGTGGTGACAATGGTGTCTCTAAAGATTCCTTAGTTTTAGATGAGGAAAAGGAGATATCTTCACATTTATGATTTTTTTTATTTACTTTTGTTTTAGTTGATGCAAAATAATTATTTTATAAAATTAAAGGAAACTTTCAGGGAAAAAATTGGGGGGTTTTACTTTTTTTTGAGGTCAATACAGATTTTAATGGGGTTATGCAGTGTCTACAGGCCTACTAAGAGAGAAGTTACTGTGATCAACACGGTTGTGTCTTATTTTCAGTAAATATTTTACAATTTCTATGTTTTGTTTTCTTCTGCAAATTATTTCCAGGAATAAACTGGCTTCAATTTTCACTTCATTTTTTAAAAAATAACCTTATCAAAAGGAGCAATTAATAAGTGCAGAATTCTTACTAACCCTCTGAAGCACAGACGAGTGTATGGCATATTGCTTGCCATTTTCTCCTACACTTCAAGACTTTGCTTCTTTAAATAGGTAAAAAATGACATCAAGTATGTTGGACAACAGTTTTCTCATTATATTCTGTGAGTACAATCATTATGTATTATTAGTCCTTAATTGTAAAGATGAAATAACATAACCATTTATCTTGGCAAGCCCATTATTTATAATGTGTACCTTAGAAAACTGCATGGATCTTCATGGATGTTTTCTTCTATATGTACTATTCAGATTTTTGACAGAGAGGATGAGAAGAAACTTTTTGGGCTAAATCTATGGCTAACCTAATCCACACTTTGTAGGCAAACTGTATCTCAACATGGTAAAAAAAGTCCTCTCTCCCTCACCCTCTATCCCCACCCCCCAAAATTCAGCTCTTCATTTGTTTTGTTCAGCACGCTGCATTAACACAGTTTTCCCTTGTGTGCATCTGCCAGTGTACAATTTAGCCACGGGCATCTGTAGACCTTGTGGTGATCAGTATTGCAGGCAAAAGCCATATGTGTTTAAATAATAAAAAAAATCTCTTTATTTCATTTGCTGTTTTAACTGGATGGATAACTTCTGTGCCTCAAGACAGAGGAAGAGAAAATACAGAAATAATTAATTGCCTCTATTCTTGAGGCAGTTTCATTTTCCCTCTCCAATATGGAATGCTTGTCAGCTTGCCTGATAAATGACTGCATGTATTTGCATAGATTTTACATTAACACAAAAATTAGTTTTATTTGTGAAAAACTATTTTACATAATAATGCAAAAACTAGCATTATGGATTATGTTTCCAAACTTGAGAGACTGTGGAGAAATGAGGGGTTTTTTGTGTTTGCTTTTCTAAATTCTGTTTGGTTTATGTTGGTTGGTTGTTTTGCTGAGATTTTTTGTTTGTTTGTTTCATGTCAAGGTATATTAATTTTAAGTTTTGTATTTTGTTTTTGTAAAAACAACCAAGTCAGGGTCTCTTAATGTTTATAAACCATTTATTCAGTCTTTCATAGAGTGAATTATTGATGGTGGTATGAAAACAACTTTTTTCATAGATTTCTTCACATTCCGTTTATTAAATACACACTTAAATATGAATACATTTGCAAAATTCCATGGAACTGTTTTGAAAAAAAAAGTGTTGCATCAAATTTAGCTATTAAATACACTATGAGAACATACTTTAAGTTTCTAAAGCTGCTATTAAAATAGTGCTCCATCAGGTCTTCTTTCAGAGCATTAATGTACTGCATTAGATTGTATGCCAGTGTAGGACTATTTTTTCCCTGTATCTAATAACCTGTCTGTTTTAAGCAATTAGGCACTCCTAGCTTGGAGTGACAGTACTATACCTCTAGTTAAAAACTGTGTTTTATTCACGATTTGTCATGTCCATAAATAAAATCTACATATCCATCAGTCTGAAATATCTCTGAAGGAAAATATACTGCCCTAATTTTAAGCCAATTGTAGTTATTTTCAAGTGACATGAATTGGATATTTGCTCATAGAGTAAACCTGGTGTCTTTTTGTCTAAAGGCAACTGCTAATTGTATATCAGCCAGTTCTCCACGCCGGAAAAAATACAGATGCATTCACTGCTGTTATTTCGTGGTCTATAACAAGAAGAAAATATTGCTCCTTATGAAACATGCTATACTTGATGGCAACTTAAGGCAAAAGAGTGCCTTTGCCACTTCTTAAATCTGGGACACCCTAGGTGCCAGCTGTCACTGCTCAGCTAATGATGACAAATGCCCCTCTCTATGCAGATTGCAGAGCTTGCAGGCTGCTATGAAAGGCAGTCAGATTACCTTTCTTCAGATAGTAACTTAACCTTTTAAACTCAAGTGTCAGAATGAAATTATTAGCTGGGATAGTTTCAATATCTGTTTCTTTAAAAAGAAAAAAAAATGGAAATAAAAGAAGGCAATGACTTCAAATAATACCATAACACTTGCATTCATTCATCGGTTTTGCTTCTCTGATCTTTTAAAAATAGGAAATCGCTGCCACTGTGCCTGTGAGCACTCTATGGAGTTTGCTGGCGTTGAATGCATGAATGCTGAAGCTGACCTCTTGGTTGCACTACACAGAAATGGGGCCAAGTGGGGCAAATTCTGTCCTTGCTTACACCCACACAGTGTTACTGATGCACAGATCTGACAGATCACAGGTTAATGGATGCTATTTATAATAGACCTTAATTGATCTTAGGTATTGTGGATATACTCAACCTCTCTCTGCGGCAGTTCATGTTACCACTCTAAGTCTATGAACTTCCACTAGATTCCACTCTGTCAAAATAACTGGGTATCTATTTTGTGGGTAAGAGTGGTTTCGCAGAACTCAGTGGCACGTGGTTAATGTTGCTAATTTAAGTATATTCTACGGTCAGAGGTGTGGAGTTACTTTCTGTGTTTTCTTGGAGGTAGCTAACAGATGTGGAGATATTACGTAGTTCTTTAACAGCACATCAGAAACGTAGCACAGTACAAGCACTGAATATGCCACCTAAAGGTGTAGGGTACTTCCTGAGTGTGTGCACGTACATCTGTCTGTATTTTTCTGTGAGTCTATTTCCATGTGTTTATACACTTGAATACAAAAGTAAATAGACATAGGGGCATTCATGTCAGTATGTGTACACATGCACTGTCCTACACATGTAACATCCAAACAATATATATTTCCATGTTTATATTAAAGTACTGGCATATACAAGCATGTTTAACTATAACATTATATTTGCCATTAAATCAGTCTGTACAGTGAACTTCATATGAATATCAGTTTCCCTTTGAGCTAGAACTTATTTTTATTACAGTAAACAAGTACTTACAGCAATATTTTTCAAGAACTTACCTCCATAGCAGTGGGCAATAATAGAAAACTACAGAAAAGATGGGGAGAGACTTTTAATGAGATGACAAGGAACACTATGCTATATGGATGGAAGGAAGTAAATAGCGAGAATAATAGGAAAAAATGTGCATTTAGTAAGAGATTGGAATGTCACAGACAAAAAATAGTTATTATGATTTGCCGAAAGTACGGGAGGAAGAAAAAAAATGTACAAGTTTACAGAGAAAGTTGAGATCAATGTTGCAATAATTGCAGTGTGGTTGATTCTGTAGTAGTCATTAAAGGAAAGGTAATCTGATCCATGAACATAATTAATATTATTTTCTTCAGAAAATAATAGATCTGATTGCTGGTATGGGTGTTCTCAAAGGGCTTCAGTCAGTGCTTACCTCTTTTGGTAATACAATGTGTGAAAGGGAGATGGTGGTTAATATTATATTGGAAATGTGTTGAAGTCTGGGGATGAGTGTTTTTGCCTGTGCATACGTATGTTAAATTTAACATCCTGTTTTGTTTTTTTGCACTGTGGTTTTTTTCTGTAAGTCATTATATTCAAAGTATTTAAAACTATGCATTTTACTATTTTGAGCAAGTGTAGCACAATCTGGGAAATAAAAAAAAAGACAAAGATCTAGTGTTTCATACTCAGCTTTCTCAGCTTGTTGGTTGAATAGGCATCAAATGAAGTCCAATGCCTATACAAAAGAAATGTTCCTTGTTTGGATTTGCCCCATCTGTGTCATCTGGTGGCTTATGCAATAGGAGGTGTTATCACATGAATCCAAATGCACAAGCCAGTTGTTTTATGGACTCTTTCTGTGCTTGGAGGAGTTTATAAGTTGCCCACTCTATTGTGTGTCACTCCCAGATGACACGTGTGCATTCTGCTGAGCATATTTTGGGGGTAATTATAACTAATGAAGCCTGGTACACAGCTTGTTCACAGAGTGATTTATTCTGCTCCTGTCTGATTCCTGAGAGTTCTGTAAAATGGTTATATTGTGCCCTCCACTTTGGACATGTATGGGAGCATGTGGTATTGAGTCCATCAGAGAAAATTTGCTATTCAGTGTACCACAGACTAATTACAAAGATATTGGCTGGGTACATCTGTTTAAAAACATAGAGTCAGATTGAAATTATAAATGGGATCTGTAACTTTAGGGATACTGACTTTTGTATGGCTCTTGTTTAGTCATTTATTCTTTGCAGACTTGCAGTAACCCACTTAGATGTACTGCTGTTAAATGGCTCAGAGTTTCTGTGAACCCCATAAGTTAAGGTTAAATTCCCTTCATACCTTTTAGCAAAGCAGATTTTATTATGCAATTTGAGTTTTGATAGGTGGTGATATTTTGTGGTAAGATGGATTTAAAAGCTGGGAAGAAAATACCTTGTAGCTTTGCAGGTTTCATGAAGCAACAACAAAAATTCATTACTGAAGCATGGGTGTCAACCTTTATTTAACCTTAGATCTATCATTCTCACCCTAATTTATCTTGACTTACCAGTCTCTCAGGCAAGTAAATCCACTGACGTTAGTGGGACTCACCTACTATACAAGAAGTACTCATAGATATTTTTGCCAGGATGATTCTAAAAATCTTTTTTCCAAGATACTAACATGCCTCTGAAATCACAGAGTAATCACAGAGTTCAGGGTTTGTCACTTCATCTACCAGATTCACAGCTATCCAAGGAGGCTGGATGTTTTTACAAGTATCTTGGCATCAGTGGTCAGTAATAATAGTCTTCAATTACGTTTGTCTTCAGTTATATCAGTTTCTTCCATCTTCACCCCTAACTTTGTATCCAGGTTTGAAAGACTTTTGCATTTTATTCTTCTCAGTACTTCAACAAAGTTTTCTTTCTTTCTTTCAAATAAAAAGGGAGATGTTAAAAGTTACAATACTACTTGTAGGAATGGGAGAAGGGATAAATACTTATTTTGGTACACATTTAATAAAATGCATTTTATAAGGTTGGAAAACAACTGAATAGAAAATACAGTTCATATCCTTCCTGCTGGCTGCATGAGTAGAAAAATAGTGTTACTGAGAATTAATTATTGTTTTAATCTGTTTTTGTGAAAACAACCTGGGATGTCTCAAGACGACATAAGCAGCATTGGGAGTGAGAAGATATCTCTAGTTCTGAGGAGTGAACAGTGTAAGATAACATTCCTTAGCTATGATGTTAGGCAAGAGGATGTGGTCACCGGCAGACCTGAAGTTTACCTGTGCCCTAACCTGTCCCAGTAGTGACGTTTATAGTACAGATAGCAATTTTCAAAATTGGTAGGATTTTGAATCACTGGGAAAGGAAGCAAAATGGAATTTCCACCTAATTTTAATCTTGATAACCGTGAAGATAAAAGCGTCAGAAGGTCTGATGATGGTTTCATTTTTTTTCCTAAATTTTTGTGGGTTGCAGTGTTATGTACCCAAGATAACTATCAGAAGATAGAAGTGCTGTTCGTGTGATGCTGATGAGTGTGACTATACCTGTGTATAATATGTGTATTGAATTTGAAAACTGGCTGGTTTGCTGCGAACAGCTGTATCATAAAGTAGCAGTTACGGTCCACTTGTTTTAAATAAACAGAATTTGGTTTTGGTCTTTATGCTGTGTTCTGAACTTCCTCCATATACGAAAGTTCTGAGGACAATTTTTACACGATGATTTATACTGATATAAAATCTGACCTGGTTTTGGCTTCACTGATGATAAAATTGTGATAGGTTTTGACTTTTGGGATGAAGCACATAGTATCTGGTTACCATACCAGATATTACAAGAGGCCTGCTAAATTCTCAGCACATACTTATCATTGAAATACTTTGATAGGATACGTGTCACAGATCAAAACAAGGATTTTTCATGTTTTGTAAGGTTTTTTAGGTTTTTTGTGTACTCTTTGTTAAAGGACTGTGACAAAGTACAATGACTGATATAATAAAAAAACAATGCCTAAAAATGAGCAGTTGTTTTCCTTGGAGAAAGATTGTAACAAATTTAAAGACTAGTTAACTGGAATTATGGGTTTGTGCTATTCAAATATTGCAGTTGTCAGGTGTAGTGTTGGCCACTAAGTAATCTACTCATGTTTAGTCAGAGTACATCTGTTCTATGTAATTTTAAACATTTAATAAAATATTTAAGACTAAATGGTCCAAATCAGCACTAGCTGAAACGATGACACTAATTACATCAGATGTTGCTGGGTCAGTGAAGCTTACATGTCAGTCATTCTTTTGCGCTGACCAAACTTTTGATGCAGGAACTCATGTCTTAGTTGGCCTCTGGAACAGTTTGTTTCACAGAAGAGTTTGCCTTTCAAAAGCTGGAAATTGCAGCTGTACTGTATTTCACTCCCTGTACTATTTTGCTTTCTTCTGTAAGCTACATTCATTTTATTTTCATTTTTCTGCTACTTTACATGAATTTTGTGACAGGAATGACTATTTAAGTCACTATGATTCTAGAAACTTCTTTATGCTAGTGAATATGATATGCTTATCAGGTATGGGTAGATGAAAATAGTTTTTCATATGAGTATTTAGGAAATAGTAGTAAAGTAGTACTCATTAGTACCTGCAATGATAACTAGCAAAAATTGGAAACAAGAAGCTGAGGTGCTTTAATGGGCTTTAAGTTCTTACCTTGTTAATCTCACCAGTGTTAGCACCAGACTTTTGTATTTCCTGGTAAGCCATTACCTTCCACTTTCCCTGGTAGTTTCCCAGATTTGTGGGGCCTGGCTGCCTAGTTGGACTGTTTTCTAGAAATTCTGAAAAAGTGTGAAGAAAAGACATATTATCTATGTGCTGACCAGTCACATGGTGGACATATTGGACTGCTTGTAAAGCATATGCTAGCCTGTTTGAGTTTACTAAATGTGTAAGGAGTTTGGTCTCCAACCTCACACTGATCCTGTGGTACTGTATGTGTTGTGCAGTCAAAATTATAGTGATTCCATTAAACCCTCAATTTTTTATACCACTTTAGTGACATTTATACAACTCTGTGGAATAGAAGAAATAAATCACAAAAAAGAAGATAAGCAAAAAATATGCTGTGCTTTGGTCAGAAAAAAAGTGACTGAATGAGCTGAAGATCAGGGCAAAGACATCAAAGAAAATGAATTTGAAATGGAAGACGAAAACTTTTAAGGCAAAATTAATTTAAAAATCTCTAGTAAAATTTGTTTCATTGAAGGGGCTAGACTAAAAAAACTATAAAATTCCAAAGGGAGAAATCAGGACAGTGGACAAATTAGGAAAGAAGAAGTAGTTCTTTGCTTAAAGAAGTTTGTAACAAAGTAGAAACTGTAGGGCTTTCTTCACATAAAGATAAATACCACAGTAAGCAGAAATCCCAGCCTTAAAGAGTATCTACCAGTACACCTAAGCACAGCTGGCCCATGTGATAACTCTGATGTGAATATGCTGTAAAATGTCAACATTCTCCAGAATTACTCTTGGCTGTGCTTGAGCTGAGCCAGCCTCAATGTAGTTGCTGCTTTTGTGGGCAGAAGTCATTGCTTTGTGAGAGCAAATAAGGTAGTTTTCCAAGAGCTGCTCTCCAGAGCCCCAGACAGTGACAGCAGTCTCTTCATCATCCATCACTGACCAAAAGGTTAACCTGTCCAGAGGCTTGTGAAGTCTATACTGTAAAGGAAGGCTTTTTTAGTGTGGGAAACAATATATCTGAGAAGAGGGGAACAACAGAGAATCCAGAAGTTTAGAGGGAACACATGTAATGAAGTTCATGGCAAATCTTTAGAAGTGTAGATAATTATATTGACACCTTGGCTGGTATTTCTTTACCTTCTAAATCAAGTCCTGATGAGAAGGACTGAACAAGACCTTTGCATATGCACAAACTCTTGAACTTGCTTCTTTTGTGTGGTGCTGTAATGTTCTTAGATGAATGTTACTAAACATGAAATTTGTGAGGGCTGCATTTGCAGGCCTATGTTATTTGTTACTGGTCTTGTTTAATATGTATAGGGTGACACACATTTCTATGTTGCCTTAGAGAAATAAAAATTATGTTATTCTGGCCTCATTTTACTGTCTAATTTTCACAAATGCAAGAAATTGTGAAAATAAGTAGAAGGAAGACATAGTGGAAAAGATAAAAAGATCCTAATAAATGGAGATGGCTGCTTCATCATGTAGGAAGCTGGTGTATCTGCTTTTTTTAAAGTCAGTATAAAATGGCATTTCTAATCAGTCAGTGATGTAGGGAAGAAGTTCTATTTAGGGGTTAGGACTGGGAGCAGCACCAGTTTAAAGACAAAGGTAGAAGCTGTGAGAATTAGATTTCCATTTGATGTTTATTCAGATTGGCTGAGGCTGCTGAGAATTCAATCAGAGGTGTTTGAATGAGGTGCAGTGGCTAGTACAGGAGGGAATACTTCACTCTTCCTGTTCCCAGGTGGATGATTTGAGGACCAAAGGGTAGTTAAGCTGCAAAGTAAGCTAACTGAATCAAACATGAATGGTGTCAAAATTTCCCAGAAATCCACAGTTCAGTGCACGGACACAATACATTCAGCTGCAAAATGTACATGCATATAAGAACATAGGCTAAATCTCCAGCCCAAGAAAACTCAGCAAAATATCTTGGCAATCAAGGGCAGGAAGATGATGATATCGGTGTAACATGATAATATGTTATTTGTTTAGACATGGCTGCAGTAATGCATCATGTCACCTTGTTGCAATATCAAGCCCGTAATGGTACTTTTTCACTCCTGTTGATGCACACAGTGCCACTGTGGGTCTTCAGCTTTGAGAGGTAGAGCACTAATGTATCTGAGTCTTCCTTTTGTCCTTTTCTGGACTCATTTGTAAAAATTGCCATTTCAGCCAAATACTACTGTTCTAGTGTGGTGTTTTATTGATACTACATTAATAAAGTTTGGTCCTATTTTTTCAAGTGTTCAATGAAAGATTGATTCATCTTTTTAGTCCTACAGACCGCAAAACTGTTCAGTGCCCTTCATAAATGCTAGGCTGATAGTCTACCTGGAATACCTCAATGCAGAAGCACAGAATCAATTATTTATACTTCTTGTTTAAAGGAAGTGTTCTAAGGATGAATTTTTTCCCTTCAACAGCAAGAGGTATAAGCTTTGAGTAGAAGGTCTAAATATCTGATTATAATAATCAGACATAAGTCTCCACAAAGACTGAAGTATAAAATTTCTGTATGAAATACAACTGAAATTTAAAGGAGATGAAATTGTGGCATAAAAGCTGGCTGATTTTATGATTTTTGTGTGACCTTTAGTGAAATAATACTTTGTATCTACGAAGTGGTCAGTTTTGCACAAGAACAATTTGTTATGTTTCAAATTTTCTGCTCAGCTGACTCATAATAAAAGTATTCAAACTGGTGGGGGTTTTTATTTTTGTTTTTTTACTATATGAATGAAGCACATAAGGTGCAGTGGCTGTAATTCCAGTTATTAAACCTGTTCTTTTATTAATGGTAATCATTCCGTGGTTGTTAATCTGGCTAAACGGACACACACACACAAAAATGGTTTTCTGATAAGAAAGCAGCTTTGTCTCAAATGAGGTACACTGGATGTAGTGCTCTGCACAGTACATCTCACAGAAGCTCTTAGAATCTGTTTACCTGGTTGAAATTCAAATTGTTTTATTATGGTGTCAATTCTTTGGTTTTGGCAGCACTTCTAAAGTGTCTATACACAAAAGGACTACCACAGTGAATGAATGCTAGTGTTGACACCACCTAACAAGCAGGGATTATGTGTTTACAGAAGAAGTAATATGATAGGTCAAGTATAAGAGGCACTTCTCAAGAGCACTTCACCACATAATGAGTGACTGACTAGAAAGTGCGGAGCTGCCACTCTTTGGCTTCGTTTCGGTGTTGATGCCTGCCTCTCTCCTCCAAAGCCCTCTTGATCATGTTCAGCTGCTCTGTTCTCATGTGGTGAATAATAGTAGAGTAAAGCTGCTTTTCTGTCTCATTTTTCTTGCTAATTTACACATTCAAGCCATTTTTTGTTTGCTATCCTTATTTGCTATTCCCTTTTGTCAAGGCACTGTTCTCTTTTTTGCCTCAGGCCTAGGAACTAATTTGAGCTTCTATAATTACTTCATGTTTTACACCTGTCTGCATATCATGCACCCCTTGTCTCTGTGCTTAAGCTGTATATTTCCTTGGAAGGAGTGAAAAAAAAAGAAAGGCTAGTTTTCTTACACAAGGAATCCCCAAGTTTCTCCTCTCACTCTTCCTACAGGAGAAACACAATTAAACTGTTGAGATGTTCTCAGCAATGCAGCTGACCTTTTGGGTTCATGAAGGACAAATGAATGCTGTCTGTTCAGACAGTTTGTGTTAAGACATTGTTGAGCAAAGAGCCCTGAGCTTTGTTCCTCTTGAATGAAGCAATGGTTGTAGTCATTTTAAAATCATTAAGAGCCTGAATGCACGGTATCATTCTACAGTGTTTGCTCTACAGCTGCTCTTCTGCTTTAATAGCAGCTTATTAAATTTGGGTCAAGCACACTCTGAAGAGTATCACAATGAAGAAACTGTTCAAAAAGTTACCTGTTTAAAAAAAAGGCAATTGATTAGATTTTTAACTTAAGTGACAGCTGCAATTCATTGCCTGTTCTTTGTGGTGTCCTGCAGCCAGAGTGGAAGCCTTTTGTAATTTGGTCTTCATTTTGTAAAAGCTTTCCTGAATAATCCAGGGTTGCTTTCCACTCTGAGACCGCCTCAATCCAATTAGGAGTTTAACAAGGGTCAAATTAAGGAGACTTTACACTTCATGTTTGCATCATTAGCCATAAGACTGTTTTGTGTGTGCACGACTGTGTGCCGAGGGAGGAGGGGAGGCTGCAAGATGGGGCAGACACAAAGCTGTCATCCACCATGTGGTGCATCCCGCCACTGAATGAAGGCACAGCAGGCTAGGAACAACATTTCCAGTTGTCTTTTGGGGCTGTCGTCATGTGGATTTCAGCTGGTACATAGCTGTTTGGGGTTACAGGTGCTAGCTAGAGCTGAGGAAGAAGAGCGCGTTCTGCATCTAGTCTTTCCTTTCCTGGTAGTCTATTGTTATCGGACAAATGACTGGGAAGAGATGAAGTTAGAAATCTCTTGAGCATTCATTATTTTTGATGAGATGACAACTACCCCAGCTCCTTGTTCTCACTACTCATGCTGTTTCCTGTTATTTTTTGAAAACATTTTTTTGCACGTTAAGTGTATGATACAGTGTGAACTTTTTTTTATATCCGTAGTTAGCAGGCCTTCGATAATCAGATGTGTGTATAGAGGACTACAAACATTCTATTGCATTTTCTACAATAACAAGTAATCTAAAAATGGTGTTGTTTTACTTATGCAATTTTTAACCAGGATTACGTTTTCCTAATGAATTATTTATAGAAATTGTCAAAAATTATAAAGAAAGCCATTAGACACTCTTTTCTATACAAGATTGTTCTTAATGACAAGAAAAATTCTCCCGCTAATCAGTGTTTAGACGTGCGGGATATTGCTGGAGAACTGTAGCAGTGTCTCTTTAGCAAATGCTTTGTGCTGCTACATACAAAGTAACGATTTATCTAAAAATAACACTTTCATTGTTCCTCCCCCCCTAAACCCATTAATAGGTACTTTAGTATCATGCGAGTTTTCATAGTTTAATCCCTTTTCAAAAGCTTTTCAGAATAAAAGCTCTAAATGGTCCTCAGTATTAATTTGATGTGACTTCTGTACAATATGGTTTGAAACTCTCAGAAGCACATTTTTACAGCTTACCCCTTTTCACTAGATCAGTGTGTGGAAAATACAGCTAAATGTTTCATGGAGTCTATGCTGTAAGCCTTTTTTGTTGTCCTGCAGATGCTATAGCCTTCTAGTGATTTTTATTTACTATCATCGTTATTAGATAATACTTAAGCCAGATCAAAAACTCTGTGTAGATTATTGCTCATTGAATTTAATTTTTAGGAAATCCCCCTTAAAATATAATTTAAAAAAAATTTGACCTATCTCTTGAATCTCATTTGTTGAGAATTTACCTTCAACAGTAAACTGTGCATAATAACTGGTGATTGTATTTAATGTAGTCTGCTTTTGTAGTCAATCAGATCTTTGCTTACATTTAGACAGGAATAGCTGGCTATAGGGTTTTGGACACCCATAATAATTACATTTTTAAAATGTTCAGCTCCCAGTGAAATGTTAATATGATGTGTCTGATGTAAGTTACAAGAAATAATTTAAAACTTGTTCTGTTAACCTCTTTATCAAAATGGGAATGTGTTTTCTGTTTGGATTGCAATGCGCACAGTGGCTGATGAAATAAAAATCTTGGCTATCCAATTTTTTTTATAATGTGTGCCTCCTGTGGTGATTTTGTTTCCTTAAAACCACTGCCTAATTTTGGAATAAGAGGGTTCAAATAATAACAAATAGTGTGTGGGCATGTATTTTGGTTTTGTTTTTTTCCTTTGTTACCCCAACTTTTAAGGCTTTTGCATAAATTAGTATCGTGAAATAAGTCATTGTGAATTGTATGATAAAAGCTTGTTTGGAGAAGTTTGGGCTGTTCTGAGCTCTAAATATCCAAGAGGATCAGGATAATATGAGATTCCGAATGCCACAGATTTTGATTCTTTATTACTCAGTTTTTTTAGTTCAAGGAGAACCCAGTCACTTGAATATACAAACATTTATTCCAAGTACTGTATGCCATGCCTGAGTAAAATAGGGTGTCAAAAGATATGTTAATATTAAAGAAAGCTTCCATCACTGATTTGTAATATGTTGTCTTTCTGACTCACCATTATATCTATCTGTTCAACACATACCAGTTTGTTGTTTTCTTAACCTGGGTATCTTCAGAATTTTACAATTTCAGCATCCTGCCTGAAAAGATGCCCTTTGCAAAATTTTAACAAACTTAAATGAAGAATTGTAGTGGTCATGAAATAATTACACTAATATGAAATCTATTTTATAGTCTGATATTTTGTGCTTGACAGGCTGGATAGTGCTTTATTCATTCTTCAAAATGAAACTAGTGAACACCTTCATCTCTGCTGAGTAAAAGTCCTATTTGGCTTCCCAGCAGATCCTTTTATTATAGTTTTTCTTATATGCTTTGGAGCATAAGTGGTCTGCAGGGAAAAGGAAAAGATTTCAAAGCTGCAATGACAGAATTCACAGGTTGAAGGAAAAGTGGATTTGTGATTGGTGAACATTACAGTCATTAGTTCCTATTTATCTTCCAGAAAACACGATAGAAAAAAAAAATAATTTCATTACTTCAGTAGTGTATTTTACAAATGTACATATGTACATTTGTATATAAAGAAGGTACAACCCTTGAGCTCTTGGGAAGTTAGCAGAGAAGGCCTTAATACCACGAACCTTCTACCCTCTCTACCAGGATTTATATAGCTGTAAGAGAAAAGACAACAGCATGATTTATGCATCCATGTAAGTTTCTAGGAGATCACCCAGTCACCATTTCATGCCAGTGTCACAGAGATCTGAAGGTGTGAATGGTAATCAGGCTGTTCAAGCAAAGCCTAAAAATTTCTGTCAGCTACAAAGGTTGGAATTTTAGATAAACAGGTTTAGAACTTACATAAAGTAAAGAATTAAGTATTTCTTCCTTTACAGCAAGTCTGTATTCCATAAATTCTAAAAAGCAACAAAGCTTTAAGGCTGCTAATCTAAACTTTGAGATTTCCTGTATGGGTTTTATTTAAAAATTCATTTTAACTGCTATTTAGTGTTATACAATTGTTTTCCTCATTTTAAAAATTATATTTTTGACTGTTTCTCTGTTGGTGCAAAACATAATGTCTATCATATAGGTCTATCTATATTGAAATACAAAGTTATTTTTCTTGTAACAAGCTCACTGAATACCTTGTTTGTTTTGGTTTTCCTTCTTATTTCTAATGTACAAATTCTAATGTACAAATTACTAAACCAAGTTTTACTGTAAAAGTAGCTTCATTATAAAACTCATTACATAGTTATCCAGAGGAGTGTCAGAAGCCAGCTTTATTCCTTTTGGAAAGTCTATCTACACTTTTTGTGTATAATGAATTTAGTTCTATTGAAAGATGCTGGATTGACAGCCCTGAAGACCGAAGTCCTTTATTTATGCATGAGCAGCAACAGTTCTGCCTTTCCCACACTGCCCTCCTGATATGCTTCACCCATGACCTGAAGGATCCCCCTTAAGGGTGACAGCTTCGTAGCCTTCATACCCATTCACTCTGCAGTCCTCTGCTGAGAGTGCCAACAAGAATGCCAGGGTGTGGTACCTTTTTGCTGTGAGCATTTGATAATTGCCTTTCAGGTTGCAGTGGACATTTCATCTTCCATAGATTATTGAAGAGCAGTCTGAGGGTGATAACTTTCAGGCTCTTTGGGATGATGGCAAAGCAGAGGTCTTAAGGTAATTAAAGGCAAGACCGGATTTGGTTCAACTGTTGTATGTAGTCCAGTAAATTAGAGTTAAGGTCTCTAGTCCATTACCAATTTCCTGATTGAGCTAGTCCTCTAGGACTTTTACAGCACTACTAATGTTTTTCAGACCTTCTTTTTATTCACTGAAAACAAAGAATGCTTTCTGCAAACACAGGTCACAAATAGCCCAATTTTCTTCTGGCTTACAGATGCAAAGCATAACTAATTTGATAGTGGACTGTACAAAGTTTAATTTGACTCAAAGGCCTTATGGTTTAAATGAGTATATTTCTGATCTCATTTATGGTAAACTAATTTTAAATTCCATTTGGGTTACGCTGGATACACATGTGGGCCTAAGCACAGGATTTGGTTCCCTATGTATCTTACGTACTGGACGTATCCTTTCTGACAGACAAGATGCAAATGTACATGCAGAATTTTTATGATAAGATGGTCTAGTGCTAACAGAAACTCTTAATTTTTTCCCTGTAATAAGCATATTTCTGATGTTTGGCATCAGTGATACTTTTATGTTGGAAATATGTGCATCTGAGCTGCAAATCAGTTGCCCACTTTCACATATTTTGAGAAAAATGTACCAGGAGTTTGATTTTATATTGCTAGTTATGCCAGAAAGTAACACATACATGTGTTTAAATTTAAAAAAAAAGGCATTAGAAAAAGAAGGAGAAGAGTAACTGTTGACTTCTGCTAAATGTGCATATTTTCAGTATTCAATGGAGTATTGAAATATATGAAATATAACTCTAAATAAGAATGCATGAATTTGTGCATATGAAGAGCTCCACATGTGAATTTATTTTATAATCCTTAGTGGCTTATTTAAATGTTTGTGTAAGATAATTCAGTGTTTATATATATATATATATATATATATATATATATACATTAAAGTCATTAAATGAAAACCATGATTCTGTATATCAGAGTATGAGAACCTATATTGTATATGCACAGCTACATGCATAGCCCTTATCATGTTGCTAAAGGTTATCCATGGCTCTTAGGGGGAGAAAAAGCTTCAATTTCAGCCTGATTAATTCATATTTGTCAAAATTATTGTGTTCTTAACTACCTCTATTTAAAAGAAGCCAAAGTTTAAAATGAAATGATTTAAAAATAATTTAATTCGAGTTTGGAAAATACTTTTCATTCACCTAAAAAAATTTAAAACAACAGCAAATTTATTTCTGGAAAAGTTATTTGGCTAGAAAAAAAGTAGATGAAAAAAAACAGTCTCAAAGTAATTATCTCAAGGGTTGTAAGCTCCTGAAAAACACATTTAATTTCAGAGCATCACTTCATAAAGTTGTTTATAATACTGAATTATTTGTTTAAAAGTGTATAATGGTAAAATAGTAATGAAATCACATGGCAGTATTATAGTGACCATAAGTTATTTTCCTCTCCCCTGTGCTCATTGATAAAAACTGGGGAGATATCTGGGAAAAAAAAAATTCAAAAAAATTCTTCTCAATTTCTGGACTCTGCATTGCAGGAAGACAATAAATGAGAAAAAAAGTAGATTTTAATTTTATATCAAAGAAATCCTTGAGGTGGAAAGTTAGGGAAAGCTGCATTGGTTTGTAGCACACAAAATGTCGCTTGAATTTTGCTGCTCAGTAGTTTGATATACTCATTTGCTGATGCGAAATGACGAGGGCTTAGAAAGCAGGGTTTTGTTTTTTAGCTGTCTGCAGACCTAGTGGGGCCTTACAGAACCCAGTCAGCAGGTCATTAACTCTGGAGAAAACAGCTTGCATTAATATGCTCTAATCCGGTATAATTAGTCAAATTACTGCACGCCGACCGGCTTGTCATGTGTTGTCAGATTTGGCATGCAGGCAGGATCGCCAGGGTCCCTCTGGAATGCCACCCTGGATCAAGGGGAAGGGCTCGTTTGTAGTAGTAGATTTCTTGATGAGGAAAGCAAATGGAATCAGCAGCCATAGCCTCACAGAAGAGAAAAGAAAGGGAAAACACCCCCCAACAAGCAAAAAAACTGATCTGTTATTATTTTGTTGAGAAATAGGGAATTCATATCATGGGAACCATTCATGGTTGACACCCACTGTTAGAAATAGGAGCTGTTCAGTCGCTTCTTATAACTTCTAGGTATCTAACAGAACTGGAGATCCGCTGTACTATATAAGATTAGCATTCATAAAAAGATTTAAAATAAATAATTACAAGAGGATCAGCTACAAATTACCTACCACACTGTGACACAGATTATTGAACTAGCAGCATGTGTGGGTGCTAGTGTGTGTATGTGTGTGCTCGTGCGTGTGCATGTGCCCCTTTTTCCAGTAGGGGAGGAGGTTATTAAACTATAAAAGGCCCATATTAGCATAAATTTACAAGAGCTCTTGTTCTGGCGGCATGATAAAAACCTGTGTTACCTTAGCATTAACACTGAATTGCTTGTTGTGCTTTTGGCAATGACAGATAAGTCAGTGTAATTCCCCATCGCAACGGAAATGATGCTCCAGATTCCAAACGCATCCTGAAGATGTCACTGACAATAATCTTCAAAGAACGGCCAGTGAAAGTGGGCTGTATGTTTGCAGGATGATATACTGCAAATGACAGGAAGAATTATGTGAGTGAAGACGAATCTGTAACATATTATTAAGCAATTTCACGAGAATAACAGGGATAAAAGGATAATGGATGAGGGTGTCATTATTACCTTCATGTAGAGGGAAAGCAAAAGCAAAGGTAGAGAGACAAGATTAATTGAGGAAGGGTGAAGCATTCATTGCTCATCAGCTCTTTTGTACTCTCTGCTCCTGAAATTCCAGACAAAAAAAA
>VZTE01005066.1:896354-907129 GCA_013397775.1 Eulacestoma nigropectus | reverse complement strand
AAAAAAAGAAATTGCTCAGGGCTGCATTTTAATGCAGCTGGCAAGACAGAGCTGAAAACTGACAGGGCACTTTTTAGTCACCTCCCTGCTTCCATAAACACACAACGGCTATTACTTCTGGAGTCTTCCTGTGATCAGAGCAGTAAACTGGTGGGATGTTCTTTTTTTTTATCACAGCTACTGTTTTTAATTGTGCTTCCGAGCTCAGCAGTTTTATCTATCGATGGTGTGGAACTGAACGGGTTGTTCCCTACACATTGTTTGCATCGCACAGTTGCAAATGGAAGCAGACTGTACATAATAGATGTCAGCAGAGGGGCTGCTTCTGAGCACAAAGGCAAGCTGGGGTGTCCTGTGACATTAGTGACAACATAAAATTATGTCAAGGCATCAAGGTTTTACAGGTTTTAATATACAAGATTAAGAAACAGGAAGTCGTTTGGCAATTGTGCAGTCCAACCCTGCAGTGTTAACTCAAGTATAATTCCCGTTGAAGTCAAGTTTTGCTTACTCAGAGAGTTATCACTGGGTCAATAATTTCAATTACCATCCTTATTTTCTATACATTCTCCATGTAGCAGCTGATTTTTGCAGCAGAACATAGCTGATTCTGTAGCAGCAGGATATAGTTTTTAAAATATGCCATTTGCTTTTCAAAATCTTGGTATAAACTACAGTTTTAAAAGTTATTATAATATTGTATAAATATAGAATATTTTCACCTGTTAATGACATTATGTTTGTGTACATTTTAATTTAAAAAAGGAATGTCAGGGACCTGAATAATTAAGAGCATATCACTATTTATATTCAGATTATGGATTCTGAGGTTTAAGCGTTCGAAGATCAAAGTATTCAGCCTCCTTGATTTCCTTTTCTGTGTTTATTTAATAATAGTGGTTTATTGAAGTAAACAGTTTTTTATTTTTTTATATGTTTTATTTTTCTTAACTGATTAAAATGATTTCATATTTTTGACACCAAAAGAAAAGGAAATAAATTAACTTCTCATCTGCTGTCTGTTGGGAAAAAAGAAAAGAGTTTTTTTAGGGACTTTTTTACTGTAAAGGAGACAGAGGAAAACCTCCAGTTTGATACAAAAGAAAAAAAGGGGAGGAGGAGAATATGCCTCGATTGATTGCTGTTTCTAGAAATAAAAATTTGATTTGATTTCATAAAGTTATGTTTCTTAAACTGAACTATTCCTATATGGTAAAGGGCATATACAGGACTTCGAATAGAATAGCTAAGGTGAACAGCACAGGCCTACTCACTGGCAGGGTCTGGACCTGAGACACTGTGGGAGAACGATTTTGTCCTGCTACCTTTTGCATAATGGGTTAGTTTGGGAGGGGACTGCACTGTACTGTAGTAGATTTATCTATCACTGATAAATATGTATGGGAAAAGCGTAGATAGCAGTTTTTTTCAGAGTTATGCTTTGATATATTAGCACAAAAATATGAGAAGGTTGTTGCAGCAGTGTGAATGTTGTGCTGCCCAGGAATTAAATGATGCTGTGAGGAGCCTCACAGGGCCATAGGACTATTCTGGTTCATTACAAAGATTTTTTTCAGTAATGTACAGGATCTCAAGCATAGACCTAGCACAATACCTGTTGCAATAACCTGCTTGAACAAGGTAACTTGGAAACTGGGTCATCCCACATGCAGAACACGCTTGTTAGGTCAGATCGTATTCCTTCTTGTGGATTTTACTTGGTCCTAGTGTACAGTACAGTTGCTATATAGAAAAGTCTAAAGTCACTGCCATTATCAATAGATGGTCAGCGATCAGATAACCCTTGTGAATTTTCCTATTTATGTTCAGTGGAGTTGTTGCTAATGCAAATTCAGACTGCATAATATATCTGACTGGAGATATTAATTTCAGTCTTGTATCTTATATTTTAAATTTAAATTAAAAACTATATTGACATACTGTAATTAGACCACAGTGGTAGTGTCTAGACCGCTTAATATCAGTGAAGTCTTTTCCCAAAGCACATAGTAAAATGTTGGCCTCTATAGGAGGATGCAAAGCTTCTGCTCCTAACACCCACCTCTCTTGTCCTGAGGAAGAGAATTCAATTGGTCCGTGTCCCTACTTTTCACCTAGCTTGCCTATTCTGTTCCAGCATTCAGCAATGTAATGTCGTGCAATAAACTCCTGCAAAACTGACCAAGAATCGTGGAGAAAGTGAGAATTTAGTTGTGTTCTCTTGTTCCATCACTGCTTGGTGTAATGTTTGTTTGACTTTATTGAGCCTGTATGTTACAAAGGAGAAGGTGGTAGAGAGAAAAAGCATTTGGCCTCCAGAGATTTTAATGACTAGCAATGCGCAAAAGACCACTGCAGAATTTTTCATGACTCTGTGTTTAAACTAAGCCATGAAGAAATGTATTTAGCTTTGCAGGCAAAATGCAAACAAAAACAAATTTGCATTTTTTTTTCTCTACTGTTTCACCTGCCAGGCTATTGAAAATTCTGTACACCTCAATTTTACCGTGTCAACATGTGGCATACGCCTCAGGTGGCTTGCAGTCACTGGGGACTTTATGCAATCAGGAAAGGATCCAACTTGACAATGAGATTCATAGATAAGTTTGCTTGACTCATCGTTATAAAAGAAATCTCATTCTTTTATGCACAAATCGTTCATACATAGGCTGAACTAAGCAGGGTGGAACCCACTGACTCTGTAGAACTGTCTTTACAGAAAATTTTGGACAAGTATCTGAACTGATGTGTTCATACTAAACTGAAGATTAATTTCTCAGGGAACTCCCTTGTGCAGGGAACCAGAGGGATGTCCTGACAAGACATAGTGATGCCTTCATTGTACAGCATCAACACTTTTCAGAAATACACCTTTCTGTGTATTCACAGAATGCAGCAATACGGTAAAAGATCAGGATATTATGGTTGTCTTTAGTCTATCCAATGCCCCATCTCTTTCTTTTATTGCTTAATCATTTGAAGAGAGGGATTTGTTAACTTTCTCTCTCCTTATTTCATTGTGTTTAGTGCTGCTCCTCCCACTTTTTAATTATGTTTCTCCAATCAGAGTTCCATTTAATCCAAAGCTGCTGAAAGCAGTGGAAGGATGAAGAACAATTTCAGTGGGTTTTGGATAAGACACAGTCCTTCTAAAATCAAGCAGCTCTGCAATTCTCATCAAAGCTTTTGCAGTTCAATGTCCATGAAAACCTTTGGATGTTAGTGGGTTCTGGAGGCATGAATGTTCTACCATCCTCATCGAACAAAGTCATTTATCATTGAAGAAAATTCAGAGAGTTAAAGAATACAAGTTCCATCTCACTTAAATTGTGCTACTATTATGTTATTGTTTATACTATCAGGAGTTTTATTTGTAGTATTTGTTGAGATATATAATGTTTCAGTTCAATATTTTAATTTCCCACTTCTTGCCCTCTAGTGGACAAACGAGATCATTATTGTCAGATCTTGACACATCTGGGACAGTAATTGCCCATAAGCAGGTTTTCCTACTTTACAAAGAGTGATGTTTTCAAGTAAAATATATCTTGGGTTGTTTTACTCTCTGGTTGGGACCTATTTAGTTTGTCTATACTGAGGTGGGAAAATGTTACTTCCTGGTGTTATTCGCTGTATGCGTCTACAAAATTGGAATGTTTTTAGGAATGTTTTCTCAGTCTCATAAATAACGATCTCAGCAGGATCAGACAGACTCTTCCCATATTGTAAATTTTTAACATTCAGTTTGGAAAGTCGTTTTTGTTGATTCATTCCACTATAAAATGGCAAAAAGTATTTGAAGTGTTTGCATTTTTACAGAACTAGTTGATATTGTCCATTGTGAAAAATGTATGGCTTTTCATAAATATTAAAAATACCCAAAGTTTTCCTGCTGGCAGTGAAAGCTGTTCCAATAACAACCAACTGATTTTTAAAATGTTCTTCCAAGAATAATGCTCCCACTAGATTTTTTTAAACAATACAGCTTGACTACCTTATTCTCCTTGGTAAATATGCTACGATGATGCAGGGGACTCATGTCAATGTTTTACAGTTGCGTTGGAAGGTTGAAATGGCCAAAGGGAAGGTAACTGTTTTCATTCACTGAGGTATTTCACAAATTATTGTGGCCTTGTTTTGTTTATGTTTCACAGTCTTTTAAATGAATCATACCATGGGCACTTAAGGATAATTGGTTAATACCAAGCAGGAGGAATGCATAAAAATGTTTCTCCTCCTGAAGCAAAAAGGTGTTTCTTCTCTGCCATTCCTTATATATGGGGGAAATTTTCTTTCATGAGACAAGCAAGTAAGGTCACTCTACAGATTCCTGATAGTGAGCACCTGTGTGTCAAAACAAGTTTAGACTTTCTGAAGTACTTCCAGATTCTACTTCAAACTTCCAAATGTAACAGCTGTTAAAAGCACTCAGCATTTTTGAAAACAAATCAAAAAGCACCATTAATATTTATAATAGCTAATGTGTCTTACTTAGATACTGCTTCTGGAATGACAATATAAAAAAATTCTCATGTATTTTCTGTAGTGTTAAATTTTTAAACTATTTCTAGTAATATGTGTAAAATGGATTGCTCTGTCAGCAATGCTGACACAGCTCATTCAATTAATTTGGTGAGATGGCATAAAAAAAAGTAGGAAAAAAATTCCTCCGGTTCAGGCTTCCTCTCCCAAATTCTGCTAGATCTTCATTTTTCCTAATGATTTTTGGCAGAAGAGGAAGGCAAGTGATTGTGGTAATTTTGCGTTGCTCTACATTTTGGAAGTGTGTCCTCAGCCTTGTCTTAGCTTCCTGCCCTACCTTCAAAGGAGAAACACATCTTTTAGCTAACATTTTAGAGTACAAAATGGAAAAATTGCAAATACACAGAGGAAATAATGCTTTTTCAAGGGGATTGTATGATTTTAGCATGTACAAAAATTCTCTGGTACTACTACATTCAAAGAGGATGTATAGATTTAAATTATTTTTGCTTGACAGAGATAGCTAAAAGTGAATATAACATTATCATAAGATATGGTGATTAACATTAAATTTGGATAGAAGAATGTTGGATGCTTATAATGATAGGAAAAAGGTTAATATTTTAAAGTGAGGCTAAAGGTTGACAGGAGAAAAATTGAGTTAGTTTGCGAAAAAGAAATTTGTTTCTTTAAGTGAAAATTGGGGTCAAGAGGCCAGCACTCTCTGCTTCAACATGAATGAAATAAATTAAATAATACCACCATAAAGCAGCAGTGTGTAAGCTAATGATAAAATGGTACATGGTGGTTTTGAGAAAGATACTGTCTAGGAGAAAAAAATCTGTAGGAATGCTCTTTCAAATCAGTGGGTTTGCTTTGTTTATTTGTTTCCATTGTTTTAAAATAGAACATCTCTTTTTTTCAGTTGGAAGGTTTAAAATTTATCCAGTACCTTTAATTATTAACAAAGGTGGTATGCTGATTTTCAGAGAAAATTACAATTTTAGTAATTTCATTCTGTCTAGCAGAAATTTCTGGGATTTCATATGGATGTAGCACTTCATGGCCCAACTGGTGTGAGAGATTAGATGGTATTCCAGCATCTTAAATCAACAGGAGTTGACTGTGTTTCTTTGGTCCCTGTATATGTGAATAAAGATATAACATGAATCTGTAACTAGTCATATACCAAAATATACCAAATATAGGAGATGGGAAATCTATCAGTGTCATTTCCCTTCATGTCAATCTATGCCTTTGACAGGCAGACCTGTGCAGCTAGTGTACTATCATCATGTCCAGAATGGCTTAACTTTCTTTCTCTAATAATACTCATATTTTTCTCCATTCTCTTTATCAAGTTAATAAAAACAAGGGTCCTAAAAAAAAAAAAAAAAAAAAATACTGAACATGTTTCTTATTTCCTACTCTCTGAAAGATTTTTGCAGTCTAGGTAGCTTATGTATCAAAATACTAACAGTTTTCCTGGCAGCATTTACTGTTACTGTCTCACTTTTCAGATTTTTAAGATGGATAAGGGATTTTAGGTTCAGTTGTATTTACATTTATACCTATGTTCCTTGCAGAAGTGCATTTATATCTAGACTGGTCACAAGAAATATTTCCATTTGTGTGTATGCAGCAACCTTCTTCTGTCTGACTTTTTTCTCTCAAGTCTACAGATAAATTAGGAATAATGGTCAGCTTTGCTATGTATCCTCCTGCATGAGTTTGCAGATGGAGTCCCTAATGGGGTGTTTTAGGCTTTGCTGGAAGTCTGAGAGTCACAACTTCTCTCTGGCATTGTCAGTGGCATCTGCATCTGGCATCAACTTCTTTTTTCTTTTTATCAGCTTTAGCTGTAGTCTTTAAATTGTGGAAGAGATGACTCCTTCTCTCTTTCCAGGAAAGTAAGATGATGCCTAGTTGAATACGTAGTATCTCAAAATGGGGAAAAAAAAAGTCTTATTAGTCCTCAGGTTAAAAAAAAGTTAATGAATCTTACTGATTTGGCCATCTCATTCATACAGAGACATCAGGGTGGCTGTGGCTTTAGTCAGCTATATTTGGCAGCTGAATCTAGATATTACCTTTCAGTCTGGGGTCATAGTTTGTCTTAAAAGAGTTACGTATGAATTTTCTCTAAATTGTAGCAGAGGGTCATGAATTAGTGTCTAAATGTAAGCTTGACAAGATTATTATAGTCTGTATTTCATGCCAGAAACAAAGATGAATAGAGATAGCAAGCTTTTAAACAGACTTTCTGACATCTATAATGTCAGCAGAGAGTGAATGAATGGCAGGATGTAATAACAAATCTTCATTTTTTATTATTTTATAGGGATTAAATGGACCCATGCTCATTCATAATTTCTTCCTAAAATAATTACTAAGTGCTACATGAATCACTCATTTTCCATTCCAGTTCACTTTCAAGTAATGCAAATTGTTTGTTAAGATACACATACACTAAGATGCATACACCAAAAGATAAATATACTGTGATATACATTTAGGAGTAGATAGGATACACGTAGTTAGCACTTCACATTTTCATTTTAGCTGGATGTTTATTTTTGAAGTAAATTTGTGTCTAGACCTAATAATTTGTTTTAATGCCTTTTGGGGGGACTACTTTTTCAAGTTATTTGAATAATAATTTTCAGCCTCTCTTTCTGTGGATTTACTGATTATTAGATTTCTGGAGCAGAGATCTATGCTAGCAATTTTTGATTATTAAATTTTTGGAGCAGAAATCTGTGCTGGCAATTTTTGAATGAGAAAGACAGGATGCCTACCAGTACACTACTGCCTGTTCATGATAGCCCTTTTGAAGATACATGTTCAAGGTTTTCCTTTTTGTTTCTTCACAGTCTATTTGCAAATAGGAAAGAACCAAGTATGTTGAGGCCAAGGGCTCTAATACTTTTGTTTAAATTTTTATTCTTATGTATGAATATTCATTCCCAATGCAGGAGCACAAACAGTCTTACCATTTGTACTTTGGCAGTTTTTGCCCAAATGAGAATACAAACTGTAGAGTGATGGCTATGAAGAGATACAATGTTCAATGAGCCCAGTTGTTTTGAAATAATAAAAACACATACCATAATACACACATCTTCATAAATATAGCTCTACCAATGGTTGCAGATAGATTTATGTTTATATACATGTTGGAAAAGAGTGTGTATGCATAATATAGATGTAGCAAAAGCATATCCAGGTGCCACAAATACTGTCTCATTTTCACTTTTTTTTTTTGTAACTGCTGGCATTAATGTCTGTATTGGTCTTATTTGTGTTAAAAGAAAGACAGAAGCAGTTCCACTAAAGGAAACCAGCAAGCAGTGCTAGCAGCTTTAGTGTTCCCTGTGCCCACTACCTTTCCCCATGCCAAAGAAAGGTTTGTAATTGAAACAAAAAGCATTGTTTCGATGGTATTTTTTTTTCTTTTTTTTTTTTTTCTTTTTCTTTTTCCTTGAGCCCATCCTGTCAGGCTGCAAGCGTGAAAGTTATTTTCTGGTGGCGTGATTAGATTGGGGCTGAACTCTCCAGCTGGCAGGCCTGTCTGTGACTGGCGGCGGCCTGTCCCCAGTGCTTGTCATCTCCTGACATGCCTGACAGGATGGGGACAGCAGCCCCAGACAGGTTCATTAGATGGTGTTTTCTACAGCTGGGCTAAAAATAAAAAAAAAAAAATAAAGTGGGGGGAAAAAAAATAAAAAGGCCACGCTTTGTCAAGGCCCAAGCTGTGGGGGCCCTTCTTGTTGGTTTAAACCAAGGCCTTGTTTTGACAAATTCTGATCTGTGCGGTTTTTAGATTTTCTGACACATTTTTGTTTTCTTCCCCTTTGGCCTGCGCTCTTTGCACTCTGCCTTGTTGCTGCTTCAAAATCCTAACGCTGCCTTCCCGGGAGAGCAGGGAGAATGCTTGTGGAGGGCTTGGAAGAAAAATAGAGCACTACAGTGAAACAGCAATAAGTGTTCATTTCCATGGTGATCAGCCCAATGGCACAAAAAACAACCTTGGGACTCTCAATAAGCCAATTACAAGAAAGGTTAAGGGGTTTATAGTGCCAGAAACATGCCATCTACATGAGAAAATAGTATCGTTACCAGCAATCTATGCTGTTAAATACATTGCTGTCTGGTGCTGCCAGAAACATAAGCTGTTTATGTTATTTTGGGAGTTTTGGAAGCTGCCAGAGTTTTCCGATGGTATTGTCAGGCTTTGGTGCACTACATCAAAAATCTACATGGTTAGATTATAAAAGAGTTAAAACCAGTGATAAAATTATTTGAAAGCATTACACATATTGGATGTCACAGTGTTAACCAGATGGGTTCAGACTATGAAGTTCCTACAGATTTGTATCAGATTTTGACTTTGGATTTTTATCATAAAGACAAAGGATTTATACATCATGTATAATTAAAGAATCTTCTATGAAATTTTTGAATATAAAAAGATAATACCTTATTTTTTTTTTCTATTGCAATTATAAATTGCAATTACATGCCTTTAATTTATGAACTGGTGACTGTAGATTGACTCCAGGGTTATCTGCTGTTTTTCTTATGGAGTGCCAGTTAATTCTGGACATTTTAGGTAGCTACAACATGCTAGAATGTAAAACACTATTAGCTACTGGGGGCAAAAGGAAAATATTTACTATTTTGCTTACTTTGCCCTTCTCCTTAGGAGTGAGGAGAGTATTACAGCCTTTTATGTTTTGTGCATTTAGCGGCTTGCAGTGTGAGCTCTGCGGCTGCAAACCAAGCCCTTCATTCACCGAAATCCTACCACTTACCTTTCCTTTGTATTGTTAGTTACTGCTGCTTTAGTTCATGGTCTCTATGACAACTGTTTAAATTGGGATGGGCAACTGTCATCTGGAGTATTACTGAAAGAAAAGTGTTAGTGAGCACACAGTTCCATAGATAGAGCATTTCAATATAATCCAATTTTAATTGAGCTCCAGAGACTTTGATGTGCTGCCGAAGGTTGGGAGAGAGCTATTCCAGGGAGAAATTAAAGCAGCCCGGCAAGGCTTCACTACTTCAGACTGTCACCATTTTAAATAAGCATTAGCATCAGACTTAACCTTCCCCTATGAAAGATCTCACTTTTCTCCCTCTAGGTTTTTCTTTTTTTTCTTCAGTATGTATAAAGGCAAAGACACTTTCATCTTTTTATATACATTTCTATATTTCCTTGATTAAGTTTGAAAAGCATGTACTGGACCTGGGATGCATCTGAGGCTGTCTATTGGACCTTGTATTACAGTTCATGGAAAGAAGAAGCAGTAGTGTGAGGATTATTTTGCAACAGTCAAATGGCATGTGTGGATTTTCTCTCTAAGACTGCTCTAAAAGTAACCCGTCATTATACTACAAAGTTGAGTGGGGACTTATTTTAGCTTGGTTTCACCATTAATTCCCTTTAATGTAAATAAAGAAGAGAAAATATTTCACTGTAGATCCTCTGATTGGAAAAACGAGGTTCTTTCTATAGCTATATGTCCACTGGCTGGTTTTTGTTGTTGTTGTTGTATGGTTTGTTTCATGCATAACAGGGAAAACCAGTAATATAACATTTAGAATAGCAATTTTCAGACTTTGTTTTTGCACAGTGAGGGGATTAGAAGGTGACTGTAAACTTTTGAACTGTTGAATTAAAATTTCTGCTTCATTTAATTACACTGTTATGATCCTTTTGTACGACTTTATTTTCTCTTACAAATGTGAATACATGCAAAAAACTCTAAAAAGAAGGAACATCTTAATAATATGGTAAAACTGAGGATCACTGTATATTTTCCAGCATATTAATTTACATTGGACAGCATTTCATGTTTGAGAGCTAAGACACATTTTTACATGACTAATTTTCCTGGCTTTGAATTCACCCTCCTCCACACCCTATTTTTTTCTTTTCTCTTTATATCTGACTTCCTTGGCTTTCAGTGAAAGTGAAGCAAATTTGTAAGTTGCTGAGATCACTGTCTGGATGAACTCAGTACTCTCAACAACTACTTCAAGCAGTGGCATTTGGGATATTTGGTTGCAAGGAAAAGATGCATCTTGGGAAATTGAGTCTATTAGAGATAGATTCTTGCATAGAGTGCTTATGTTCTTTAAAAGGAATGTGATGCACATCAAATCCGGACTTCATGGCAGTAGAAATAGAACCAATCACTGTACACGTAGTAATCTGTCTATACAAGTTAGTAGGGTTTATTTTCTTCTAAAGTAATTAGCCTCTTCCCCACAAAAAAAAGAAAAAAAAA
>VZTE01005066.1:796603-896307 GCA_013397775.1 Eulacestoma nigropectus | reverse complement strand
TTAGCCCCTCCCCCACAAAAAAAAAAAAAAAAAAAAGAAAAAAAAAAGGTAAGACTCGATTAATAGGAGAATTTGAATAGTTGGCTGTTGTAATCTATTTAAAAAAATGGAAATATCTAATCTCTTTCTAAAGCTTGAGTTGAATCCCATTTTATTATTTTTTTAATTAAATAAAAGTTAAGAAGCAATTAATTGAGGCTGTATGAGAGAACCCTTTTTGACTGGGATTGGCACGCTTTTTTCGTAGTCACATTGTACCCAGAAGTCCATAAAATTTAAATACCTTCTGTGGTGGAGCAGCTTGTAGTGGATAAAAACTGAGGCACATTCACACAAAGTACCTCTACATGCTGACAGGTGTTGCAGTAATTTCATACTGGGAACCTGGAGTTCACCACAGGAAAGCCTGTGAGTATGCCTAAATTTATGACATGCAGGTTTGCATTCCAGTTGGCTAGATATCCAAAGAGGATGGACTTGTATATCAAATCTGCTTTGCGCAGATGTTGGAAGACTAAATGTGTTCCCCAGAATCCATTTTTAGTAGCCAGCTGAGTAGATATTCTTAATATTCTTCGTAGTTGTCATGAGGATTTTTTGAGTAGGATTAGACCTCCCAAATATTTCAATTATCTATAATTTTGACATTTAAATTGTTGAAATTAAAAAAGATGATGGTTAGGTATGAGAAAGTAGACATAAAATATACAGAATGCACATACAAAAAAAGATGTAAATATGGTTGCATTCATTGAAAGAAATATAAAAATAATTTATAGAGTTTATATATGCAGCTTACATTTGATACATGTCAATTTTAGTAGTTTTTATATTTTGTATGGAGTTATTTACCAGTGCTTAGTTATGGTATCTAATAAAAATATGTTCTTTAAAACGAGTACAGAATGCACAGATATTTTTCCTGTAGTATTAGAACAAAATAAGTATAGTGAAGTGCAAACTAATTAAATTATTATTGAGTAACAGCAGGCAGTTTGCAAATACTCTGGGTTAAAATTCTCAGAAGAAACTTTGCTATTCTTTCCTTGCACAGACTTGGTAATAGATAACATTCCGTAGATGATACAAAAAAGTACAGTAGAATTTTGGTTGCTATTGGACCTGTAGATTAGGTTTTTCCTGGTGCTATAATTTCTTGTCTTCTCCAGCAGTGCAAAAACCCCTCATCTTAAGCGTGTTTTAAGTGGGTTAATAAAGAATCAGTTGGTATTGCAATACATTATGAAGATGAAGATGCTTTGATATGTGTTCACCATTATTCACAGGCAGTGTAATTGTACTTTGGGGGCTTAGAAGTTGATATAACACAGAGTAGCCCTGAATCTACTCTAAATTTGGACTCCAAGCAGACTGATTTCCAGGAGTCACTGGTGCTCCATACACAACACTTCCAGGCACAGCTGTGTGTCCGGATGCAATCCTGTGCCATGTGCTCTGGGATGACCTTGCTTGAACAGGGAGGTTGGATCAGATGAACCACTGTGGTCCCTACCAACGTGACTGATTCTGTGACTCTTTGAGCTGTAGAATTTTTAATTTCTTGAGGATTTTGCATGACTGTTACAAACTGTATTGCAGAAATTTTGGGGATGGTGAGGATGTTGTAGATGTAGCAGATATATATTACTTAATAAATGAATGTATTTATTTTTGAGTATAAAAATTAATTTTAATCTATTGCTAAAATTTAAGGAGTAGAATGTGCTCTGATTATATTCCTAAATATTGGGATTAATGAAACAGCTTTTGTATGTGAAGTTGAAAACAAAGTATTACTGGGTTTTGATCAACCTTGTATAGGAAGAGATATAGGAACATAAAAAATTAAGCCTGGTAGTAGAAAGAATTTGAATTCTATTGACTTTTATAGATCTTAAATCATGTGCATTCTGCACTGAATAAATCAGATGCAAAACTGCTAAAATTCAAGATGCTTCCACGTATCTCCTGTATGACATGAAGTTCACATCTATAAAAAGAGGGACAAACAACTATCGTTCTACTTTCATTTGGTAGGAAATGGGTAATGTTTAACAAAACCCTATATTTACACTTTTCCTAAGACCAGTTATAATGCCTTCAGTTATTAGAATGTTAAGAATTTGTGATATGGTACATTTGAGTATTTATGCATTTTTTTATTGCATTGCACTTTTGAATAAATATATGCAAGTTCTGGGAAAAAAACCAAGAAAACAAAACAGCCAGAGAATTTTATGATGTCTTTATTCTTGGGAAAGAGCACATCATATACTTAGGGATACCATACATTCTTTATTCTTCAAACTATTTTGGTGGTTTTTTGCTTCTGCTGCAACTTTTCTCAGCTAAAACTCACACAAATTCTGTGAAATCTGCCTATAATACAGGTTTAATAAAGCTGCATTTTTTGTCAAAGAACTATTTATTGAATAAATATCCTGCTTTGGTTTCAACTTGCAGGCATTTCTTAACACTGTGTTCTCTCTGAATTTGTAAATATTAAAAGTCCTTTCTTTCAATTGCGTTACTTTTGCTGAGGAGAATGAACCAGTTAAAAGAAAAAGAAGCTCTCCATTTTTATTCCTTAAAAAAAGTCTGGTTTTGCTCAGGTCATATCAATTTCATGTCCTTTTTGGCATGCCCACTAAACTGTAATTTGTGCGGTTCTAATTGAAATAATTTGATTGCATTTCACTGCTGAGGCAGAATTGCTCAGAGCAGTTTGAGTCTGAGATCACCACTCCCCAGTTTGGATTGATCTCTGAGCATGAGATGTGGAGTGAGAATGGAAACATAGTTCTGTTAACATTTCTCACTAGATTTGAGTCTGACATCCCATTGTTGCCAAAGTCAACAAAAAATAATTTTAAACCTTGTGAGGTAACTGACACAATCTGCTTCAGTCCTGTGGCTACTAGTACTAATTGTGTTTCTACTTTTGATTTTGCCTTTTTTGTTTCTTCAACCTCTGTGGTTTGAGTTGGGCTGTGCTCTAATATGGCTTTCTGTGGCACTAGAATATATTTGCCTTCTGATTCTCCACATGTTTCTCCAGCCAGTACCATCAGCTTTATTCCTGGTTTTAAAATCCTTGATTCAGTGGAGCCTCTGCTTAAAACAATAATTGCTGAATGTGTTTGAAATTAGAGCCTAAAAAAGGCCTCTGCCTACCTTTTCTAAAGTGATATTGTCTAAATCTGCTACTTCTTCCTGATGCTGTTCTTCCCAAGAATGTCGGTCTATTGCTGGCATTTCAGGAGTTGCCTAAATTGACAATCTGTTTGCATGTTGCATAGGAAGAAAACTGTGCAAAGGTACAGAGATCAAAATTAATGATAAAATAATTATTATTCAGAATTTTGTTTGCACTTATTCTTATATTTAAAACTATGCACTGGTGTTTCACAAATGCAGTGTTAGAAAAGGTGTATTTAGAATACAAAAGATATTGGAGTAGGGTTCGGTTTTTTACTCTAATTACTTTGCTGCAACTACTTCTCAAAAAATCCCAATATCCTTTCCATCCCTTGCCTAAAACACCAAATCATAACATGCAAAACCATTTTGCCAATGAAAAGAGGAAAATGGCTTTCAAGTGGACCAACTTCAAATAATTTTTCAGATGACTGCCAATGAATGTGGGAATAAGAGCATCTGTTGCTTTAAGCTGAGTGGGCATTGTTTTAATGGATAACAAAGTGGTATGCTGACCAGAGAAATCAAATTTAGAAAAGGTTTGGATGAACAGAACCTCATGTTTCAAGACAAGGGGCCTCTTGAAAGCTTAAAAAAACATTGGAAGTAGAAGTATAAGCTGAGAATATTTGGCAAGCAAATAAAGTCCAAAACCACAAAAATAATATCTGCATTTTTTAGATCCCTGAAGAGGAGGAGAAAAATGAAACAGGAGTGCCAATATTTATTTTTTAAAAAGTCCTAAAAAAGATTTTTAAAACTGATGTGAATTGAGAAATTATAATGGCACATAATACCCAGTTCATCCTGCAGAGCGTAACATTACAAGAGCTACTTGGAGGACAGCTTTTAAGGCTTACAAATAAAGACACATTTTACACAGAAGCATGTTATAAAGAAGAGGAAAAGAGACCTTAATGTAAAGAGAAAGTGAGAACATTTTACTAGACCAAAATGTGCAAAGACAAAATGATAACATAGTATTTTGGTGAGATTTTAGAAGTATCTAACGTGATTATGGGAATTGAGGCCAAGAAAATGTCCTTAAAGTGGTCTAAATGTATAAAAAAGTAGTAAGAAGTCAATGAAATGCTAGGACATTAAATTCCTTTGGATTGTCCTTCCTGTCTATTTACATTCTCAATTTCCCATTTTAGAAAAGCAAAATACAAGGTGGTTCATTATTTGAACTTACCTGACTTTGAATTTTCTTAATAAATATAACTTCTTTTTACACTTGTCTATCTTGACATGGTATGTCCCTTGTTATAGTGTATACTTATTTTTCCTGCTAAATCTAAAAGTTGATCACCCTCAGTACTTCATCAAACATTTTGAAATGATAAAATGTTTACTCAATATGGTATTTCATAAACCCTAGGAGTGTGATTCCATGCCATCAATGTCTGTCATCTCGATCTGTATTTAGAGTACGTGAAACAATCATGCAGTCTGCCATGTACTTGGAGTGAACTCTGTGTTGTTAGGTTGTTCTGGAGAAGAAAGTTTGCTGTGTGTTCATAGGAGCCATTTTTCTTAACCCATGAGGACCTGCATTCAGAATTTCACATTTTCCTTGCAGCAAACTGCAATGCTAGACAACTCTTGAAAAAAGGGAAATCCAAATCCCTGACAGGAGAGAATGATTTTCAGTAATCAATTTCATGCATTTCTAACCTCTAAAAGCATACAGTCATGCCAAACTATTTTCTAAACGCCTATTTTGTACCTGGGCCAGGTGCATAACCACACTTCTGTAGGTGGCACTCTGATGAAATAACTACACACTGTGATTCATTTTCATGAAGTCCTCCATGTTTTCTCCTCCGTGGAGCATGTTCAGCGAAGGGCAACAGGGCTTACGAAAGGACTAGAGAACATGTCTTGTGGGAAACAGCTGAGGGAGCTGGGGGTGTTTAGCCTGGAGAAAAGGAGGCTCAGGGGGAACCTCATTGCTCTCTACAGCTCCCTGAAAGGAGGGTGTAGCCAGGTGGGGGCCAGTCTCTTCTACCATGCCTACAGTGAGAGGACCAGAGGAAATGTCTTTAAGCTGAGACAGGGGAGATTCAGATTAGATATTAGGGAAAGTTTTTTCACGTTTATTTCACCGTTCATCAAACAAACCCACAAAAAGATCAAGAAATATATTACATATTAATGGATACAATCATTTTGCACTAGATATAAACAAAGCTTGAAAAATGTTACGAGCATCAATCGACACCTTCCTTAAGAAATCAGGTTAGAATTAAAATACCCTGAATCAGAAATGTGGTTTCAAAAGACAAATGATAAATTTCCACTGAAAACAATACAATTCACATACATAGGCATAATTAATCACCCCAAAGAGCTATTTAAAAAAAGGAAGTATGTAACAATTCTTTGCAACAGGCTGCAGAACAGACCGTTCTTACCGTAAAGTTAGTGACTGAGAATAGATAGGATTGTCCAGGCTGCTTTCCTTAATTTCTTTATAGCACTTGATTTTGTGATTATTTCAATTCCAGAAACAATAATCAAAAGAAAAGGGCCAGAATATCCTTTTGTATGCTGTGTCTGGTGCTATGAGATACCAAAAAATAATATAAAGCAGCAAAAATGAGCCTCGGTACTTAAGTGTTCCTTCTGTGGAGATAATCTACCAGGGATTCTAGCAAAGTGGACACTAGTAATTTTGGTCTTCTGGTTAGTGCAAAATTCCAGCTGTTAATTAGCAATTCATTATCAATAATTGAATAACTACTGAAGTAGGTTCATGATTAAAAATGTATTGACTCTTAATTGAAAAGAAAAAAAAGATCTTGATTACATCAGAAATAAAATTAAAATAATGGAGCCTTCATATTTGATCCAAGGAGGAAAGCACTTTAGTAATGGTTCTGCTTCTCTTCTCTAGAGCTTTCCATCTGTATCCCGTGCTGCTTTAGTAACCTAATCTAAATAAGTGTCACCAATAGATGTTCTTCCATATTACAGAATCCTGAGTTTCAGAGGCTTCTCATTCTCTTTTTAGGTGGGAGCTTCATCTTGCTGCAATGAATTCTAGAAAATAGATATCTTTGAAACATACGCATATTCCTAAGTGAAAAGGTTTTACAAGGAGAAATGGGCTTTAAACCAAACAGCTGCAGCTGATATTAAAATTGAAAAGTGTGCTTAGTTCAAATGTAGATATTGGATGGTTGTTTTTTATTTTAATAAAGACAGCTTATCTGAGATATATCTAGAATTCTGTGCTTAGTCATGAATTTTCAACTATTAAAACATGCCTAGACAGGAAGTCTTCACAAATGTTTTTAGGAGAAAATCTCATAAAACTATCAAAATAAGCAGTACTGACTTTAAGTATAAATAACAAAGTGATGGAAGACATGGAAATTTTGCCTTCAGATAACTAGGTAACATAATTTCAGTGTATTTGCATAGTGAAGTAGTTATTTCCATGTTTGTATGAATAATGACATATACAATACATACATTCTGTAAAAAAATGTAAAATAGCCAGGACTTCATTCATGTCCTATGAGAAAGTGTAATGCTAAAAATCATCCTGGAAGGAAAAAAAGGTTGTATAAACCTTTTAAAGGATTCAAATTCAGAAAAATAAAATTACTTTGATTTGGCTGTTATGACAACAAGAATCCTGCAAAAATGTCAGTTATACCTGCTGTAAATTGCAGATATCTAATAATGGGAGGTGTAATGCATCACATGAAAACAGTGTAAGATGAATGTTACAGAGGATGGCAAAAATGGGTAGTATATCTTGTACAGGAAAATGTTACAACAGAAAATACTGAAATGATTCAGATGATTTGATAATGGCATGATAATCTGATATTTGTAGGACTAATAGACAGTTAAGAAGAGTGTAATTGAGGGCATTAATTGAATTATAGACTCCTTTCTTTCCTCTGATTTCCTATTCCATTCTACTGTTTTACTGGAGTGCTGTCATAAGTCATTCATTTCATAGTGGGCTGAATGTACCTCTATGTAGTTGCAATTGCTTTATACTTAATTTAAAAAGAGGAGGAAGTAAAAGGCAACCAATGAATGATTGGTATACAATGTGCTTTTGGTGTTGATCTATAATAATTAAGCTGTGGTATACATCAATACATCATAAATGTATTACTGTGAATCCTCTAAAATGTTAATGTATAGGATATAGTTAGTAGTAAACATTTCTCTTTACAAAAAAAATAACTAGAAACATTTTTGATACAAAAAGTGGTTTCCTGAAGCATGGTCCTTTGTCAAGGAACTAATTCTTTGGAAAATTTGCTGGCTGCTATAGATCTGGTTACAGCTATATACATTTCAAACTCCTCCTTCTGAGAGACATTTCTCATATTTTAGTTTTTTAAATGTGAGTGGTTTCCTCAGAATTTCCTCTCTTTGCCTTAAAAACCTGTGTATTTACAAAAATTATGTATCAGATAGCAGCAGAATACATTCAAAGAAGGAGAGTGCTTAAATCTTCAGAGTCATTGTTCTTACCCACCTGAATTGCACATACATGATACCAGCTGTATCCTAGCATCTGATGTCAATGAAAGAAAACCAAGGAAAATTTGGTTTATTTGTCTTATCAAAGAAAAGGCTAAGCAGTAACTGGATCCAGTCTGTAATTACCAACACAAGGAAAAGTTACCTGATACTAGAAAGCTCACAGACAAAGGTGTCACAAGATCTACCAGAGTTCAAAGTAAAAATAAGGTGCAGATTTTTAACCATTGCAAGAATTTAGCATATGAGATAGCATTCCACAGCTGACCGATGACTGAATGGAGGGAGCACATAGTCTCTTGCATGTGTCTGAGTGACCTCCAAATAATCAAGCTCCTTCTCGTCTTCTAAGCTGTGTTTAACTAGTGTGGAAAGCTAAGGTGAATGAAACAGTGTCATCAGCCACAATGTTGGTCTAAGAGTTCTGTCTGTAACTTATTCTCAAGTAAATAGTACAGGGGGATCACTGTGTTCCTCTGAGTGGTTTCTATCAAGGACAGAACTAACATTTGAACGCTTTTCTGTGTGCTGAAGCACTTTTGTGTTGTTGCTGTTATTACCATCCTCTCTGAAATAGACTCATCATGGTTATGAGGTTGTACACCAAGTGCACAAACTTAAATTAGCTTTTTCATATATGGAGACATGTTACTAACTTGAAGCTGCATCAGTGAAAAGATTGAAAAAATACAATTTCCATTTCCTCAAGCATGAAGGATCACTGACAGCAGCAGCATATGGTCTCCTTAACATTTTCCTGTTCAGAAGCTGGGGGAGGTCATGATTACGGAAAGCAAAGACCTCAAATGAGTGAGTAAAGCACTGCAAGCTGGCATACGACAGTTTTTGTAAACCAAACAGAGAACAGAGAAATTCAGTCTCTCCAGTCTGAAACCTTCTTTTTGCATTTCCCTTTCGGGAAGGTGTTCACTATATTTCTTTGTTTCACGGAGGCTGCAATTCTCATAGTGGCTGCAGCCTAGGTAAAGGCACAGTGTACAGAGCCTGGGAAATGCAAATGGGTGTGGTGAGGATCCCCGTCCCAAACAACTGACTCCTCCTAGGAGTGCCATAGCAGAGCCTGCCTGAGCAGAGGTGCAAGGCTGAAGGAAGCCTGCCAGCTGAGGAAAAGGATTGGAAAAAGATTGTTCTACAGTGCATGATACAGATGAGATAAGTCAATAAAGATGTCATCAAATTAAATTGTGTCTTTTTTGTCTATTTATTGAACATCCAGAATACTGAAAGAAAAGTGGAAAAGATTATTTAGATATTAATATCTAGTCTTATGTTAATACATTCAATCGCGAAACTGTAAAATAGGAAAAGCAATGCTAATTTTTAACTATTTTATTTTAAAATATTTTCACATTAATTTTAAAATGCAAAATTACAAATTGGTAAATTTTGTTCATGGTTTGGGATATTTGATGTACCTAACTTTATAAAAATTGTTAAGGAGACATACTGGTTTTGCTAATTTTTCTATTTATTAGTGGAATGGGAGGCCTTGTAATTTATGACCCTGAAGTGGATGTGAATAGCAAGTTATATTATTTTGGTTGTACTTTGCACACGGCAGCCTCAGAAGTAAATCTGGTATCTGATACATAACTGACAACTGTGTCATGCACACTGTTGGAAGAAGATACAGCTAAGCATAATTGCAAGAGTGTCTGTTTCCCTGTGCTTGCTTGTAGAGTTTGGAGTTTTGGTGTTTTTGAGGAAATTAATTTGATGTGACACATGAGAAATAGATCTTAGGAGTATCCAGTTACGGTAATTGCGGATATTCTTCTAACAGCAGATACTTCTTTTTTGCATTTCTTAATGCAAAATTTCTTAATTCAAGTTCATTTTAAGTCACTGTTTTTAAGTGTTAAAGAGACACGATTAACTTAATTGATGGGTAAAATTTCCTATGTTCTTATGCAATATTTTATTGAAAAACTCCTGCTAGTAACTATCACCTTGACTTTCTTTAAAGGTCCTTGCCTATACCGAAGGCCTTCATGGAAAATGGATGTTCAGCGAGATTCGAGCTGTTTTCTCAAGACGTTATCTTCTCCAGAACACAGCTTTGGAAGTGTTTATGGCAAACAGAAGTAAGTCACAGTTTATATTTGTCGCATAAAATTGTGCTAGTGGTTATTTTGTCTTTTATTTATTAATCTTAAAATTAAAACTCTGTGCTTCCTTTGATAAAGTGCTTATGTGTGTTCTATAATACTTACTCGTGTGTATTCAGTGAAAATTGTATTAAAATCAATCACATAAATCAATCTCACTGCTTTCTGTGCAGCAGTGAGATTTATTTACGGAACCAGATCATTGCGAGTGGTAAATTCTTCAAATGCTGCATGGGAAATTTGCTTTTTCTGTTGTCTCACCCTTCTCCTCAATTGTCTGTAAATACTTTAGTGAAATAAATAAAAGGATCTTTTCTTTTGTAATTATAAAATGAATTAAAGTATAAAAGTACCAGTTCATTAAATGGATCCACTCAGTTTTCTGTATGTGCTACTCTGAATCACACTTCAGTGGCTGGTGAGGTGTATAAGAGGTCTTTCTTTTACCCTCAGGAGCTCTGATGTAAGTTTTGATTTCAGCTGGAGAGGGAATTAATTCCTTGTTCCTGGGTGTTTTAAGGCACTAGTTAGAAGAGCAAATGTCGTGCCAACTACTAAACAGCTTCTCAGCCTGATAAGAGATTATATGGGTTAATGTTAAGGTGTTGTTCCTCTGAAGTAAACAACACTCAGATCTTCTGCAAAATGAGAGAGTTAATGCCAAAACGTTACCCAGCTAATTGTACATAGGTGTGAAGAATGTCAGGAATTTCTGTTGAACCTTGGATCCCCAGGAGGATAAAAGTGGAACAGATTTCTCTCCCCAGATAAAAACCAAAGCACTTAAAAAATGTGTGCAGGTAAAGAAACAGACTTCTGCAAATGTTTTACTGGTACATATTTTCCTTTCTTCATTTAGCTTCTGTTATGTTTAATTTTCCTGACCAAGCAACAGTGAAAAAAGTTGTGTACAGCTTACCACGTGTTGGAGTAGGAACCAGCTATGGTTTGCCACAAGCCAGGTAATTTAATTAAAATAGTTTTTATATTTTGTGTTTATTATGTTATACAGTTGATACATTTTTAAATGTCTGTACTAGAACATTATTCCTGTCATGAAACTCGAGATTTTCTTTTTCTTGAGGTTAGTATGAGAAACATTACCCTTTACTTACTATATGGTCTATTAGTATATAGAATAGAAGTAAAAGTATTGTAAATTAGATGATTGTATTTTTTTTCTTTTCAATTACAGGGAAATAAGTATTTTCCAGTAAAAAAAACTTACACTTTATCTCTTCAAAGTCTGGTTTCCAGTTAGGTTTTATAAATGTATAGTCAAATGTTCATCTTTGCTGGGATTGTTATGCAGGATGTGAAACTGCACTTGACTAGATTTTGTGTTTGCTGAATGTAGATTATTTTATCTATATGAATGTGAGGGGATTTTACTTCATTTCTTATCAGTGTAATGGCTATTTTGCAACTTCAAAATTTCTTCCATTAATTAGCATGATGCATTATTCTTCTTCTCTTTCCAAAATTAAGGAGGATATATATATTTTTGAAAGAACAACTAAGGTTCAGTTTTAGAGATTTTTACATACTATGGACAACCACGGTTTTTATTTTCTCATCAACATCAACATCAAATTAGCCTATGGCCAGAAATAAGGCTGGAAATTGTCAGATCCTATATTATAAAAGTATTCCTATTTCAGGGATAGGTGAGATGATCTTCATGTGTACTTCACTGTGTTGGAGGGGGGACATTTTTTTTGTTTGTTTTTAGGTTCAGGATTAACTTCTGGTCAAAATGTGATAAAAATGAAGAAATATAAGGGAGTGAGGAAAACAGCATGACAAACAAAATATGGTGCTTTGGGCTCAGACCCCTATTTGGCTTGATTTGGCCGAAAGCCAATGACTTAATCATCAGTGTAGTGTCTGGGATGTATCTTTCTCTTTCTTTAAAAACTTTACAAACTAAAACTTCACATTGTCCTTGTTTTATCCCAGTGCAAAATGTGGAAATACTCTGAAGTGTCAAAGCATTTGTACAATTGGAGAACTATTTCATTCCCAGATGAGCATCATTCCCTGTCATGAGCTCAGGAGTCTCATGATACCTAAGGCTTGATCTCCTGAATGTGCTGAAGTCTTTAGGCAAACTGCCAAATTTCTCGAGTTTTCATTGAGATCAAGGTGAAGTTGAGGCATTCTTTTGGAAGGCGCATCTTGTTAATATTTGCATTGTTCTTCCATATACTAAAGTTAAAGGAAATGCTGTCTCTAAATGGAAAGTATTAGTATTCTTTTCTGAAATAGAAATGGCCACAAGTTCTAGTACAAACAAAATGCAAATTTCTCAATCAGAATTTCATATTTACGGTGACATTTCTTACTTTTGAAATTCATATCCTTTGTGCATTATTCAGTGAATAATTGTCTGCAAAAGTTTGTTGATACATAATTATTTAGAAAAGTTTCAGCTTCAATATAATATGCAGTTATTTCCATACCTTTTTGATTAAATTTCAATTTGAATCGAAAATGGGCTTGCTAGCCTTCAGAATATATCTGGCATATGGTAGTGAAGTTATTTTTCTTTCTTTTTTTTGTGTAATCATGGTATGATTTATGCACCATAAAGACTCCGTAATCATGTTTTTTTCCCTTGTCTGCGTGCTCTTATTGTCTTCAATAGGATTGCAGTGGAGTAACTGAGGGGAAATCTGGCTCTGTAGTTAATCTTTTGTTGATGTTAGAATATAATTTTCCTTTCTATGAACATGTTGGCTCTGGAATGCTAATTTTTTTAATTATGCTTATTTGTATAACTAACATAAGGAGAAATTATGCTAAGTAACCAAAAGGAGCTGCTGTACCGAGTAAAACATTATCCTATTTTTATATCATCACAATTTTCCAGATTAAGTTGTACCTTAAAATATCTTAACAAAAGCAGACCTTTCTGGTTGCTTTGCTTAGGTTCTTTGGTTCCATTTATGCAAGTAATATTTCCTCTCTGATACTACTTTGACAAAAATGTCACCTAGAGTTAATTACAGTATCATAAAGGCTTGCATTCATGATGGAAACAAAGAAGTAAATTACTTTTAATGCAGTACATGGCTTTTAAGTGTATTTCTGTTTTCATGGTGAAATCTTGCAATTAACAAATGTGCAAGGAAGTAGAAGTAAATAGAAATATTTATGATCTAATGGCTCAAAGGATTAGAAGCAGGTGAACCATTATGACTTCCTAAGACTTTACAGACCTGCTGTTCTGAGCAAGTCTTCAGTTTGCCTCTTTGCTGCCTTTTCCAACAGCCTGTCTAATACTTTGATTCAACAAAGAGTTCAAGCCTGTGCTTAATGTTACAAAGAAGTAATTACATCCTTAAAATTGGTCACATGTTGAAGAGCTCAGTCTGATTTGGTAATCAAATTAGTCTGTCTTTGATAAACGCATTTTCACTGTTCCTGAAACATGTTGCATTGATTGTAGTTTCCTTATGACCTTGCCAAATGATACAACTGGGCAGACAATGCTGTGTCTTTTAACTTCTGCAGCTCCATATGATTCTACATAGGTAGAGTAGTATCCACGTTTTTAACACAGTATTATCAGACTACTTTTGATGGTTCTAACACCTCACATGTAATTTACTGATGTCTTTTTACTGAAACCAACATCACAGTTCAGAAACCAACTGTGAGCTGCCTGATGGTTTTGTAGCATGTAGAGATCAAAGAATTGGTACAAGGTACAGTATCTTTACCACTAAACGTACTGACGCCTTCCACTGAAATTCTGTGGGCTATTAATGCATTAGAGAAAACAATTGCTCCAGTTAATAAAACTAAGAAATTCAAGTGATGATTTTTTTTTTCTGAAAAAAATGTATTTTGGCTGTTACAGTAACTATATTCAACATCAGCTCAGCTCTGCCATGTCAGTAGCTTGGTGATGGATATGTAGATCTCAATACAGCTGGTTGCAGAGGTTGATTTTTGTGAACGGAGAGAGGTAGAAAAACTAAGATTTGATGCCATCAGAGTATAAAACCCTTTTTAGAACTTTGATTAAAAGTGAATATTGATGAGTTTCTTGTCAGAATTCAGTGACTTTCCCAAGTCTTTATTTCTTTTTTTCCTCTGAACAGCAGCAACACAACACAAAACATCATGCAAGTGGAAGATACTTAAATATTCTTTGTATGAGATTGCATTGTAGCTAACTAAATTAAAAGTGACTCTGAAAGAGGGTGTGTCATATTCCACATATGGGATATATAACATCCCTTCCTTCACCAAAATGGTATGAAGTGTTTTCTAAATACATTTAAATGTATAAAACTTGAAAATTGGATTATTCTGTTGTACATCAGAGTCTTCTGCAGTTCCCATTTTGAGTAGATATTTCATGGTTCTCTAGAAGCAAAGGAAGCACATTCATTTGTGCATCTTCATATTGGTGATGGCATGCTGAAGAAAGAAATGGTTTGATCAAAGTTGGGTGGTTTTAGCAAAACAGAAAACAGTGTGGCTTCCTGTGTTAGCTGAAACAAGCAGGTGTGGAACCAATTTATTGTGCATAATTTCTTCCAGTCTGCTGAAAAAACTGTGAATCTTTCAAACACCTTAGATATGGAGTAAATAAGGACATTTTTTGTATATTTTGATTTTCTGTAGAGTTCACTCAAATCAGGCATTCAAATGCAAAGTCCAGCACTTGACAGTTTATAGATTTTTTAGACTCCCTAGGAGATGTGAATAAAGTCTAAAAGCAGCTACTAAGCTGTACTGATGCATAAACATTGTTTTGTCATGAGAGGAACAGAAAGTCTGTGACATAAATGCTTTGTAAATTTAATGACCTCTTTAGTATTTTTATTTTCTGTGTTTATTAATTTGTATGTAGCATTAGTAAAAATTTACTGGAAACCATACGTCTTTGAGAGTTCTACTGTAAAAATAGTTGTTATTCTATAAAATGCAATATGAAGTATTACATTCAGATATTTCTTTAGATAAATTGTTTCATAAGAAGAGTAACAGAAACAACTTTAAAAAATTTTGTATTGTCTCTTGTGTACTAGTAAAGTGCATTTACCTTTGGTATCCTATAGTCTACTGTAAAATAAGGCTAGCCAAGCTGGCAAGACCTAATATACTGTTATTTGGGTAAATACACTTGCAAGCTCATTTTCCTATGCCCAATTTGTAAGCTGAAGTATGGCAGGCATTGACAACCTACACACTGGCAATTTAGACGAATAATTGTAATAACTGTACACTCCAGTCGCATGCCAGTCCTCACTCACCCTTTCTCTGGAAAAAAGAGTTTAGTGCATCTCTAGGATATGTACATGTATCTTTAGAAGTAGATGATTCACGTTTCTGTAAACACTGCCCAGTTTGACACCTTGTATAGGACTTAGTTTTAAGAATATACTCAGCTTTCAGAGTCTAGAAATAACACATAGTGTGCTCAGGGTGCAGGTGAAAGCTGAAGCATTGCGTGTCTCTAGTCTTGATCAGTTATGTAAATACTACTACGTGCATTCTTTAAATTCACTAAATTCAGACTACACATTAGGAATTGTCTTTTTCATTGTTGTTTTTAACAAGTATAAACATTTCTCTATTTTGACACATTTCTAAGATCTAAATTTCTTCTAAAAAAGGTATCTGATGACATTAATATTTTTTCCTTTTAAAAATTTCCTTGTCTTTTTTTTTCAGGCAACAACTATTTTCTCTAGAAATGAGTTTTTAACAATGAGACTGCTTCTGCCTATTGCAGATGTTTTTCTTCAGTGTTAGTCTAGACTGACTCAAGTCCCCTATATTTTACCAACCAGGGACAGTGTATAGAATGATTAATTTAAGACTTGGTGCATGGTATTTGGTTATTGTGATGTTGTCAAATTGAGTATAGAAGAGTTGAGTTTTTCTGCTTTTCTCTTCCTTGGCATGTAGTTTGATTCTTTCTCCCTTATCCAGTCATGTAAGTTTCAAAAATTGTGTGGAAATTGAGTATCATAGAGGCTTCTGCTCCTCTTCCAAATTTGAATGAAATGCAATTTAGAGGTCCTTATGAAGAGACAGGCAGATGAACATGTGAGCAGATAACTGAGAAAAATTTGTTTCTTTCAGAAACCAGGCTATAAATAGAAATCTCCAAGCTTACTGCGATATAGGAAAGAATCATGGCTAGCTGACGATAGAGGAGGTACACAAATTGTGTAATAAATATCTTCAACCTGTGTGATGGAAGTGTATGTCACTTTAATCTATCACCCACTCACCTTAATGAACTTACCTCAGTATATCCTTTTGAAAGAGGGAAATGGTATTCCTCTTTTATTCCTTCTGGACAAGCCTGGCACCAGGAGGTCTGCAGTTTCTTTTAATCTCAGTCTTTTAACCAGATTCAGAATAAAATAAAACACAAAATATATTAATCTGATTTATTGCAATGTTTTAGTAGTGGTAAGATAAAATACAGTTCTTAATTTTAGCCATTTCTCAAATCAGGGTAATAGTGTCTTCTTGACTTCATTAAATGAAATAAAAAAGCCTCTGAGAGAATCTGAAATTAGTCACACTAATAATGTTGCACTACATCTTAACATTTAATGAGACTCTTTAAAAAAAGCATTCTTTAAATGTATTTCCTAGGAGAATCTCTCTGGCCACGCCCCGACAACTTTATAAATCCTCCAACATGACTCAGCGCTGGCAGAGACGGGAGATATCTAACTTTGAATATTTGATGTTCCTCAATACTATAGCAGGTAAGGCTTCTGGCTCTTTAATCCTTCGTAATATGTTTATGTTTGTCAAAGTCTTAAGCACTGTGACTTGATAGAACACATTTATCCCTCTAGAATTCAACTGCAGCGTTGTGATATATTCTGAAACACACACATTAAATTTTATCAGAAAATGCACAACCTATCACAGACACTTTAGATTCATGTATTGCTGTGAAGGCTGTTCCTTGCTCCCCTTCTGCCATTTCCTCTGCTGACAGCTTTGTCTGAAGCTTTATTAGAGTCAACAAACCATTGCCAGAGAGTGTCTGGAAATAATAATGGGAAAATGTAATTTCGCTACTTCATCATTCTCAGCAACAGCAACTAGACAGCAGAATAACAACAGTATTCGGCCTAGTACAGATGTCACCTGGATTGCGGTATGATTAGATTACAGCATCTTTTCTCATTTAGTTCTTTGAGATGAAATATAGTATCAGATTAGGTATTTAAAATGAGAAATAACTGCCATAGACATACATTTGTTATTAGCAATGGAAGAGCTTTTCTGGCAGTTGTCATTAATTAAACATTCAGGAAGATATTATTCCTTTCACCTTTCCCTTTTCTATGTGTTAACTCCAGTGTTAATTTTAAATGTAAAAAGCAGCAGTTTTCTACACCATATATAGAGATTTCCAGGAGGTTGTCTACTATTATGATTCCTGCCTGTAGCACACATGCTGCTTATGAACCTGCCTGTGGAGAGCCTCATACAGACATTTCACTTCATTGAGCATTGAAACCCAAATTAAATTCCACCAGGCATCACTTTGTACTCCAGTGTTACAACTCTGATCTTTTCTTGGTCCTGACTTTTATGCTAGAGGTTATCCTCAGGGCAGACGTGAGACACTTGTAAGTGTGAAACCCAAAGGTAGCGCTTGTTATGCTGACCAGTCTGAGGACAGTCACTGCGTTCTTGCCAGTAGGGCAGCGGCAGAATTCAGGATCTGTCAAATTCACTTGCTTTGAACCCTCAGGCTTTGGCCTCTGTGCTTAGATGGTAGTCGTCATCTTCCATGCATCCAGTCTTATGGATGTTAATAAATGTGTCATCAACTTATCCCAGTGTGATACAGATGTGTTACCACTGAACAGTTGGAAATCTGAGGGCATGTTTACCTTGTGCAGTGGAGCAAAAAGCAGAATCCCTGGAACTACTGGAGATCTGGGCTGGAAAATCCATATGGTGAAGTCCAGTGCAGGCTCACCAGCTTGGTTCCCAAGCATTTTAGCTGCAGTCCCGCAGATATCTGCTGGAGGAAGGAGCCCTGCTGAGCGTTTATTGCCTCTGGTGCAATGCCAGGAGGATGCCGCTATCCTGCTTCTGGACACTGGCCTGTCTCCAGCTGCTTCGTGCCTCTCACACATCCGCTGCCCTTCTAGTGAAGAGGAAATACAGGCAGACCCTTGCAGGCTCGGTGGCTGCCTCATCCAAACTTGGAGGATTTACTGGAGAACTGGGAAGTTAGCCTAGGTCCCCTCAGTCCTTGTCCAATACATTATCCACAGAACTGTCCTTCACTTGTAATTTCCTTTTTATGTATTCATTTCTTCTGTAAGCAGTGAATTTAAGCTCTTTAGCTGAAAATGGACAAGAGATAAGCCAATTTTTTATAAATTATTATTTTATTTTTAATCAGTTTAAAACACCAGGGTCATTAGTTTTTAGGTACCTCACCAAAGCATCCAAACCTGGAAGACAGCATTATGTCTGAAGTCAATTAGGAATTGCAGTAACACTTACACTAAAATATCTATTAGTTAACAAGCTTCAGCCTGAAGAGATTCCTTCAGAGTATCTCAGAGGTCTCAAGAGAAATATTTTTTGACCTGTTGTTTGATATCAGTATTGCTGGGAAGGCTTTATAGCCAAACACTTGGGGTGGTTGCACAAGACAGGTTTCTCTTAAGATCATTTAGTGTCACTTATAACAGGATGGCTTGATACTAGCATTCCAGGTTCCACCTGCTATGGCCAAGGTTTGAAGGATTACTGACTAATTGTTATTTTTGGTGTGTATCCATGAATTTGTGTCCTATTTGGAAGAGCAGTTTGGTCATTATCCCTAGGAGTGTCTCTGTCTGACTCAAAACATTTAATGTCTAGCAATTTTATTGGTATCAGTCTCTTACAGGTAAATCTCATTTGCTCATGTAATCTCATTTGTTAATTGCATAGGATGCCTTTCTCATTTCATAGCATTGTCTACCATCTTATAAAATCTTCCAGCAGTACGTGATTAAAAAAAAATTGGACTGAATTTATCCTTGGTAGCTGACCTTGCCAATGACACACACAAAACCTTTTCTGAAACTAACATCAGAGAATGAAAGCTGACTGAAACCCAACAGGCAATTCTACACATGACAATAAGCTCTTTATTCCAGTTCAGAAAAAATCCCAAAGTTTTCTAACTTTTTGACAGAAGCAAAAAATCCCCTCAAGTTATTTTTTTGAAGATCAACCAGGTTTTGTAGTTTTAATGAAGTTTGCACTTCATCTAGAAGGCTCACTTCCAAAAACTTGTGAAGTACTTGGGGATCTTTGCAAAGAATCTCCTCATAAAGTTCCTGGCAAGCCAGAAACCCACCCACAATAGAGTGCACGTGAGCTCGAAGTCCAGTCAGAGGGAGAAAGCTTCGAAAAAGATATATATGTTAGAAAGTCTAGAAGTTCTCACATTCCGAAGCTGATCCTGGCTCCACCATTGCAAGGCACTGTACCACCAGGGCCTGAGATCTGGGAAACTGCAGGGTCGACAGCTGTGAGGCAGCCTGAATGACACCACTGCTTTTACAGCTGTTCCTGTGTTTCTGTAAGTCTTCTTGAAAGATGTTCCTCAAAAATATTTCCCTTACAACAAATAGATGTTTTCTGATGAAGCACTAACCAAATTAATAACTCTACCAGAAATACAGTACTGGAAGCAAAGAACCTCGACTAACTTGTTGCCCTGGTTTTGATAGCAGCTGTTATATACACTGTTTGATAACTGTCCAAGTACACATGTATTAAACAGACACAAAATCTTATATGCACTGCAGACAGGACTCTCAGGAGTCAGAAGAAAATTCAAGATTTTCTATTTTGTACACAAAAATAGAGTACTGAATATACTTGTGACCTCCTTTCCTAAGAAAATAAGTATTTTCTTTCTTCTTGGAAATCCAGTTTCCAATTAGAGTCCCAATTATACTCTTTTGTAATGAGATTCCATAATTTCCTTATAAGTTGCAACTTCTTTGCCAGTAATTGTTAGTGTAGCAGCGATGACCTAGTTTTAGAATATAACTGTTTATTGAAGCAGCATCTTGTTCTCTAACAGTGTTGTTGTTTTTAGCTAATAAGAAATATATCCATCCATTTTTTTTGATTCATGTTGCATTAAGCTCCTACTGGCTTATTGAGCAAATCTGAGCTGTAGCTTAGTCAGAAACATGGAGGTTTGACATTTAAGAATTGTGGATTATCTGCTGGTAAGTAGGTGATACGTAAGGTCGCTTCACAGTTTTTTCTTCTCATCCAAATAGAGGTCCATTAACAACATGGTTCAGTACATCTTTTGCCCATTCTTTGTAGCTTCCTTTTATTTCTTACAATGGTACTTAATTAGTTTGTAGCTGTCTACAAAACACTAAGAAAGCACTCGTTTTCTTATGATCCTTCTCTGAAATTACACAAGAAGCAGTAGCCTTGGAAGAGAGAAGTTCAGAAGTGAGAGTTCTGTCACAGGCTTACTTCTCTCAGTGTGACATCATGCAGCTGGGTCCTTTCCCACAAGAAGTCCTTTGCCTGTTTGTTAATACTGTTAATTACACAGACTGGTTGGTCTCTGTATAACAGAACCACTGAAATAAATATTTGAATCTCTTCTTAAATCTCTGGTTTAATCTCTTCTTAAATACCTGGTTTGCTGGTATATCTGTCCTGAGAAGCATGGCCCCTGGCTGTTCTATATGTTCTTAATATTTGAAGTATCCTCTTGGAAAAAATCCATTGTTCTATGATGTTTTCTTTGAATCTTACATCATCCTATTACCCTCTCTGAAACATTGCCGTGCTTCATTTTTAGTTTAACTCTTTCTGCTGTGATCTGTGCTAATGACTTAATAAGTGTCTACTTCAGCTCTCAAAGATCTCTCTTTCTAGATCATTTCCTATCCAAGTGTATGTGATTGCTGGCACTTGCGTTGTCCTGATGCCCCATTGCAATTTCAGTTAAAATCTTTCTCCATCGTCAAACTCTCTAAAGTCTTGTTTCAACCTGTTTCTCTGGCCCTCTAGTCAGCTCTTTTCTCACCTCCCTATTCTGTTTCCAAGCCCTTCACCTCTTTCTTGCCCTCTTTTCTGGCTTGAGCATATTTCATCATGTTTACAGCTCTGGGCTTTTCTCCCAAAGGTAAACACTGCACTCTGCTACTTATCAATCAGTCTCAGTGTTATAATCTCCATGCCCCTGGTTTTTGTCCTGGTTGTGTAGACATAAGCCTTCCTGGTCACCTTCCCCCTCCTCCTTCTACCTACTTCATTCTCAGAGATCCTTTTGTTTTGAAGGCTTGGAAGCTGCAATGATTATACTAATTGTGCTTTCTGCACAGGACCAGCATATACATCAACTGAACTCTCTGGGTGATATAGGAAACAAGTAATTTTTACCAGTCTCATTTAAAAGATTATTGAAAAGAGTATTTAAGAGTAATCCCACTACAGCAAAAGGTATCAAGAGGAGTGAGAACAAGATTTTTTTTTTTAATATCGTTGCAGTGCTCACTGTTTTAGCTATAGGTCTAGATTTCAAATCTATTTCTCAGTATTTAACTAATTTCTTCTGTTTGATTTCAAATTGCAGTTTATTAAATGTGTGCTTGCATTTGTATTTAATTCTTTTAAATCCTACCTGCCACTGCTTTTAAGAGAAATGGAGTATAATTGCATCCATAATTTTTGTGAGTAATTTCTTGTAGTGGAAAGGAATTATTTTAAAAGGTTTGTGGAAAAAAATGACATCTTCAGTTAGGTAATAAATTCAGATGAACTTCTTCCCCCTCACCATTTTTTTTTTGCCTGTTTAGCATTTTCCACTTTTTTACTCTGTGATGTACAAGCCCTCACTGGTTAATTATGTATATATTTAGCTACTGCATGTGTTGGGCTTATTATTGTCATCTAATTAGATGTAACTCGAACTACTTACTTCCAGAAAAATCATTAAAAATTCTTTCCTAATGACCTAGAGATGACAAAATGTCTGTAAAGTGTGAAGAAGCAGACAAGCACAGGAACATCGCTCTTAAAGAGTGTTAATCCAGATGCTGCAATCATCTAATTAAACAATATTTTGCTGTCATTAACATTTTCACCAAGGAATTGCAGTTATAATTTCTTTGTCAGCTGTCTCTAGCTCACTTTACCTTAGAAACTAAAGTGCCATATAAAAACATTAAATTGGATGGTTTAATTAAAAAGTTTTTTTTTTTAATGAAGAAACATATCCAGTATTTCTGAGATCTCATTTACTATGCCTCATTTTTATTGTTCAAGTAGATTAGTGTCACAGGGCTTGCAATATTTAATATTCAGCCTTTAATATTAATCTCTGTAAGCCTACTTGAGGGGAAATCTGAAGCTTCTAAAAAGGTACAGGGACTACCAATAGCCCTACAGGTTTATGTTCTATATTTATTTAGCTAAAGAAAGAACCAAATAACTCTTGCTGGAAGCACCAGACAATTGATGAGATGGCTAAGTATATTCATCTGCTGACTTTACTCTGAAAATAATCAATTGTGAAGCCAGAACCGATCAAGACAGCACTTCTAATAAAGTGAAACCACTAATATTTATGCATGTTTAGAATTAGGGATTTGTAATCCCATTATAGGCCTAGATCTCTGTCCTCCGCTCAGATAAGTATAGATGTGTGGTCTTACCTCTTAGGTTTGGTCTCCTTTCACAATTTAAATTAGGTTCATCTTCTCGAGTCAGTTTTATTTGTTGATATTAAGGGGAAAATGGTTGAATTGCGAAAAATAAATCATTAACTTTTTTATGAAACAAATTAAGAGCTATTTTTAGTAGTAAATATCTTCATAAATAAAACATGTTTTATAAAAATTCAAGTAGGAAAGAACATAATTTTTTTTTTTACAAGCCTATGCTTATATTTACTAAATATATAATCATGAAGGCTTCATTGCTTGAAACTTATCCTACCTAAGCTGAGAGAGAAGCTGCTTCAAATTATTTCTCATTGTGGGGTAAAAAACTGCACAGAGGAGTTACTGCGGTGTTCTGACATAGAGCTAATGTCACATGATAATTTCTTCATGTGTCTATACTATAAGTAACCTCTCAGCGAAAGAGAACTCATACACCACCTAGGCTCAGGATTGTTTTTTTCTTGCCTTATTCACACATTTATGACTTTCCCATATGGAATGGAAAAAAAAAGTCAAAAACTTGTTGAGTGAATATTGAAATTGAATGAAATAAGTATCAAAATTAAATGAAATCACAGTATGAAAATATCTCAATTTTGAAATTAAAAGTAATTCTGTGTAACTCTACGTTTCCTTTCAAAATTTCACAAAAGGATGTTGTCGCTTTTTAAATGCTTCTATAAAATGATTACAGTTGAAGATTTTTATTACTGTGAGCACTTTTCCATACAAATTTTGATTCTGAAGAATCTTCATTTTTGCTTATGATTTGTAATAGACTACAGTCATCTCAGTCATTCTCTTCCTGGATCTCAAAGTTCTTTTAGTCTGCTCTCTGCATAAACGCAAATGTCTTTCTATTGTGGAAGCTTTTACACACTCTTCTGTTAACGAAATTAAAGATTTTGATGATGAGAAAAACATTTATTGTATGAAGCTGTAGTTTTATAGAAGCCATATTTTATAGCACCCTAAATTTGATAATCTCAAGAAATTTTACAAGTCACATGTAATTAAACTCTTGCCAAAGAGGAAAATAACATTCTGATTTGATGGTTGTGGAAAATGAGGCAGAGTTGTCTTCCTTCAAGACATATAGAGCCCCCTCCCAAAAGTCTAAAATAATTAATATTCTACCAGAGAATACCTTTACTTTTCCTCCCTTATAAGGATAAATTCTCGTATGCTTCTTGATTTAGTTGTTTGATACATTCTAGTTCTGTCCAAGAGTAATTTTTCATTCATTCATTCATTCATTCATTCATTCATTCATTGTTGATATTAAAGATGTGGATTTGTTTCTATCCATCATTATTTGTGTATGTAGCACACAGCGCTGGCATTGCTTTTTCAACAAAGTTATATTTGCACCTTAATTATTTTTTTTGTGTTCTTGTGAACATCTATGTATTCAAAGTATAAAAATGAGGACTCACTATTATTAAGAATATGCGCTTCTCCCGTATTCAGTGAAACTATGTACGAAATAAAAACATGCTTTTTTTCATCGACTTCTATTAAAAAAATAAGGTGTTTGTAGAGCAGTGAAAGTTTCACATTTCATTAAAGCAGAACTGATTTTTGTGGAGAATTGCAACTGCTACTCAGAACAAGGAAGCCTGTGTTTTCCTGTGCCGGGTTTTGTACCCCAGGAATCTGTCCAGAATCTGGAAGGAAGCAGTTAGTGAAACAGGGCTGTAAATCTGCCGCAGGACTGGGAATTGTTAACCTGGATTATTTCAGTCTGCTAATTATATTATATAAATACACACACACATATATTTATGACCTGATTTTTTTTTTCTTAAGACTCGTGTTGCATATTGTGTGGTTCTCACTATATCAATAGGGTGGATGGATATGTACTAAGAAATTTCATTTGTCTTATTGCTGAAATGTTAGATTCTACTAAATATTAGAGAACACAGAAATAACAGCCTTTCCCAAACACACTTCTCTTTGTGATGAATTCATAATTTTCAGTTCATTGCAGTTGCAGATTGTTCTTTTGAAATGGTATCTAAAGATTGCTTTTGCACATTTGAGCTACTGGGATGACAGCTGTGTTTCTTTCATGATTGAAGAGAGTGGCCTGGGGTAGTCAGCTCTGTCTTTTGTGAGGGAGAACTGTTTTTTAATTTTCAAAGTGATTACAAAATAGTGTTTTAGCAAATATGACTTTCACCACTTTGATTCCACAGTTGCCATGGAATCTCACCACTTCTTCAGTGAAGAAGAGCCATAGGGAATGATGGATTAGTATGGACTACCTAGGAAAGACCTAGATTTGTGAACCTCAAATTTAGCCCTTTGCTGTTTGGAGTCTCATTTAATCTTTTCCAGCTATGATACTTCATAAAGCTGCTAGAAAAGTAATAGTCTAGTCCTTTTAAATTTCTACATTCATGCTATAAAAATATCTTAATGGAAATAAAAAAGAAAGTGTTTATTGGCATAAGGTGTGTTTTAGTTGATTTTTAAAGATACTGTGCTTTTTTTATATTATTTCAGTTTGTGTGTTGACTTCTGGTTCAAGTTAAGTGCATCTAAATGGCTGCTTTTGTCTGGAAGATTTATGCCTGATTCTGGCAAGTGGTGGGAACTGGGAATGTGATGCAACAAATGTAACCACGAGATTTTTTTTCTAGCTGGACAAGTGGACACTATTTCCTAATTCTTAAAACTTTGCTTTTCAATAGGACGAACGTACAATGATCTGAACCAATACCCTGTGTTTCCGTGGGTTTTAACAAACTATGAGTCTGAAGAGTTAGATCTGACCCTTCCAGGCAACTTCAGAGATCTTTCAAAGGTATGCCTCATTTTTGTTAAAGAACAGTCAGCCAGCCCTTTTAGAAAGAGATTTTGTTTTATATTTATAGTCTGGTCAAATAAGTTCTTTATCTTAAACTCATAAAAGTCTGAAATAGACTTTTCGATTTTAGAATTATTTTATACTGAATCTCTACGTTATGCTACTTCCATGTCCCTGACTTACCTGATTCCAAATCTGCAACTCCTCCGTACCTTCTGACTTATGGAACAGGAGAGCGTCAGACCACTTGATCTCAGTAATTATCCGACTTAGTTTATAAAAGCTGATCCTTTGGAAATAAAAACTTATCATTTCACTTTATTTTGCAGTGACTAGAACAGTAATATCATATCAGCACCTCCTTTTGATTTGATAGTTAGTAAAGAGGTATTTTGTATTTTAGATCCCAGAGTATCTGGTCCTTATTGTTATTTGTTGGGTTTTTTCCCCTCCAACAAGATTTGGGCAGTTATTTCTTTACAATAAAAAAGTTACTAGCATTTTTTTCTCTAATAGCACCACATTTTCATCCATACCCAGCTCTGGTACTCTGGTTGTGTTAACAGACTGCAGAGAAGGTCTGTCCTGGCCAAGCATAGCAGAAACATATGGAGGGGCTCTACTTTTGGCCAGCTAAAATAAAGACAAGAAAGCAGGCTCGAAACTGAGTTGTGAGAAGTATCGTTCCTGGTTGCTGTCGACTATGAAGTATGCACTATCTTTCCAGTGAAGCTGGGCACTCCTGCAAAATCCGCAGTGGGAGGTTTCTGTTGTCTGGTGTGACAGCTTTCTTGCATCCTTACCACAGCTCCTCAGCCAAGAGGGCGAAGTTGCTTGTACAAATTGAGTGAGGCTCAGAACCACAGGAAGCTGTCACTCACTTTCTTAAGGAGTGAGGCTGGAGAGGAGAAAATGACCCTCAAGGCCTGTTCTGCAGTCCTGTACTGCAGCCCCTGCATTCCCTTCTGCTGCTGGTCAGTCATGAGTGTTTCTGGGGTTTCTGCTTTAAGTCTGGATTTCTTTCCTCCTCTCCCTGCAAGCAAACATCCTGGGGAGCAATGGGGACATCCTGCCCTGGATATATCACAGTTTCATCTCTGCTGGAAAGAGTGTGCTTGCAGTACCTCCAGATGTATTGTAACCATTCCTGGAAGCCTGCTTTTGTAAGACTTCCAAAATAATTTGAGTAGGACTTGAATTCATAATAGCAGATAGAGACAAATAAGTTTACTCTCCCTTTTTTAGTTAGACAAATTAAAAAAAAAAAAAAAGACAAATAAACCCAGAATTTACATTACATTCACAGTATGCCTCAAAAGGAAAAAAATTGTTTGATACTTACGTTAGGTTATGTAAAATTTCCGACCTTTCACAGTATTGTAGTTATGTTTCACAAATGCGTTTTTCAGTTCTATAACACCATTATAATCTCTGCCAAGAACAATAAAAGATCCACAGACATTACTTAAATAAAGACCTGTGATCATTTTACACTGGCTTGTTCTTGAGATGTATAAAAGTATTGCTGGTTTAGAGTTGTTCAGAGAGATAAACCTTTCATTAAGGTGCTTACACTTTTCAAAATCTCTCAAAGTCACTTTCTGTGAGTATTAATAGCACTGCATGTGGTGAAGTGCAACAAGATTAGACAGTGTCTCATGAGTCCTTCACTAGGTATTTAGTTTTGTTCAATCCAAATTTTTATAGCAATCTATTGAAGTATGTAATTTCTACAGGAAGTAGTGTGAAAGCTGAATAGATACTTTTTCCTCATGAGTTAGTAAAGACTCATTATGGAATTAGTGCTTGTATAGCTTATTAGTATCACTGTATTTTTATTAGTGCTCTCCTCAAAAGAAAATGTAAAATCAAGTCCATGGCTATTTCTTTTATCATCAAGAATCCATGCAATGTGCACCTTTTTTTGCCAATTTGAAAACTTACCAAAAGCTATCGGTGGTTTCTTCTGGTACAGCTAGGGTTTTGACCACTGAGAAGTCTACACAGGACTAGTCAAGGAAAATGAATTTTCCTTTCTGGCAGTATCTGGGCTGATTTATCCCATGGATGTATGAGAAAAAACACGTGAAATCTCTAAAGTGTTGTGGAATAAACCCTCAGGATAAAAGGGTTGTAGTTGTCAATTTTTTTGCAGTGTTCATTATAATAATATCTGATAGATTTCTTTTCACCATGGTTTTAAAAGGAAAAGTAGGTTAATGATTTATTTTAAAATGCAATGGCTGGTTAGTATGGAATACTTTACTTGGGCTGTTAAGCGTTACTTGTGTCCTGTTTCAATTTTTGCATTATCAGTAAAAATCTTAAAAATATTAATGTCTCTGAGGTGTTGCCTTGTCAATTCTGTTTTCATTTTCAATATTGTCCTGTGTCTGTAAGCGAGTCCCTTTTTTTACTTGTCATGGAGGTGAATCCTGAGTAGCCTGGTGCTTAAAAGCAGGAGTTAGTGATTTATTCTTAACATTATTGAACTAGGTTGTGCTATCAAGCCTCAGCCAAACCTCTGGGGCAGGCCCACACAGTGTCCTTTCCATGAGGAGCAACTTCCTTCTGTCAGATTTTGCCCTGCAATGGAGACATGTTCCTGTAGATTTGATGGCAGATCAGAACCTCCAGCTAAACTGTTGATGGATAAAATCTCTGTTGTCAGTGCCTGACCTTCTGTCTCCCTGCAAATGTTGCCCTGCTTAGTTTCACAAAGCCTCTGTCCTTGATATTTAGCAATTAGTAGTCTTCAAACAATCTTCTGAAATTAAATTCTAACACTATTTGATATATGGTAAAAAAGCCCAGAAAAGCAATGAAATTAAAAGGTAAATCACCTACCATGCTTTGTTTTCTTGGTTTAAAATAGTTTTTGTAGTTAAATGTAGGTGCTAAATCTAGCTTTTAAAAAATATGTTGTGTATTCTTGCTCAAAGTTCATACAAAACTCTAGTGTCTGATCTGATAATTGACTACACTACTTTTGAAATTTTTTAATCTTTGCCTTCTAGGCTTTCTGTATAAAATATGATACACCACCTTTGTGGTATCACAACTCCTAAGTGAACATACATATCAAATGCAACTCGTATGTTTTTTGGAGATGAAATTAAGGGTGTTTGTCTGGCTTACGATGTCAGTAATGGAGTAAAACATGTGCCTTTTGCATTTAGTCCAAACTTAAATATTCATATTTGTGCAAAACCGTCTTATCCTTTCCTTCCATTCCATTTTATTCTGGTTTTATGTAGCGCTCCTTACTGTGGTATTTTTACATCCAGATGTTACTTGTCCTCTCAGAACAGTTATATTTAAATATTAGTTTGAAAATTCCTCTGCCCTTTTTCTTTTAGGTGTTTGGAAATTCTCTTTTTGATTTTTTCCTTTTACATATAGTTTTAGATTTGAAACCAGGGTTCATGGGCATGGAATGTGCCATGTCCCACTGTTTGTGGGATATATTGGAGTTCTCATTTGATTAGACAGTGTAGGTTCAAGTTTTATTCATTACATATACAAGGTTAAAGGTTATATTTATTGTTTGACAGGATCAAAAGCTAATGAAAGAGGCTGTCATAGATACACAGATTATCTTTTCAGTATCAAACCATCAGGTGATCTGCTTATTTTCTTCTTTGTTGAGATTTACTTTGGAAGAATACTTAGGGTATTAAACATTAGTCCAGGAAACATGTACACAACCCTTACTATACTACTGATTTTTTGTGAGGTTCAAGACACTTAAAATGTGGTATGGTTTGTTTGTATAATATTGTATGACTTTTACTCCTAAATTATAGTAAATGCATGGTTTTGACATGCTGCATTGTCCCTGCTTATTAAAGTGTAAACGGGAATTTCTCCTCATTTACTTCCAGTCATACATCCTGTTAAATAAAATGATTTCTTCACCAGGCAAAGTAATACTAATATTGACATGTGTATGAAACATCACACACCCATTCATTGAGTGGAAAAAATGATGTTTTGTTAATATAGAAGGTGTTTGACTGATGGGTGGTGATAAGCATAACCACTTTTCCTTATTACTGTGCCATTTCAAGAAAAGGAAGTGATAAAGCCCCAAGGCTTCTAAATGTAATAATGCAAATGAACACATCCAAGTGTGAATATTTCAAGGCAACCACAGTTAATACTTCCAAAAATGTGTATGCTGTGGAGTGGAGTTTATGGGCTTATTAAGAGCCCTTCATTGGAAAAATGAAATCAGTTTCTGTAAAATTAAATTTCTCTCTTTATCACATGCAACTCTTCCAACAGAAGAAAAACTACACACAGTTAAAGCCACACAATTAAACCTGTGTTTTCCTTAAATAAAAAGTTCATTTACTGAGTGAAACTTTGGTACTATGAATCTGTGAATACTCTTATATTTGATATTGTTGATACCTGGTTTTCATATTAAGATGCTGAAGAAAATCTGTTTACAAATTTGGAAGAAATTGAAATTTATTTTTAAGTTTAAAGTATCATCCTAAGATGTCCTATTTATAGGTTGTTGTTCAGTGGGTGTTTTTTAACAAAAAAGCAAGCAGTCAGGAAAAGCTCCGTCAGTTTTCAGCCAGAGCCAAATAAAGCCGTGTTCAATATTCCTTTTGTACCCAGCTACAATTTTGTGCAGTGCATTACCAAAAAAAAAAAAAGAAAAAAGATAGATAAGGTAGCTGCTGCATGAATTAGAGTCAAGATAAGCTGAATATTTCAGTGGCTAGATAAATAAGATGCTACATTCAGTTCTACTCTCATGAGAGAATATAGTTCTAGGAAGATAGCTGGCAAAGAAGTAAATATTACATGAACTAACAAAACATATCCAGTGGATGTAAACACTAGATGTATTGACAATATGTATTGACTTGTTCAAAGGCCAGATATCTAAAGAGATTAGCCAGATAAAAAAAAGAAAAAGTTAATAGTAGTGTGTTTTTAATGTTAAAGTAAATAATTACTTTATTTTTTAAAGGAAGAAAGAAACATAAAATAAACTGAAACAGCAGATCTTAGTACATCAGAAGTGAAGTGGCTGGATAGGCCACATTGTCATACAGTGACTTGTTCTGTTGGTTTGGAGTAAAGAATATCTTAAAAAATCATTTTGTGGCAAATTAATTCTATCTAATATGAGTCCTTACAGAGCGCTTTTTGCCATAAAAAGACAAATGGTGTGTTTGGAAAAAGCATTTTATAGAATATTATGAAAAGAACTTTTAAAATAATGTTCAGAACAATTTATTTGACTCAAATTCAGTTTCTGTATTTGTCTTGTGGTTAAGATATGGACTGAGACATAGTATATAGATTTTTGTATTGTTTGTGCAAGTCATTTTAATCAGTGCACACACCAGCAGAATGTCAGTCAAATGGAAATAAAATTATTTTCTTCCATTACGTGAAGTTACAGGGATTGATCAATAAATAAAATTTATCTTCATGTTATAGCCATGATATTAGATTAAAACCGAGGTAGTTGACTTTCTAGGCTGTGAAGGGCATAATAAAGCTATGAAAAGTGACCAAAACTCCATATATCCTACACATTTCCCAAGAAACATCAGAGACTACCATTACTGTAGAACTTAGCATCTGGTAGGACCCGTGCCTCATCAGAGTAAAACTGGGTTAACTGCTAGTTTGTGCAACTGAGATTTAAGGTCTTTACAGAAAATCTGTGTCTTCATTCAAGGATGAACTCTTACCATTACCTTGGATAACAGCATTTTCCCATACAGACATTAAAATAACACTAAAGAAGCCAGAGGCAGACCTCACAGAATTTACTCCTTGCTATTGTGTTTATGGATTTTTTTTTTTTCTTTCGGGAAGTGCGTGGTCTTTTGGTATACAAAAGCTGTTCTATTTGGGGTTACTCAACAAGTTTTTAAACTGTACAACCTAAAAAAAGAAGAGAGATTTGAGCACTAACTTATGTGAGGCTGAAGTAGAAGCTGCAGAGCTGTGTAAGCATGGGCAGCTCTCAGCTCTCCTCCCCATGCAGTGCTGCATCGAGACAGCTGCGCCACGTCTGGGATCCCATGGGGCCATGTTTGCACACTAACCCCTCCAGAGTAGCTCAGGGACTTCCAGCTCACCTTCCTATTGCAAGCTATGGACATAGCTAAGCAATCTCCTCATGGACACTATAAATGCTTGTGGAATGAGAGAAATTAACCCATATCTCCTCAGTCCCAGGCTGTCAGCCAGATCACTAGTTCCTCCAATACAGGATCTCTCCTGAGACGTTGAGGTGAGACTTTCAAGCTGAAGACAAGCTCTACCTCACTTTTCCTTCTGTTTCTTCTTTTCCTTCTTTTCCTTCTTTTCCTTCCTTCCTTCCCTTCCTTCCTTTCCTTCCTTCCCTTCCTTTCTTCCCTTGCTTTCTTTCCTCCCTTCCTCCCTTCTTCCCTCCCTCCCTCCCTCCCTCCCTCCCTTCCTTCCTTCCTTCCTTCCTTCCTTTCTTCCTTCCTTCCTTCCTTCCTTCCTTCCTTCCTCCCTCCCTCCCTCCCTCCCTCCCACCCACCCTGGGGAAAGGACACCAATAAAGATTCTTCCCAGAGATTTTCCCATGAAATTTGCAGTATCATGCAAGAACAGAAATGAATCTCATTGGTATTTCACTTAGAGACTCCATTTTATTCAGCAGATGTTTTGTGCAGTTCAGGATTTTTCTTCAAATGAATCCTAAAGTAATTGAAAGAAAAAAAGTAGACAATGGCAGTAATCCAGAATACAGCTTTTCAGGTTTATTATATAATACAATTAATCATGTATGTTCTGAAGATAGATTATTTTAGCTACTTGTACAGGCATTTTTACATGAAAATGGGAATGCATGATCTTAGATTCTTATATCTTTTATCTTTTAAATTGAAATAACATGTCTCATTGAACAACCTAAAAACATGATGGTGTGTTTGCATCAGTATTTTATGTGACTTTAAAAATTATTGTCAAATTCTTGAGAGAAATAACCTTTTTATTAAATATAACTATATATATTATATTAAAAATGTTATTTAAAGGTATCAATTAAACCATCATTAAAATTTTGCTATAAAATAAAATACCTTGCAATTATTTTGAGCATCAGTTATACCTCACAGGCCTTGTTACTGTAGTCAATTTACAGTGAATAATGAAAACCCATCGCTTATTTGATGAAAGACTTCTAATCAGCATCAACTATATTTTGAAAGGCCAGGAGCTTTCCGTATTTTCAATCTTGCGTTAATCATCATATTCATTCTCCACTGTGCCTTCAAACATATTTGTACAATAATATTGTGACAGATGACATCTCTGTCTTCCATAGCCTCAGAATTCACTGCAGCGTAGGATAAGATGCACCTTCATAGTGGAGGGAAGAGAGAGTCTCAGGGTGTTTCTCCATTACCAAATACAATTTCATCTACTTGTCTGCTATTTTGTGTTCCCTTCTCAGAGGGGGTGAACATTTTATTTTAGCAGACTATGGTGTGAATTAGTGCTTTAGCTCTTGAAATGTGCAGTTGGGACAGGAATTTTTTCTGCCAGAGAAGTGGATGCACAGTACCTTAATGAGGGTGGTGTCAGCAGGTTCCATCCAGTCCCCAAAGCAACCCAGAGCCTGATATAATTTAGCAAAGTGCACCTATATCTGCACAGTTTGTCAGTCTAATAGGAAAAGAACGTCTCTTTCAAGGAAGCTGTTGAACAACCATTTTTATATAATGATAACTTAAAGGCTATAATACTGCCAGTGTGTTTCCTGACACTGGCAGGATGTGTAACAAAACCAAGTATAACAAAAATGCAAATATTTATTTTTTCCTATTTCCAGTATTTGGGAAACGAGCCTGGAAAGTATTAGGGAATGGCTCATACTTCTCTTTCAAGAATGTTTTGTGAGGTCTTTCAGTGCAGTCTGCACCAGATAACACCGATCCTTTGGGATTACTCAATCATTTTACACTTATGAGAAAACTATTAACATCTCCATGACACAGCAAAGTATTAAGCATCCAGAGTGCTTAATGTGAAAACTACTGAAATCACAGTGTTTTAAAATGTAAGTGTTCAGCAAAGACTGCTATTTAAAAACAAACTCTAAATCAGAAAACATCACATTCTATGTCAGCCTTTAGCAGCCATCTCAAAAAACATTCTTTTATTCATTCAGCAGTGCTGAAAGAATAAAATTCTTGTAGCTTTAAAATTTTTTAATTACATATCTAGTGTAGTGAAACACAGTGATTTGACCTTGTACTGGCATTTCCTTTCCAAATTACTTTGGATTTTAATTCAGTAGAAAAATTGTGCAGTGATATAAAATGCAAAAATACTGTTAGCATTTGGAAAAGAGTCAAAGTTCTTGCCTATTTGTTTTTTTTCAAGTTATAATAGCCTCAATAATATCAATTCTAATTAAAATTGATTAATGCAAACCAATTAATAATTTAAAACTACAATAAATTTATACAATTATTTGATGTGGAAGTGTGCGCTCATCTAAGTATTAAACTCGGTGTGTTTGGTTAATTTTACTATGAAAGCTAAAATCTGTATTTTCTTTATCCAAGTAACTTTTGCATCACACAATAACAAATGCATTTTGCAAAAACTTCTGAGATACAGTGGGCTGAAACATCATTAAACCTGTATTCCCCAACTAGCCATATCAAAACCAGTAATTCCTACTACTGCCTGACATCTTTTTTGTTTTTCACCTAATTCTTATAGATTGCCCTTTCAGTTTGCTCAGAATGGACTTTGAATTTTTGAATAATTTTCACATTCTGTTGTTTTCAAATACAAAGCTGGTTGGCTTTGTGCAGTAAAACGTGGCTTTGTTCAGTCAGAAAGTACACCCAGTCCTGAGGACTATGCACGGTTTTTAAGTATTTCTGCTTAGGATCACCGGACACCATCAGCAGTTCCGCGTGAAATCTTTTCATCATGAACTGTGCATTACAAAGTATCCTGTGTGAGCAAAAGTCAGTTTTCATTAGCTGTGTGATTGTGGTGAATGACAGCAACAGAAATATTAGTTTGGCCTCAATGCATTTTAAATGCAGTTTTAGAAGTCTATTTCCAGAACAATGTTACTGAACTAATTGGGAAACAGCTTATACTTCAAGAAGGTCTTGAAAGTTTGCAGATGTGGATCACTTACATTTGTCAATTAAAATACAGAAACTCATAAGACTTCTAGTACACAAAGCCTTTGAAAATAAATTCTAAGCGTACAACAGTCTCAGGGGTTACAACAGCATGGAATGTGTTTGGTTGCACAGTCTGCTGTATAGTGAATCTTAATGCAGAATTAACCTATGCCATATCAGACATGCTTCCCTTCAGCTGATAATATATTTGACCTCTTATCACTTTACAGCCTATTGGTGCTTTGAACCCAAAGAGAGCAGTCTTCTATGCAGAACGGTATGAGACATGGGAAGATGATCAGACTCCACCTTATCATTACAACACCCACTACTCTACATCTACTTCTACCTTGGCTTGGCTTGTTCGTATTGTAAGTATTTCTGGATCCTGGTTTCCATTAATATCTTTATCTACAGCATTTCTTCTGTCACTTAACCACTGTCTTGTTTTTTCTTTATGAAAGCACCTTTCTATTAAAATGTCATTGCTCCTCTCTACCTTAAAATCTCAGAAATTCTCTAGATACACTTTATATACTCATTTGTAGTGATCAGGGGGTCCTTCCTACCCAAACAATCCAAAATAAATTTAAACATAAAATTGTGGTGGTATAAGGACATATACAATGAGAAAAATGCATCTAAACTAAATCCAGCCCCCCCAAAATATCTCTAGACAATACATGAATCTGATACTGCTCATAGGCATTTATTATTTTCAGCTAGGGACAGATCCATGGAACATTAGAAAAAGCGCCTTTTGTAAGAACTTTAAATTGTCATATTGAGAGGGAAATTATATAACCAGTTTTATATTAAAGCAGCATAGAGTAATATTTTATGCACATGAAAAATGATTCTAAATTAATTAATATCTCTACAGTTTTCAGAAATGTAAAAATGTGGATTCTGACTTCAAATTGTTATGTCAGTTCTGGAAACCTCATGCTTAAATCCTATCACCAAAATCAGATCTAGGGAAGGGGACCAAACTTCAAAGATAGAATGAATCTGAATTCAGTTTATGTGTTATCACAATGATTTACAGAATAAAGATGAGATACTGAAGGTTTTACAGAGAAAGCTGAATTAATGAAAAATTGAGTCACTGTGTAATTACTTAAGTTAAAGTACACCCTGCCAATAAAAATCTGTTGAGTAAGGTGTATTCTAAGCATACAACAAAGCAAAACAGAGCCACACAAAGCTTGATAATTGAGTTCTTATTCATCTCAGCTTCCCGTAGACATGTTCTCTTTCTTTCTGCTCAGAAGGGAAGAATTTATGTGTCTGTGAGTTCAGGATATGCTTCTTAAACCATGGGAAACTTAAGTGTTGATTACAGTCCTGTGTTGGGTGACCACTGTATTCCTTTGAAATATTGCTAAATTATTAATCTACTGAATACATTTTATGGTACACATGTGCTTCTTTGTTGCCTTAAAGTAAATTGAAAACAGGAGTTTTATTTGCATGTTTATCTATTAATTTTGGCTGCTATACAGCAGCCTCTTGCTAGCTGGCAAATTCTCAGAGCTGGAAGTCTGCTTACAGGCTGAATGTACAACCCACCAAGGAGTATTCATTTCCTGTATTAGGCTAATGCAATGTCATTTTTACTACTGTTTATGTAATACTGTAGAAGTTCTTGCTCTCTTTGTGTTCTCACCTAAAAGAGCAAGAGAACAAAGTCTTTGTCTTGATGGCCTTGTAATATAGATCTGACAAATTATATTTGTGAGAGTAAACAATGTATGTGAGAACAGAAAGCAAAAGAGGAAACCAGTGATTTCCAGAGAAGAGGTTGCCACTGAAAAGGTGAAAACAACAGATAACTTAAATACAGGGACACTCTTACATAGGTATTTTAAAGATTATTTAATTATGATTGACCAGCAAAAAAAGCAGTCTCTAATGGGAGTAGACAACAGAAGTGAAAGAAGACAGATCCAGGGAAAGTTTGAACCCCAGAAAAGGAAAAAATATAATAATATGATAAGACTGGATAAGGCTGTAAATGGAAACCCTAAATAGATATTTGAAAATAAGTGTGTGTAGAGGAAAAGACTATGGCAATGAAGATTATAAAGTCATAGTGATCCACAGAGAGATATTTTTGTTACAAAATAAAGGATGAAATATCCTAAGGCCGAAGATTGTGCCAGTGAAATTTATAGATAAGGCTAGGTCAGATTTCTGTAAGTTAAAGTAGTATTTCTTGCTCGTGAATTTCTTGAGCTAGAGCTTTGATATGAGTTTGTGAAGAAGACTGTGTAAGAAAATGTGAATTACAGTCTAGCCCAGAAAAAGGAAGGTGACATGAAGAGATGAAGAGATTCAGACAGAAAAATGCTTTCAGTATTTTGAGAGACTGGAGAAGAGTGATGGGAAAAGAAGTGTTACTGTAGAGCTTTTGGTAGAAAGTGACAACTGAGGGTAAAGGACAGGAGTACAAACTAAAACCATGGGAGAAGACTGTGTAAACCAAAGAAAAAGTGAAAAGGAAAAGCAAAAAAGAGAAGAGAAAAAAGCAAGGAAACAAATTAAAAAGCTATGACAAAAATTATATTGGAAATGAGAGTCTAGATAGAAGCAGAACAAAACAGTATGTAGTAATGGAGATCCAAGGGGAGAAACTGCTTGCCTAGACCTTAGTATTGGAGGAAAAAGTATTTGCAGTAGGTAAGGAAGTTTCAGCCACTCTGAAGTGTATATAGAGAGAGTTGTGTAATTGCCACAAAACCTTAAAAATTATTTTAAATCTTGCTTTTCAGCTTTGACAGATGCAATCTGGTTTCTGTCAGTTGTCTTGAAAACATTGCTTTTAATATCATATTTCTGAGTCAATTCTGTGATAATCTGTTCCCTACTGCCTTCCCTCAGTTGCTTTCTGAAGTATTGTGGTGGGTTGGCTCTGCCTGGATGTCAGGTACCCACCAAAACTGCTTTACTACTCCCCTCTTCAGCTGGGCAGGAGAGAGAAAAAATAAGGAAAGGCTCATGGGTTGAGATTAGGTCAGGGAGAGATCCTTCACCAATTGCCATCATGGGCAAGGCGAACTCAGCTTGGGGAAATTAGTTTGAATTATTACCAATCAAATGAGAGTAGAATAGTGAGAAAATAAAGCCAAATCTTAAAGACACCTTCCTCCCAACCCCTCCTTCTTCTCTGGGCTTGACTCCCAAATTCTCTCTCTCCTCTCCCCACCCACATGGGGGATGGGAAATGGGGGCTGTGCTCAGTTCATCATGCATTGCCACTCCTTTCTCCTCAGAAGGAGGACTTCACACTCTTGCCCTGCTCCAACATGGGGTCCCTCCCATGGGAGACAGTCCTCCATGAACTTCTCCGAAGTGAGTCCTTCCCATGGGCTGCAGTTCTTTGTGAGCTGCTCCACTGGGGGTCCCTCCCACAGGGTGCGATCCCTCAGGAACAGATTGCAACAGGAGGTCCCCTGTGGGGTCGCAAAACCTGCTCCCAGGTGGGCTCTGCTCTCCATGGAAGCACAGGTCCCTGCCAGAAGCCTACTGCAACACAGGCTTCCCAGGGGGTCATGGCCTCCCTCAGGCATCCACCTGCTCTGGCATGGATTCCTTCAGGGACTGCAGGTGGATCTTGGCTCCCCTCTGGACCTCCATGTCCTGTAGGGGCACAGCTGCCTCACCATGGTCTGCACCATGGGCTGGAGGACAATCTCCACTCCAGAGCCTGGAGCACCTCCTGGCCCTCCTCCTGCACTGACTTCATTGTCTGCAGAGCTGTTACTCGCACATATTGTCATTCCTCTCTCTAGTGTTCTTCTGCAGTTTTTCCCTGACCCTTCTTAACTCTGTTATCATAAAGGCACTTTGCTATAACTGACAGGCTTAGCCTTGGTCAGTGGCAGGTCCAGCTTGGAGCCAGCAGGCATTGGCACTACAGGACATGGTGAAAGCTGCTCACAGAAGCCACCCCTGTAGCCTCCCCCACTACCAAAACTTTGCCACACAGACCTAATACATGTATCAGGCTACTTTTCAAAAATGTGCTGTATGTCGTAGCCTCAGTTCTGTCCTGTTTAATTAATTTTAATATCAACAATCTCTGCCTTTGTCATTAATACATACTCTGTTGATAAAATTCCATTTTTGTGTAAATGAAATTGAATATTCATAGTTTATGGCTAGGTGACCTTGCTACCCGAAGACTTATTTTCTTCATGTGCTCATCTGGAGCAGTGAATGTTTAAGTTGCAGAAGACAGAATAGTTTAAACCAAGAATGATACTTCAGAATGCCATATAGTCCAGTGACTTGACCTGAAAAGTAGACAGAAGGGAAAAGAAAAACAGAAGAATGAATTCTGGCTTGAATCACAGACAATGTGAATATCAGCATTGGTTTCAGATTTTTAGGAGAAACAGGATAGTCATGGTACAATTGGATGCTCTCAGTAATTGCTGTTGAAGAAGTTTTATTTGTGTAAACCAGTTGCATCTTCATGGAAACAGAGATCAGTATTTGAGAGCATGATTCTCTAACATGATAGTCAAGATGTTTGTAGAGTATAATTGTCTTCCAGTTTCTGTTGCAATAAGAGTGCATATTTGTACAAGGTAGAAGAAATTCTGGATTTATTATGAGTTAGATTAGATTGAGTTAAAACCAGTTCTTAGTGAGATTCAGAGGTGAGGAGGACTAGATGTCATTCGGTAAACAGAAGTGAATTTGGGTCTTCTTTCTGTTAGATTTGAGCAGGACAATCACAAATACAACAGGCAAAAGGTGTGTATCACTCTGACAAACCCCTACATACTCTCTTTCTCTTCTTACAAATGGCTGGAAAGACATTTTTGTTTGACATAGGATGTCTTAGAATGACCTCATCCCTTCCTCCTCCCTCCTCTACTCCCATCATAAATGATTCAAATGAATCTAGGTACTGCTAAAAGGGAAGGGAGGGAGAGAAGTGCTATTGAATGGAAAAATTCGTTGTTCTCACAGCTCAAGCTTGTGTTCAATGTAATCAAGTACCCCACGAATTTCTCTTCTTGTTGGCAGTGAACAAGGCGTGAATTTTATTCAGAATATTAGGAACGAGTGAGATGGAGTTATAATGAAAACATTGTGCTGCTTTATAGCTTTCACAGCAACAAAACCTTTACATGAAATGACAGTAATCGGTATCATAGAATAACAGAATTTAAATGAGTATATTGAATACAGATATGAATTGTATTTATATAATATAAGCACTTGACTTCCCAGAGAATAAAAATTACCTTAAAATTATGTTAGCGGTCTGAGATAAAGCAAGTGAAAGCTCTGAATTTGTGCTAAGGATTAAAAATCCAAAAAGATTGGCACAACAGGCCATGGCAGGATAGCATAATAGGGCACCCTGTAGTGCTCAGCTACTAAAAGTATAATCCTTGATTATGAATTTTATTGCTTTTGTGTATTTGTCTCAGATGCTTAAAATAATGTTGTCAGGGACGTTTGGATTAATATTTTTACATAATTTATTGTAATTACATCATTTTTCTGGTTTCTGCTTTTTAAAATCCATCAACTGCTTCTGCTTTCAGAACCTCTGCAATGATCCACAGTCTGCTCCACAATAATATTCACAAAAATTACATATATCTTACCAAAAAAAAAGTGATGGGTGGGAGTTGTTAGAAGATAGAATTATTTGTGCTGAGATCAAGAACATATAATGTTTTTCGGTCGGGGCAAGCTAGAAAACAGCGTAATTGTTATTGCAAATATATACAAGTAATTAGAAGGAGGAATTAATTAAAAAACAAAATAATTCCAATATTAAAAATCTAAATTTAATAAAATTATAATACTAGTAGAATTTTAGTATAAATTAATATCATCCAATTTCTGTGTATTGTTTTCCATTTTGTAGTTCTGGGTCTGAATATTACACATTTTCATTTATATTTTACATTATGTTCACTATATGGAGCACTGGAAAATCTGGATAGATAAACTTATTTTCTTTCAATATTTCAGTTCATTGTGGTAGTTTATACTACTCACCAAGTTGAGCTACCGTTAAATTTTAATATTCTATTTAAATTATAAATCTCTTCCTCACCACACAGCCTTTCAATATTCATGAGTGAAAATAAAGCAATTGTGCAATGGGATTTAGGGTCCTCCAACAAGAAATTATATTGTAATGATTTTATATTTAATTTAATTATTTTAATTAATTATCTAACACATATTAGGATTCTCTGATTGGAATAAGTGCACAGATGAAAGTATATTTATGAGATACTATTCTTTTGAATGTGTTTTTTAAAAACAAATGTCCAGTGTTTTAAGAGGAAAAAAATAGGTTTGAGTTTTTTCTTCTTTGAAAGAAAGCAGCCTGTGTTGACTGTTGTGCATGATAGAAAAAATTTATTGGGAAGACATGTGGAATAAAGGTAGAGAAACAATGGTCTCTGGAAGTTTGAATTCCATCTTTTATTTTCCTCTTTTTTTTGGATATTGTCACTATTTTTTGCATCCATGCTTTCCTTATGTATATTTTAATTACTCTTAAGGACTATGTAAACATGAATTAATTCATACCTTTTTCATCTGGTACAATTTACACACAATGTGTATAACATGGCATAATTCCTTCAAAAATTCTTTATTAGTGGAGGAGTTCCCTGACTTGTTCAAAAATTTCATAGAAGGAAACAGAGAATGTTTAGAATCAAATTCAAATAATAGATGAATAATACAGTAATAACAATTGTGATCTGATGATCATGAGCTGCTTTGATTAACAAAGTTTCCAAATGATCAGGATATGCAACGGAATAAGTTTGGGTATGAATTTAATGAAAGGGACCCTCTTTAAAACATTCCCTGTGAGACTTTGGCAAAGAGGAAGAAGCAACTTCCATCCCTGTAGACACACTGCCAACTATTAGTTGAGTAAGAGAGCTGATGGAGTACTGGTGGAAATCCAAGTTCCTGGCAATGATCTCAGTATTCAGGTTCTATTGTCAAATTAAGGATTTGGTCCACTGTTAACCCCTTCCCTGCAGTGGAATGTAGTGACATCAAAATGGGTTATCCAGCCTGTCCAGTACCTGAGCTCTTCCTCCCCAAAAGTTGGTGGCTGTTTCCATTTAGTAAGAATTGGGGGTAAGGTTTCAGATAGAATTAGCAAAAGTAAAGACCCTGAATATTGAATCTCTTTACTTCTGCCTCAAAGTAATGATAAAATTGCATATCCTGGAACCATGGTCTTCCTCATAATGACCCTAGAGCCATTCTTCTCACCTTGAGGCAAAGTGGAACCTACTGAGCTCTTTTCAATTAAATGAAAACACAGGAAAGATTAAGAAATAGGATTTTTTGAATAATTTTGACATACAAACATGCAAGGAGTAAACAAAGCTCGGTTATATAAATAACACAGAATGTGTTTATGGTGGTTGCGGTGAAGGAGGCAGTCATTGTGAACTGGAACTAAGCTACATATGTCTGCCACTGACGGGTTATTAGTCTTATGGTATAGAACCAAGATTTGTTTGTGCAAAATGTGTTGTGCCAATAAATATACTCAGATGTTCAGTGCAGAAACTCATGCATACATATACCCATGAGGTGCCATGTTTTTCTTTAATTCTGCCTTTATGAAGTATTTTGATCTGCAAGAGTCATTTGGATTTTGACAGAAACCTGCTGCATGAGTCCTTGTACTGTTTTCTTAATCGTCTTAATTTCATTAACTGCAGGAGCCCTTTACAACATTCTTCCTAAATGCAAATGACGGCAAGTTTGACCACCCAGATCGAACCTTCTCTTCGGTGGCCAGGTCCTGGAGGAACAGCCAAAGAGATACCTCAGATGTGAAGGTAACATATATATTAAATAAATGGATAAACATGAAATTTCATTATGGTATTTTTGTTTGTGTAAAGATAAAGAAGGTGCTGTATTATATTTTATATTCATATATATTTAATTTCTTTATATTCAGTACACTGGGTATAGTGCAAATAAATAGATGTTACTGAAGTTTATTGTTATAACACAAACAATCAAAGATTCTTTGAAGTTGAGTGGACAAAAGGTGTTTTGTTTTTTGGAGCAAAACAACCTAACTGATCTAATTTAGATCAGATAATCAGGAGATGGAGAAAAGCTCAATAAATTGTTCTTTCCTGCTGTTAACTCAATATTTGGCCCACTCCATAAAACACAGCAGGAATTGGATTTGACCTTAAAGTGTCATATTGTTATAGCTTGCCTAGCTCTGGGTTTGCATTGCCTGGGGCAATTAATAAAGAATTAATGACAAGACCCATTTAAAATGTTGGCTTTTCTGTACAGCTTTAGCTTTTACTTGAATGTGCCTGGGGATATTATGCAACAATACACATTAGATTAAAACAACTTCTACACGATAGACAGAAACAGCCAGAGAGCAGGGTGATTTTACTGTTGTTATTCCTTACCTTTGTATTTACCTTGTTAAATACAAAGGATTGTTGTTCATATACATGGGACCTTATCAGAAGGAAACAAAAATATAATAATACTTTGAATAATATGGTCCCTTCTTGATTCTCATTTTCTAGTAATAAGGTAGGTAAAGGCTGCACTATACCTAAAATTGCTCTTTTTTAAAAAAACATTTTTTACAGTGAATATGTTTCTCTTCTATTTGTATACTACCACTCATACTAGGAAATGATAAATTCAAGGTCATATTGCCATCATATTTTTTAATTGTCTTGGCAAAGAAAAAAAAAAAAGATGTAAATTTGTTGATTTATTTTTATTCCAGAGCTCCTGTTTGCATAAATATTCCAACAGTCTCAGAAGAGTATGTGGACAAACCATGCTGTTATTCAGTTACTAGTTAGAATAACTAATTGCAAATTGTATGGTCATCCTAACTTATGGGAGAAAATGCTTTTAAAAAAAAAGAAATCAACCTGAACCTCCTACAAAACATTTTATGTTTATTCATGCTCTTCTGGAAGTCAGTAGTATTTTAAGTGCCATCACTGTTACCCTTATAAGAAAAGCAAAGGAAATTTCCAAATTTGAGGTAATGTCTACTATATTTGATATACCCTGAAAGTGCTGACATTTTGATTTTTACTTTTCAATGAAATCTGGTTTTCCTAGAATTCCACTAGAATATCTGGGAAAGTGACTTCATAGGAGTGAGGCTCAAACAAAGGATAAGAGCCTTAAACTGAGAAATAAGGGAAGACAGTTGGAAGTGACTGTAATCTTCTTTAGTACACAGGAGGAGGGCAGTTAAATACATCAAGGCATTGCAAAAGATAAAGAAATATCTGTGGTCAGACGGAGAGATGGTATTCAAGTAGGGTATATAATTAGTGAAAGGATTGTTCCTAAACTAGCAACCAAATGAGTTATCAGTAAAACAATTAACTGAAATGTTCATATGAAAATACCAGGAGTCTTGTGAACCAAGTTGGATAATTTAAACGGCTGCTGCCAGCTATTGCAAGGATGAAGGAATTAAGGATGGATAACAGCTGCATTGCAAAATATATTTGTATTAAAAAAACCCAACTTATTGAAATAAAACAAGTATTAAAAAGATACTCAAACCCAGATACCTTCAGAAAAGGAAGGCAAAAGGTGAAGAAGTGAAGCAGCTATGTTCTTTTGTGCCATTGAATGCAAAAAAGGGAGTTGGGGATAGCAGGTAAAATAGTAACAATTAAGGGCCAGAATTGCTCTAGGGGAAAAATTGTAAAACAATGTGTTCCAGAATACATTTGGTAGTCTACTATAGAGCCCCCAAATCAGATTTATATATATATATGTACACATTTCTGTTATGCCATTAGAAAGAGGAATGCTACTTGGAGCTAAGTCATTACAGAAAATCTAATATGGGAGTAACAGATGAGGTATGTTAGCCAATAAATGTTTTCTCCAGATAATCCCTGACCTGTCTGCTCAGGGATACATTAGGGTTTAAAGATGCTGTTTAAAATAGGAGTTTGTTAATTAAGGAAGATACAGGGAAGGTGGGTTTAGAAAATAACCTTGAATTGATTTATTGTTAATTGATTCAGTTTAAGATGAAAATAGATGGATAAAAGCAGATTAAAAAATGAGCTGAATCTTTAAGGGATGCTAAAGCAGATAGAAAGCATTCACAAATTATCTAACAAAAAAAAAATCCGTAGAAATTAGGGGAGATTTAATACCAGCATTGGATGTATTGCATCACCAAAATCATTTATTGTGTATTAGTACAAAGCCACTACTGGAATAAATCTACTGTGGTACACTTCAATAGCCTAAGCAAAATATGTCAATGCATTGCTGTTTCGTCTTCAGTTTAAAAAGCAAACTTTAGAATCAACAGGATGGCAGAAATCTTATCATGAGACCAAAGGTTCATCCTTAGATTGTAACAACTAAAATATCTCATGGCATCTAATTTCCACCTGAAACAGTCTGATTAGACATTCTTTCAGAGCTATTATGTTGTCAGAGAACATAAGTTATTGGTTTTTTTCCCTTTTCCTTGTCTAGATTTTTGTATGAATCCTTGCTGGATAAAGCAAATGGTTAGTGCTTTCTTTGCTGGAAACCATCTAGTGTAATATATACCCACACTGGAGTTAGCTAGAACAGAAAATGTGTTTAAGGCAATCTCCTTATTTCTAAAACTTTTTTTTTGAAGTAGACTGGCAAAGTACTGGCAAAGGCCCTTTCATTTGCAGAGTCTGTGTTTCTTAGTGATAAATCAAGAACAAGTATAGCAGCTAATTGTTGCTGTTATTTGTTGCTTAAGATCTTAATGAGCTACATTTCTCAATGCCGTGACATCAGGGCCAACTTTTCCCTGAGGCTTTGAAGTTTATTCTGCAAAATGATAGGGAAGTGAACTATTATTAATACTACAAATACCTATTTTTTTTCAGATTAGTTGTGCTGCTGCTTGGAATGCCTTACAGGCTTTTCAAACATTTTAATCAAGTTTTCAGGGACTTGAAAAGCACTGAGGTTTGGGGAACCACCAAGAAACCCCATCAAAATTTCTACCTATTTTTGTCACTCTCCCAAGAGCAGCATCCACTGTCTTGCACAACAGAAAAGCTTCAGCTATGAGAGTGTGAATCATTCAAAAACTCATGGTCAGCTGTCTGGCAATCTAGTCATAGTATCTATCCAGCAATCCTGTAAGAAAGTAGAGAGTATGCAAAAGAAAAGATATGTAGAGGTTGTGTGTGTATACAAAATCTGAAGGCATGCTCTCTGTTAAAGTTTTCTGCATAGTTGTGTATCTTCTTCTGGTTGTGTATCTTCTGGCTCCACATGTAGCTATAAATGGGGGAAGGGGCTTGGCAGTGTGGATTTCCATGTGATATACATGCTGTATATTGTTTTCCCATCCTAAAGATTTTTTGAGTCTTTATAGCAAATATTTAGTGCATGGAATACAGGCTATCCATCAAAGTAGAAAACTTTTAAAACTGTTAAGACTAGCAAGTGTTCATTATTCATGTATTCCTTATCACACATTTGAAATTCATCTGAGCTGCTTTAAGTACATTTATCTCTGATTTTACTGATCTCATTAATTATTGTGGCACAGGTTATGAAATAATTTTAAAACAGCATGTGTAATGAATTAATCTGACATTCTTCATTGCTGTGTAAGTTGGCCACAATTTTTGCTTTCAAGTACTGTATTAAATAATTAAATGAATTGCCTTCATTCTTTATTAGCAAGGTCTAATTTAAAAAAAAAATATTTTTTTTAGGAAAGTAAAATCGAGAGGGTGTTTTACACCAGTTACTGTTTAAGAAAAAGTACTATGAGGTACTTTATTTTCAAATGCTTAAGTAAGTGCTGAAGTAGGTCAATTTTAACTAATGAACTGAGATTTTTAAGTACTGCAGACACTTTCCACAACTGTTCTTTTACAACCTCAATGTTGTTTAAAAAAATATATCCAAACCACTTTCACAGAATTCTGCATTAAAATTTAAAAAACCAATACCTGCAATTTGCAAAAGAATGTATATCTCTTTAGGAAGCTGCTTTTCTGTGGGTCCAGCTCCTTTTCTCCCATGCTTGTGTCCTCCCTGGCATTCTCTCTCTGTTTCTCCCTTTCCTTTCCCTTCTTCCCTCTCCCCTTTGAATATGTGTAGTCTCTTCTGAAACTGAATTATTTCATGCTGAGCTAATGAAAATAGGGCTGTGGCAGTAGTTTGATCAGCCTGAAAAACAAGCTGTAATTCTGTCATCTTGAATTGTGGCAAAAGATAGACCACCTTTGAAAAATGTAGTGTATGATAGATTATTGCTCAACAAAGGATTAAAGATATACTTAGACCATTTTGTTCCTTACACTCAGGTTGTTTTGGTCCATTTTCAAGAAACTTGTTCGCCTACAGTGGATGAAACAGAATTAATACAGTATGTGCTATGTTAGAGTGGTAACACACAAGGGAGAACCTGGATAACACAGTTTATTTTATTGTGTCTCCCTTTATCAACATCGACCTTCTCTCAAGATAATCAGAACAAGCTGGAGGAAAAATGAACGTTCACGGGGTGACCTTTGAGGAAGCAAGTCACCCGGAAATGACCATAACTTGGCCAGTCAGCTTGCACATTTTTTTCCTTTCCACCCCCCCTTTCTCCCCCACCCAGTTTTTGGTAACATTGACTTACCCAGAACCTTCTGTTCAGACACTAGTCTTTCCTAATACCTCTCAAACTTGTTATATTACTTTTTGAATAGTCTGATTAGAAGTTAGAAAAGTAGCTCTGACAAAATGTCAGTAAAGTGTCTTAGTGTGAAATGGAGGAACTCATGACTGACTCATTGACCCAGTACTAGACTCCTGTGGAATTAATGGATGCCAGGGGATCAACCTTTTGGAAGGAGAAGAAATAAAGAAAAATAAATGGAGGCTTTAATACCTTGAAGTGAATTACACTACAAAAGTGAAAACGTCTGGGTTGAATTTGATTTCATTGGGAGGCCATAAAATGGTATACCCTTAGCAAAACATATTAAACAGGTATGTCAGATTTGATGCGAGTGGTGTACAATTTTAATAGTGTTAATAGCAGTCCTCTATCACCTGAAAACATATTTTTAAAGTTTAATTCCTCAGCAGTTTGGATTTGTCACAGGCTTGTAAATTAGAAAATGCATTTGGGGGATGTTTTCTTATATGAAGACACAAGGCACATAATACTGTTAACTATACCTTGGGGTTTTAGTATAGCTATTAAAATAAACAAGAGATCACATTTACAGACAAGAAATGTCTGTTATAATATTCATTTTACTTTTTTTTATACACCCTTCAGTAGCTTTACTGCATCATTTTTCATGTGAGAAGAGCCAAGCTTCTCGGGCAATTTAAAAGGTAGATGACTATTAAATGATAGAAAGCTAACCTGTCTTATTAGAAGCGTGAATGAAAGGGGAGCAGAGGAGGTTACCAGCTTGTGAAATGTCAAGGACAACTAGACAGAAATTACTGCAAATAGATTTAGATCACTAGAATCCCTATTTTTATTAACTCTTTGAACTCTAGATATTTCTCATGGTAAGAAATTACCCATGACAGGTAATGTATTCAGAAAGATTTATTTAGAACTTTTGATATGTTTTGGCAAGAGCAATGAAACGAATAACATTTACTGAATCGTGTCAGTTAATGCAAAATTATAGATCAACTGAGTTGTATACAATAACACATGCATTTAAAATGCTTAATTGGTCTGTGAATATTTTAAAAATACCAGACTTTTAAAAGAACATTGGTTTTCTGTGTCTTCTTTCTTTGCATTCCCTCATTTTATGCCTGCTAAATGATATAACTTGTAGGGAAGCTGTTTTATGGGTTTGTTTGTTTTGCTGTTTTCCTTCATGTTTTGATTCACACTGGCTGACACAATGTGTGTATTGTAGGAAAAAAGTATTTTGAGATTTGTGTTTCATGAACATATGTAGCTTGAAACCTAAATTTCTTGAAGTCATGGTAGCTTCAAACAAGCATTTCTTTGCATAGACCTGGCTTTGCATTCACCTTTTACCACTAGTGCCACTGAAGTTGCAATAGGAGATTTAAGAAACCTCTTATCAACTATTTTGTCTGTCAAGTAGAAAGCAGATTGGGAGACAGAAGGTCCTCTGTGTCCTATCCCTTGTCGTAAATACCATCTCTGAGATACATTTTTCCCCTGCTAATTTTTGAGTCTCCTTGTTCCTATCTTCAGGATGAATTGAACAATGACAATTCTAAAGTATGAAGCAGGTGATTTTTAAAACGCTGTGTTGTATGACAAATTACACTCTGCTCTGAAATGAATGAAAAATAGCAGATGCGGTCAGAAAAGTATGTGATCTCCATCTCCAATGTAAAGACCACAAAAGTTGATAAAAACATTTATTTTGGCTTCTGTGTGATGAACATGTGACAAAATATAATATGGCCAAAGTATATAAAGAAATAAATTAAGTTGTGGACTGTTTAGCAGTAATTCTCATTTGGGAAGGTTAGAGGAATATTTTGCATTTCTGTAGATAAAACAATGGAGCAATACATCATTGTCCTTCCTTTAGACTTTTAGGAGCTTAAAGGCTGTAAAGATGGTAAATAATGCTTTTCAAGCATGTAATAAACAATGCAAAGAGAAAACAGTAATTTATTCTCTGTATCTGGGATGGATTGATAGCTAGGATAAGGGAAAATTGACTTAGATTGTATAATGAAGGATTCAGGCCAGTTATTAGGTAAAACTTGCCCAGATGAAGAGCACTGAGATGACCAGTTGATGGAAGAATTGTGGAGTTGCTGTCATTTGAGTTCTTCTGGGACAACAGGGTAGACAGATATCATGCAGGATAGATGTCATAGCTGAACCTCATCTGGAATGAGGGAATGGACATGGTCACCTCTCCAAGTATCACCCCAAAATAGCTATTTATTGGGGTGTCTGTTTCCTGTCCATAACAGGAAAAGCACCGAAAGAGCTGGCTCTCTCTATTCATAATCTTTGTTGGATTATGAACTGGCACATACCCATTTGTGAAACAAAGAAAAACCAAACTCTGGCTGAGAAAAATGTAAATAGGTTTTGAAAATAACTCTGGCCCTTGCTAGTGTTATCTTTTCCTGCATTCTTGTGTACATTCTTGCAACTTTTTGTGGCTTCTTAGTTAACAATTCTCTCTGGGTCCCAGTTGTCATCTTGTCGTCTCCTCTGAGGTTCACTCCTGTCTGCTTCTTCCTTTTCCCAGCAACCTCCTGGGCTCCATCCTTGCTGCCTCACTGTCCTTGCTAATCCTTCCTCTCTCTGCTTCTCCCGGTTTATACTTCTCTTAGTGAAACATGCTTGGGGGCCCTGAGGAAGAGAGTATTTGCCCTTCTGTCCCCAGCCACTGCCTGCCACTGGCATGAGATAGAAGAGACAGCTTCTTCAGTTTTTCACAGCAGAATAAACAATGTACACATAAACACAAAATTTCTATCACACTTCTCTAGCTTGGTTGCATTTTCTATGCTTCTGAGTTGTTAAATACATGAATCTTAGGTTCTTATATACAGGGTGCCACAGGCTTCCCTACTGGGCCTGTGTTTTAGTATATATTCATTCATTCTCTAGAAATGAGAAGGGGGTATATTTATCTGAGCTATTTTTAAGTGCTGTGGTTTCTTAGTCTAGTCAATAGTGGAGACAGCAAAATTACAAGAGGAATATCAAATGCTACAAAAGAAAACTGAATGGTCAATACAAAGTATGGGAAATATGTAAGTATCTGGGAAAGGTCACATGCGACATGGCTCACATTTCAAGAAAAGGTTCAATTCATGCTAAATAGTACTCAAATAAGCAAACAGAATTACAGGCTGCACTAAAAATAACATTGGAGAGAATTCTGAGACTATGAAACAGTGGGTTTATTAAATTTTTTTAAATACTATGTTTAGGTATTTTTACTTTGACTAAAAAAAAAGAAAAACAACCTACCAGGAGATGTGTAACTGAAATGATTCGGATTCTAGGAGAGTGTTATTTGAAGAGGATTTAGAAGTCTGGCACTGGTTAATTTCCAGAGCACAGGAATAAGACAGTTCAAACTAAACATACACAACACAATAAATCTTATGAAGAAATTTAATCTCATACTTTTGTTTATTCTATTTCTATTTATGTTTTCTGCTATACCAGACAAGGGAACATTAAATTACCCTGAAAGCAAAGAGCAACAAAGATAAACTTAATAAATAGAAATACCATTAAAAATATTTTGTGACTTAAATCCCTTTGTTTCAAGATACCCCTAAAGCCAAAAGGTTAGTAGAATTCAGTTAAACAATAGATGTGTCTCCGGGTAGCACAAATCTTTCAGGTATGTTAGATGTAAAAGTCCACAGTTACATGCAAACATTTGCATGTTACATGCAGGCATTTGAAACTGAAAAAGGAAATTTAACAAGTATCTTTTCTTTGATGGAATCAAAGAACTTAGTTGCTGTGACATTACAGGTTAGTATGCCACCACATTGAATAAAAATTGATAGTAATCAAAACCAGTGGTGTGTACTTCAAGGCTTTTGTACAAAATAGAAACAAACTTTGCTAACTTTTTCCTTAATAAATTCTGTTTCATTTGAATATCGGCTTTTAGATTAATTTTGACTTTTTGATATATCTCAGGTCCTTATGAATTTTTCCTTTTTTTAAGGAAGTGCTCTTAGTTTGTCAGTGATTTGTGTGGTAGCATATGTTGGGTTGTAGCTTGCTCCTGGTTCTGAGTTAGTGGTTTGTTGAAGTCCTGAAAGATTTCTGTATAGTTTTATCCAACTGTAAGGATCCTTCATTCTTCTTTGGTCTCCTTTAGAGAAAACCAAAAGGCTTCCTTTGGAACCTAAGATTTAGTGAATCCTCTTTTGGGGGAAGGGGGAAGATTGCTTTTAGAAATACTCTGAATAAATTAGAAGTGTGTATAACAAAACTTAAGATGGTCACTAAATGAATCTTTTTTCTTTTAACGTTATAGGATATTCAGGATTGCTCTTTTTTTGGCTTTACTCTAGCTGCTGTTTTATTATATACTACGTCTAATAATGTTTTGGGTTTTTTTTCAGTTTGGAATTGCGGCTTGTTTTATAATGAGCTATTCAGGTTCAAACGTGTCTCACTTGGTTAATGTTTTATACTAGTTAGATACTGATTGGCTTTGCATTTTAGTCTAACCTGTATTAGTGTACCATGACGTAAAGAAGCAATTAAATTGCTTCCCTAAACATACTTAAAATAGTAACAAATGCACTTTTTTTTTTTTTTAACATAATAAATTTGAAAGGATGCTTTAACTGCTCTATTCTCTATGGAGTTGCAGATCAGCTTTAATTAGATAAGTTTGCGTCTGCAGTGGGGTTTTTTTGCTTCACATGTCTGCAGCCTTTGAAAGGACCACAAAAAGACCCAGGTTTCAGGTGCTGTGTCATCAGTTTTGATCATGTTACACAACTGAATGCCATAATGCTTTTAACAATGCAATTTGGTGAATTTAATCCATATCTGGATATTAGAGAAGAGATAGTGGACTTTAAAGTTTTGTTGTTATTGCAGTTCAATACTTAATGCTAAAATAATAGGAACAAATGGCAATATTCATTATGTCAAAGTGCATTCCTGTTTAGCTATCCTGGTAATTGGGAAAAACTTCACACCCTAATTTATCTATAATTTATTATATTTTGCGGTTATCAATCTTTCACATTTTAAGTGTCATGTATATCTGTTTGAAGGACATTTGTTATGCTAATATTTTTTCCTCTTTGTATTCTTGAATTTTTCTTACAGTAGAAAAAAGTCATTCACCGTGTATTATTTTTCTTTATATAGGTAATCAACTTACCATTTTTTCTGATGCAATTAAAGACTATACAGAAAGTAAGACCAAGGCACTGTTATAGCTGCAAATTTTCCCCTTTTAAGTATTTTAGTTAAATAGTAATTAAAAATTCCAATCTATTTTCATGTTGAAGGCTTAGCATAAATTTTTTTGTACCTGTTATTCTGAAGAGGTCTCCTTTACTCATATGCACCGCCTTTCTAAAATTGTGCTTTTCATAAAAACAGATATGGGAAAAACAAATATTGAGTATTTCATTATGAGGAATACATTTGACTGTAAGTCAAAGGAAGCAGGTTATAAAATTTCTTAAAGAAAGGTGCACAGAAACTTAAGCAAAGCCAGGAATGCTTTAATATGTACTACAAGAGAGCCTGATTCTGGGAGCACCATTTAGCATCTCTCTTAAATGTGAAGTCTCATTGTGTGTTTTCTCCCCGCTAGGAGTTAATTCCAGAATTTTACTACCTGCCCGAGATGTTTGTCAACAGTAATGGATATAATCTAGGAATCAGGGAAGATGAAATTGTTGTGAATGACGTTGATCTCCCTCCATGGGCCAAGAAGCCTGAAGACTTCGTCCGTATCAACAGGATGGTAAGCTGTACTTTAGTTCAGTCTAAGAGGTTCTGTATTTTAGCAAGCTAACCTAATTCTGTTTTTCATCTCTTTAGAACTAGATTTAGAGAAATAAAATAAAAAGCAGAGGAGATTTTGCATTCTGTCTTGCTTGACAGAACCTTTTATTTTACAGTGGGTTTTCCTTCCATGTCCCCAAATTATGGAAAGTTAAATTCAGTTATTTACTCTCTCATGAGAAAGCAGCAGACATGCATGAGCCTGGCAATAAAAGATAGCCTGAAAATTTTATGTCTGTTTCTCCTCACCATCTCTACATCAAAAAATAAAAGAATGCTGTAAATGCTGGTATCTTGCAAGCCATCTTGTATTCCTTATTTACCTGAAGATATGCACTTCCTGTTCATCAGAGATGAACTGGAAGTGTAGAAATGTGAACATAAGCAAACTGCAGTCTTTGAAGAAAGTTTGCAGAAGAACTGCTCTGATGTAAATCATCATGAGGCCTCCAGAATTTAAGCAGAAAGAACATTGATTGTATATATATTTTTCTTTAATTTGATAGACAATTATTTTATTATTGATAAAGTTAATACATGTGTATGCTTTCAGTAATTTTTAGAAACAGCAAGGTATATTCAGATGCTTTGGCCAGCAATTCTTCAATTTATGGTTCTATTCTGGAAATAGTTCTTCCTTAAAATGCATATTGCCTGTCTTTCTTCAAGAGTCAGTACTATGATTTCATAAGCTGTAGGTTTTCATACAGTTGCAAAACTGTTCAGTTTATGCATTATTCCCAATAGTACTTTTGTGGTAGCATTGTAAATCTAACTGTGTTGATTTGTTGGGGTTTTTTCTGATCAGTTTGGTAATTTAATTTTAAGAACTGTCTATTTAAAGAAAATTGTTCTTCAGGAGTTGATAAAAAAAAAATAGCTCTATGAAGTTCAAAAGAATAGAAGAATATTATAAAAACAAACCTATTCCTAGATGTAGATGATTTAGAAGTGTCCTCCATTTAGAAGAATAAGTGGTTTGACATATGTACAACAGTCTCCTAAGGAAGTGATGGCAACCTCATCGCTTGAGACATAAGAAATGTGCTACACAAACCAGGAGGAATGTATTCTGTCATTGACAGATTAGCCTGTCATTGACCGGAAGAAGCTGAACAACATTTCTTGGCTGATTTCTCTTATACTGCATATATTGTAAAATTCTTTTTAAAAACAAGTAATTTTCACAGCTGATGGAAGTAAATTCAAGTGCAATTTTACTAGAAAAGAAGAAGGTGTGCTCAAAGGATCACTGGAGTCCATTAGAATTGTCAGGTGTGGGATGTGCAATCACAGGTGCATGTCTCTGGAATACCTGTGTCGCTGTGCAAAACCCTTTTTTGGGTTGTGGTTGTGGCTAAACCCAAACTGAGCCCAGGCATAAGCACCCTAAAGTTGACCTAGAGGTTTAGTTTTGACATCTGAAAGAACAGAAGTGCGATTCCTTGGTGAAAAAGGAGAAGCAAGCTGCCACCTATTGGGGGATATAATGAGAGATGCCTATTAAGGACTACGATTCTTAAATTTTGTAGAGAATGTTCCTTGTATCTTAAATTGCATTTTATTAATATTTTCTTTCCACAATGTTGGAGTTATTACCAGGAGGATAAAAGGTACTGTGTGATAAGAGATCACCTGAAGAAAAGCTTAAGCTTTAGTGTATTTAATTTCCCTTGTGCAATTTCTGCTTTTTAGAAAGTAGCATAGCAGCTCTCCACAGAAAAGTTTTGTGCTGTTGAAGAAAACAGCTGCTTACACAAATTTAGAGTATAGCATTTCAGCCTCCTTAGGACTACAGGACTTGATAGTGAGGTAATGACTGATTCCACATGTGTGTTAAGTATGCTCAGACTGCCAGGAGACAGGCAAACTGATGAAGACTAGAGTACTATTATAATTACAGGCTTCAACTAATTGAGTACTTTGCAGATTTTAAACTAAAAAATTATCACCCAGTTGTATCAGACCCTTCCTCTACTGTTTTCTAGCCCTTTCCCCACAGATATGAGCATTATGCCGTTCTTATATAGTTTTGCCAGGAGGCAGTTTCTGCATGGTCTTTATTCACCCCATCATCTACTTTTAGCAAGAGCGTGATCAGTAGCTAAGATTCATCTCTACACAGATACATGCTATCTTCAAATGAGCAGTCTGAGGAATGATAATAAAGTCAGGAGCTGCCTACAAAATAGGAGAAAGAGGCATAGATTTATTTGAATTAGATGCAGAAAATAGACTGAAAATCACCTTGGGAGGAAAGAATTAAAGATAAGGAGCAGAAGTCTGGAAGCAAAAACAGTACCAAAACCAGAGCAGTAGCAAGGTAGGGGTGACAATGAACAGCAATTAGATTAGATAAAACTCTGTAATTCTCTATCCACCAGAAATAAGTGTATTTTGATGCCATCTATGGAGAATCATTGCATCACAGAGGATGTAAACAGTTGTACCTATCTATGGTCCTTTTGAGACTGCACCTGGAATATTGCATTCACTTCTGGGTGACTAGAAAACAGAAGCATTCACATTTGGATGGAGTTCAGAGGATAAAAGCAAAGTGAATAGCTTTGGGAGTTTAAAGAGCATGATATATGCATAGTATTTTACAAAGCTTATTATGAAGAGCAAGCAGCTAAAGAAGGATAATCCTTTTTATGAAAATGCAGATAGTATGTGTAGTAAGAAGTAATGGAATTACATTTTGAAAATGTAATAATTTGAATGTGTCATAATTTTTCAGAAAAACTTCCTCATGTAGGGTTTTAATTAACACGTACAACAAACTGCCAGTACTCTGTCTTTTTGTCACTAGAATGGAACTGGTCAAAGGAACAAGTACAAATGGATTGGAAAGTTTGACATTCCCTACCTAATGCCTGATTCCATTATCTGTACTGGCCAGCAGATGTATTACTCCGTTAGGTCATCCCCAGGCCAGGCTTTGGCTGTTATACAAGAATCTATCTTGAGGAAAAAAAACAGCCTGGGTGTGATGCTGACGTGTAAAACACAGCAAGCTTGTGCAAGCCTGTAATTTCTACGGCAACTTAGCAAAGCAAGTAGAGAATATGTTTACAGAAAACTAAGAAATATTTCAAGTAAGGGTTATCCTGATCCCTTATCTAATAAAATCAGCAGTAGTCATTTCATATCAGTGGGAAGAATCCTGTGTGGTACTGCATAACACACAGTGGGATCTTTTTTCCCCTAGCTGACACTATTTTCTTCTGTTCATTTTTTTTTTTGGTGCTTTCTTTGGGCATATATTATGTGTAATTTTATGTGACAGCAAATACAAATCCTTATATACTACTTGCACATTTATGAATGTAAACATTTTCTTTAAATAACAGCAAGAATTCCAGCATTTCATCCTGATACTTACCAAAGAAAACACAGAGCAGTGTAGGAAACATCACAGAGGCACGGTGTCATAAATCAACACAATTTAACCAGTTGGTTAACAAGCTTTACTAAAATTCTGTGCAAATTAATAAATAGCAGGCAGGGGGTTTGTATTGTATCATTTGATTGTTCAGCTGGGTGTTTTGCACTTCAAACTAAACACAGAAGTGAAAGTGGAAATTATTTTCCATCAAAAGAGATTCCTTTAAACTTGTGAAAATTAGACTTGCTATAAAGACTGGAAGAGACATTCAGTCAAGTTACTTTTAAAACCTATTACAGTATCTTCTAAAACATTCAATGTATACATCAGGGATTGTTGTAGCAGTTTTATTTATCGGTACAAAGCTAGACTGATTACTATGGAGTTACTCATGAAACATTAATAAAGCACTATGTTCAATGCTAACATGATTATGGTCTGACCTCAGCAACGGTACAAAGGACAGAGGCAGAAAGTGTCCCTGATAACATTACCCTAATGCTGGGCTCATCAATCATAATCTCCCAGTTTACCAGGGAAAAAAAAAAATCCACGCATAAAACCTTCCACAGATGTGCATCTGTAGTCCTTCTCAGCCTCTCAGTCCCCACAGACTCAGAGCAGTCCTGAGAGCCAGAAATAGAACAGACTCAGTCAGTAAGTCAAGCATGTTAAATCGAGGCAGGGAACACCACTGTGAAACACTGAAGCACAGCTTTTATGATAAGCATTCTTTAGTTTTGAAACAAAAGATGCAAGATTGTGTAATTCAAAGTTAATTATAATGGTATATTCATTATGGCTTATGCACATATTAAATTACAAATTGCAGTGCTGAGTAAAATGTATTCACTATAAATTATATTTTTGAGAGACTAAACGGTGTCCTATTTGTTACACATTTTTTGTTCCTATTACATAACCATTACTAAGATTGAATTGTCTTTCTGTCTCTGAAATTGTTTGCACTCCTCTGCTGCCAATTGCGTTTTTGTACCATTCCCTGGCTGTTCAGAAGCATGCATAGTATTTCATATTTAAAAAGCTTCTTGAATAGTCATTAGAAATATCTAGTATGAAATCTCTCTGCTAAGATAATCTGGAAGATATTTTCCTCCTCACCATTCAGCAGCAGTTGACATTTCTTTTCTACCAGATAAGAAGTAGATAAGACTTGGTATTACTTCCTCAGAAGTAGCTTTGATTTTATTTTGTGTATTGCCAAGGTTATGCAATTAAAACTTATTCAGGCAAAAGGAGTTTCAATTTCCTTCAGATTTTTCAATCACTTTTAGCAGTAATTTTTTTTTTTTGAACTTGCTATATTGCTGAAGAATCTTATTTATATCTTGAAGATGCTTACAGAAAGGACCAGTTTCTCTGCAGACATCCCTGAATAACCCACATCTGCATAATGCACTTCTGTGTCACTTCTATTAAAATATTACTTTGCTTAAATGAACATAACTAATCTCAGACAGCAGTATTGCCTGAAATATTTTACGAGGAAAGTCAAAGATTTTACTTTGATAGTAAGTGCAAGGAATGGTAACTGAGGAAGAGAAATGTTTGGTGGACAGAATCTGCAATTGGCTGCAGAGGAGCACGGATGTGAGGGAGAGGAGAGAAACCCAGCTCACAGGCTGAAGTTGCTGATGATCTGGTTTTGGACAGAACTGTAAAACCAAACTATCTCAGAAGAAATATAAGAAAATATCTTTAAATATAATAAATATAATTAAATAGCAAGATGGAAAGCTTTTTGGAGAGACAGACAGCATATAGATATAGAGGGCAAGGAAGCAAGGCAGGAACTGAAGAAAGAGGAGGTGCAACCATGGTCCAGACAAGGGGCAACATCAGAGCTTTCCACTTCTGTGGTGACAGAAGATACCTGGATAGCACAAAAGGTTGTGTTGTAAAGAGGTTGGAATAGCATATTTTTAAATCCAGAACTTCTAATATTTTACACAGCTCGTAGTCTATATTACAATAAAAACCACTGCCTCCTACTGACATGTCTGTGAAAAATACTTTTAACCTCAAATTAGAATGAACATAGGGGAAAAGTTTGCAGCATTCATAAAGGTCAGAAAAGAGCTACAGTAAGCAGTAATTTGGTTTATATTAACTTTATTTAGTTTAAACATCAACTTACTAATACTTCTTTCTATTTTACAACAGCTACAGGTCAGATTTTCAGCCTGTGGAACATGCGTGCATACACTTGCCTGCAAACACACAAACCCCACAAAATATGTATACACTAGATGTATAATAATGCTTGCAATTTACCTATTAGCAATAAAAGTCACTCCACTGGAAACAGTAACATGCTGATAAACTCCTTATTTAAAACAAAACCCATGAAAAAACTTGACTGGAATGTTGCTGTTTGAAAATTAAGCCCAAATAACATTTCAAGCAAGTTCATTTTGGGAGTGGCTGAATAAAACTCTCTTTTGTGCACATTTTAAGTATAATAGATAACAAGGTGGACATTAGCTTGTTTCTGTTTAACTGTAAGAATCTTTAAAAACCATATTACATATTATATAAATATTACATAGTTATATAAGTAATAATTATTATTGCTTTAAAAGAAAAAGTTTTCTTATAGTTCATATTAAAAAATGCTCAGAAAATTAAAGCCCCCAAAATAATTTTAATCCAAAGTGCTGATCTTTATGGCCATCATCAGCCTATTTTAAGGATATTATTGTTATCTTTTTCCGTATGTTTTTCCTACTGTACCTACAAATTATGTTTTATACAGAAAATCCCTCACCCTATTCCCTACTGAGCATTGCATATTCTTGAGAAACCAAACGATGTACTGTTGACAGTGAACAGCTCATAAATTTTCAGGAGGCACTTGCATGGAGGGAAAGTAGCCTATGCATTAGAGCAAATTAGGGAGAGGATTCTGCAAGTATCGCATGAGTAGCATTGCAGAAGTACTTGGAAGAAACGCCAGCAAACCAGGTCAGACCTGATATAAGAAGCTTTCCCCTGGCTAAAAGAAATCCAGATTATAAAGCCTTGACCCACTGAGGGCCAGGTGGGACGTTGTAGTATTTTTATGGCCTGTTCTTGAGGGCACTGTTCCTGTTTTTTGTGCCCAGTGCCATACCCTACAGGACACCCTGACTGGGAGGCTGTGAACATCACACAGCACCCGTTGCATCCTGCAGCTGGAGGCTGTGCGGTGCTAAGGCCCATGAAGAGCCATTCTTCACCGATCTGGCTCCTCTCTCCACCTTCTACTCAGGTCATTTCCCTAAATTCTGCACCACACCAGTGTTACACCACACAGCTTCCACTTTTCTGAAATATATGGTTCAAAATAATTAAATTCCCTTGCTACAAATTTCCTCAAACTTTGTTGAAGAAATTAAGGTTCTTCCCCAAGGAATTAAGAGCCATTATACCTGTAAACATAGTACAGTGAATCTGTTTAAAGAATTGGAGACAAAGACAAATGATATGCAGCTGTTAAAATGTAGCTCATTTAATAAGTTATTTAATAACCATTAGTCCATGTGAAATAGAAGTTCTCCAAACCTGCCAGGGTCTGTAAGACCTTCTAAAGGATGAAAAGCTGCTGAGTAAGGGCTGGTCACGCAAGTGGAAACTGCCTCAGGGAAATATAGCATATGTGTTCAACTCTCTTAACTCTTCTCACTTGAAAGGTCAAAAAAAGTGTAAGCTCCCTCATGAGCAAGACTAACAAAACTCCTAACAATGGACAAAGTACTCAACAACTTTTTTACCTTAGTCTTCAATGGCAACCTCTCTTCCCACACCTCTTGAGTGATTGGACTATATGATGCGGACTCAGGGAGCAAAGTCCCTCCCACTTTAAGAGAAGATCAAGCTTGTGGCCACCTGAGGAACCTGAACATGCATAGAAGTCTATGGCACGTGATAAGTTGCATCCCAGAGTCCTGAGGGAGTCAGCTGATATAGTTGTCAAGCCACTCTCCATGAAATGTCATGGCAGTCAGGAGAAGTCCCTGGTGACTGGAAAAAGGAAAACATTGCTCCCATTTTTAAAAAGGGTAGAAAAGAGGACCCTGGGAACTACTGACTGCTTCACCTCTATGCCTGGGAAGGCCATAGAATAGATCCTCCTAGAAGCTGTGCTAAGGCACATGGAGGGCAGAGGGGACAGCCAACACAGCTTCCCCAAGGGAAAGTCCTTCCTGACCAACCCAGTGGCCTTTTATGATGGAGTGGACAACGGAAAGGCTGCAGATGTCATCTGTCTGGACTTGTGTAAGGCTTTTGACATGGTCACTTGCAACATCCGTCTCTCTAAATTGGTGAGAGATGGATTTGATGGGTGGACTGTTCAGTGGATAAGGAATTGATTGGACAGTTACATCAAGAGGGTAGCGGTCAGCAGCTCAGTGTCCACATGGACATCAGTGACAAGTGGTGGTCTGCATCAGGATCAGTACTATTTAATGTCTTCAACAATTACGTAGGCAGAAGGATTGAGTGCATCCTCAGCAAATTTGCAGATGGTACCAAGCTGAGTGGTGTGTTTGACACACCTGTGGGCTGGGATATCATCCAGAGGGACCAGAAGAAGCTTGAGAAGTGGCCCATGGGAATCTCATGAGCTTCAACAAGACCAAGTACAAGGTGCTGCTTCTGGGTTGGGGCAGCCTCCAGTATCCACACAGAGTGGGGGATGAACAGATGGAGAGCAGCCCTGCCAAGAAGGACACAGCGGTGCTGGTTGGTGAGACTGGACATGAGCCTATAAAGTCTGCCTGCAGGTTGGAAGGCCAGCCACATCCTGAGCTGCATTAAAAGCAGCGTGAACCACAGGTCTAGGGAGGTGTTTCTGCCCCTCTGCTCTGCTCTGGAAAGACCCCCACCTGGAACACTGCATCCAGTTCTGGGGTCCTCAGGAAGGACATGGACCTGTTAGACTGGGTCCACAGGAGGGTCACAAAGATGGCTGGGGTCTGGACCGTCTCTCCTATGAAGACAGGCTGAGGGAGCTGGGATTGTCCAGCCTTGAGCAGAGAAGGCTCTGGGGAGACCTTATTGTGACCTTTCAGTACTTAAAGGGGCCTATGAGAAAGTTGGGGACAAACTTTTTAGCAGAACTTGTTGAGATATGGCAGCAGGTAATGGCTTTAAGTGAAAAGACGATAGATTCAGACAAGATATAAGGAAGAAATTTTTTGTAGTCAGAATGGTGAAAAACTGGATCAAGTTGGCCAGAGATCTGGTGAATGTCCCATCTCTGGGAACATTCAAGGTCAGGCAGGACAAGGCTCTGAGCAACCTGAAGTAGTTGAAGATGTCCCTGTTCATTGCAGTGGGGTTGGACTAAATGACCTTTTAAGGTCCCTTCCAACTCAAACTGTTCCATGATTCCATGCTTCTGTGATTCTAACACCAGTGAGAGGATGATAGATGAGAAAAGGGTGAAATATGCTCATTTAACCCAAGCATCAATTTTTTTCAAATGTACTGTCTGACCTTTGAGTAATCAAAAGTTCTGCTGTTTTCCTGAAATTCTCTTAATATTCTAGAAATAAAAATGTTAATTTTGACCAAAGTAAATGCCTAATAATTTTTTTGTTAATTATGTGTTAATAAATAAATAATATATACAGATCAAAAGAAACTTTAAATATACGGAGTTCAGACGCTCAAGAGAACTCTTAGGCTGATTGCTGTAAATTGATTTGAGGTGGATGCTAGAAAGACAACTGGCTTTAAATTCTAAATTCTTAAAATGCTTAATTACATACAAAAGGAATATTAAAAATTGAGTGTTTAAAAGTAAGGAAATGCTTTATTGGTTGTTGGCGTGGCATACTTAATTTTATCCTTGCTTGCTAGCATCCTGCACTCTAACTGAGGTAAAAATCCTATGAAAAGGTTATATGGAATGATGTAGTTGCTGACTGTATCATGTTGTACGTGCACAGTATAATATAATTAAGGATATAGTATTTTTTAACTGTTTATTGGGAGGCATGCTTTATAAACTAAACAATATTAGTTTAATAGTATTTAGTATTAAACAACGTTAATGTTGTTTTAATAATATTGCATTATGCGTATGATGGCTTCTGATTTTGAAAAGGAAACAACAAAATTTTGTATGATTGTCTGCAACATCTCTTTATAGCTTTTTATGGTATGCTGAACTTAAGCCCTTGAAAACTGAGCTATGTGTCAGCTCTTAAGCCTGAGCCTTCCCATCCATTTTTATCAGAGATAACAGTCACTGGTTTCAACAGAAAAGGGTCCCACCATTTTTGGTGGAAAACAAAAAAGTTTTCCACCAATGCACAGAGAATTCTTCTTCCATGAGGAGCAGTATAGGGAAAATCTCTCAGGAATGGTTGCATGATGACTCAGGCATGGTTTGCTTTGTCTGAGGCTATTCCTGCTTCTGGGGTGATGAGGAGGAAGCTGCTGCCAGTGAACAGGGCGTGGCATGGTACTACAGTGCCTGATGATTAGTTCTGAAGCAGTCTCCTTTTGATGTAAATGAACAAAATGAATAATCTTTTCCCAAAGTTTATCAGCTTGTAAAATCTAAAATTTCCTTGGGAAGACATGAAGCCCTGTCCTAGCTGGGAAGTGTTTGTGCTGAGTAGTGGCACCATGATAAAAAAAAATGGAGGAATTTCCATTTTAGATTTAAGACTGATTATAACTGGTTTAAAAATTAGTTGGAAGACTGCTTTTTTGAATTTTTTTTGCCATTTCTTTTTTTTTGACAAGTTACTTAACTTGCTTGAAAAGCCCAGAAATTATTAAAACCGTTGCAGCTAGGAGGAACCCAGTAACTGAGAAGAAAATTAGCATGATAGAAAGGTGAAGGAAAAAACAATATCTTTTTAGTGCTTCTCTCAATAGAATAAATCACATTTTTTAATTTTTGAAAGATTTCAAATATATCAAATAAGCCTGAAGAGAAAATGTAATTATGCCCACTATGTTTTCTCAGTTACTTCCTAATCCTGAATTTCACTTGCAGGCCCTGGAAAGTGAATTTGTATCATGCCAACTTCATCAGTGGATTGACCTTATATTTGGCTACAAGCAACGAGGACCAGAAGCTGTGCGTGCACTCAATGTTTTCCACTACCTAACATACGAAGGCTCTGTGAACCTGGACAGTATCACTGATCCTGTCCTGAGGGAGGTAGGTGTTTATGTCACTTCATGCTAAAAACTGCTGTCATCTCACAAGAGATGGTACTTTTTCTGTCTTTCACTGCTGGAGAAAATGGATGTGTTTGACTTGATTCAGAATTTAGGCCCCAGGTGACTTCAGAAGCGAGTATGAATAAACTAGCAATAAAACAAATGATCTTAACAGATTTAATATTCAGTTATGGTGTGAGAAATTATAATGCAACGTATATTCTGTAATATAGTGTGTGCTATGTTTCATAATTTAGTTGTATTAGGTTCACTTAGCAGAACTGAAAAACTGGAAAAACCCCTGCATCATACTCATAAGGGGAAAAAAATCTAACCTTTACAGTCAGATGATGGTGAGGATATGTGTCTGAGAAAGAATTTATTTGCTAGAGTGACAGCAGCAAATTTTCAGATTACTTTTAATCCCATGAAGTAGAATCAAACTGTTAAGAAAATAGAAAATGTTGGCTATTTGTTGTGCATTCAAGTATTTATGTTTATATATATGTATGAATGAAATATATATATATATTTACAAATATATACAAGTGAGTGTATACAAGTGAGATTTTAAATTAATCAGTAATTTTTAAAAAAAAATTCTATGTATCCTGATACGTTTCCTTCCAGTGGCTGTTTGTTTTCACTAAGATTAATAATTTCATTATGATTTTCTAGTACCTATTAACTTGAATGATGATTTTCTAGTACCATTCATTTGCTGGCTAAAACAATTGAAATTTGGTGAAAAGTGTGAAGAAGCAACAGCTGCTAGATGAGTACTGCTGTGATGAAGCTCTACACACAATCTTCCATTCCCCCAGATAGCTGCCATCTGCTGTATGCAAAACAGTAATAATATGCATTGCCAGGCAATGGGGTTTTGTTTGCTTGTTTGTTTGTTTGTTTGTTTGTTTCCAATCTTGGAGACAGAAATCTACAGATTTCAGAAAGAAGTAGATTCTAGAAAGCATTCATTCAGCTAACTATTGGGTTTTGTCATGGGTTTTTAATTTTTTTTTTTATTTTTTTAGCAGTGCATTGCTGCATTCTGTTATATTTGGTGATTTTTTAGGAGCAGAACTAAAAAACCATTCAGACCCCAGGCTTCCTAGAACTGGATTTTCACTACATGCATTGCAAAGCTTAGATTTTCTAAACAATTAATATTTGCTTATTTTTAAGACTGGCCAGAATTTCTTTGATTCGCCCTTGCTCAAATATTTAATGTTGACATCTACATAATAGTTTTCTGGATTTAAAACTTTGAGCACGAGAAAAGTCAAACTCTTCTAGAGATAAGAAGAAGAAATGCTTTTTAAAGCATAAAACAGGTGTCAAGCACCATGAATACAAGGGATTTGCATGGCCACTGATCTGCATGGGCAGACTCCTGTGCCTTGACTTTAAGGGTCTACTCCCACAGGGCAGCTTGTAGGACTGAGGTCTGTCTGTCTGTGTGCCTTATTTAACATCTTATGGCATGATGAGACTCTTCAGCTCTCCTGTGGCTCTACTTGCATGCATAACTTGTCATCAGAAATTTAAGAAAATTCGCGAAGATGTTTTTGGTCACTCACTGGTACATCTAACCCATGCCCTTCAAGTCAATAACATATAAACCTCTTCTTAGGCAATTTACACCATGTAAATTTCTAAAAGCACAACTTAGTCTTCATTGCCACGAGTTAGATCTGTAAATAAAATTCATTCTTAGCAATGAGAAGGCAAAATTACTAGAAAAAAATAAATCCTCCTTATTTTTGTTATACGTAGATAACAAAGTTGTGTGCATCCATTTAAAAATACGGTGCTCTCCTCCAAGAGATTTCAGGATTGTTGCTTTTTTGGTTTGTCATAAGAAGATTAAAAAATACTTTTAATTAATTTTTAATCAGAATTTTCAGTGCATGCTTAAATATAGATAGATTTAGACCTGCTTTCCTTTTTTCTAGGCTCTATTTCTGAAACTAGCAGACATTCTTTGGCCGATAATAAAGCATTTGACATCTTGGTGATATAGAGGACCACATATTTGATTGTCATGTTTCTGTTACAAGCATATATGATGGGTTTTTCGATTTTTTGTTGTTGTTTGATTTGTGTTTGTTTGTGTTTGTTTGACTTTATTCTGGCTTTTGGTAAATATTCCAGAAAATAAATTAAAAGCAAAAAGATATTTTAAAAGCCTCTAAAGACCCCTTGTAAATACAGAAATGTAAGGATAAGAACACTAGCACCTTTAAAAATATGATAACAATTGTTTATCATATTTTACAGTTGCAGGTGGTGGTGTCTGGCATTTTAATTTGGAAACACTGCAATTTAGAATTAAATGTGCTCTGAAGTTATTCAGGAAAATGCATCTCTCAGAATCCAAATGCTCTTGATGTTTATTTGGTAAATAAACTAAAATATTGTGGTCCTGTCTCGCAGAAGATGGTGAATGTTCTCAATAAATGGCTGTAAAATAAGCCAGTCAATACAACCTTATTGGCAGCAGCCATTATCAGACCAGTGGGCTCAAGCATGGTGGTAACTGTGGCCACAAATAATTTCATATTGAACTGAGTTCCAGCTGAATCTATCCAGTGAAATAAGTCTCCAAATAAAAAATACCCTCCCATTTAGGTCTGAGCTGATTGAAAGATATAATTTATAAAGATGGAGCCCTGTGACCTCTTTATGCTATACTTTGGCCCTTTCACTTTCACCTTTTGCTTAAGCACCTCACTTTACCACTAAAAAATATGTTCTTAGCTTTCTATGAAGAATCTTAAAGAAGTCACTTCAACAGTCGTCTATCTACAAAAAAATACTCAGCAGTGGAAGAACTGATCCCTGCCATTCCTTACATCTTTCTCATGCTTTGGGAGCTCTCCAAGAAATCTCTACTGTTTAACACTGGAAAAATGGCCATCCTGTGTTGTTGTTCTTTGTAGATCTGTTTAATAGAAGATTTTCCATCTTTCTTTCTTCGTTCTCCATATTGAAAATTCCCGCTGATAGAAACCATAATACTGGGGTAGCATTGTTTTAGATAACTACAGATCACATACGTATGCCCATGTAATACCTCTTTGGAAACTTAAGAGCTGCACTGGAAGGGTCAAACAAACTGATTTCATTTCAAAATACTCATTTTGATTTTTCAAACAACTTCGTAATTTCTGGTATCACAAAAAATACTTGGTCTTGATAATTTATCTCAAGTAGGTACAAGGGCAACATGAAAGTCCTAACTTATATGCCCCATTGAATAAAAGTATAAAATTGCATTTTGTGGTTTCAATCTTTTATGATTAGAAATTGGTAAATTCTCCAGTTCTATCATTTGTAATGCTCTCTTAGTCACATATTGCAAAATTTTTTTCATATTGTAATGAGAAGGAGAAAAACATATAACAAAATAAACATTTTCCAGGACCAAAAATTTTTTTTTTAATTCAACTTTTTTTAAAGTAAAAGAAGTGAGGTGGAAGCTAAAACTTGAAGAACAGCTTAAGGATATTGATTCATTCTTACTTGACAGGTGGAATAATGGTTGCAGCACTAACCACAGCAATTATAGCATTAAAATGTCAAGAAATTAGAGGTCAGAATAACAGATAATTTTCTTCCTTTTGTCAGATTAAAAACTGACATTCTTTGACAGCACAGGATTTCTGGCTGAGAAAATTATGACAGCTTAACTCATCTTGTACTTGTAAGGCAGTAATTGATAATGAACTTTACCATGACAGTCTTCTCCTGTGGAGAAACATGACAGAACATCCCTGGTACAAACCCTGTATCTCTTTTTAATATGTAAACAGTAGTTATATTGGACATTAGATGTTATTTGGAATTGTCTTTACTGTTAGTTTACATCATAATCCAAATCCTTTTCCATGAGACAGACTTGGCTGACTTCAAGGGATTGATGCTGAGAATGCTGATATATAAAGAACAATATAGGAAATAAGGTTTATTTATAGTGCTTTGATGTTACAGGTCCACTGTTGTTAGTGGTCCACTTCTTTGGTAAAATACAGTTCTTCCCCTGGTTTCTCCCAGAATGCCTCTAGATTTTAGGAGTCCCTTTCATCCCCAGACACCTGGAAATGTGGGCACTCAAAAATCCATTGAGTTGTGTTTTTTTCAAGTTAAGAACTTATATGACACAAAGTGTTGTGGCTGAAAGGAAACAACACAGCCATACTGGTCATTAGAAAATGCAACAGACAAGATAAAATTATTTTTATTCATTGCTACCTTAATTTAATGCCTTGTAGATGAAACATGAAATAATTAAGTGGACGGTTTAGTGCATAAAAGGCTAATCACATGTAGTACTGAAAGTACATCTACTTGCAGAAAACTACTATTTGTGGGGGTTTTGATTATTTTTCTATAAAATCATAGCCAGATCTCTGTTTATTTCTTTTTTTAGACTTTCATCTTGTTCGTGATTAGAAGTATTTTGAAAAATCATTTCAGCTTTTGATTTGCTTTGGACTTTAGGCTAACTTTGTATCATCCTTGTGCTGAGCTGCAAATCCAGTTTAGCAGTGCAGTACAATGACTTCCCTGTTAATGTTGCATCTTCACCATATGCTTGCATCTCCCCAGTCCAGCAGGAATTACTGCAAGGGTGTAGTAAAGCAAGGCAGTGTGAACCTACTGGGCTCAGATATTTTTTCCAAGCACCTGTCAAGATACCTGAGCATACTCGCAATTCACACAGCAAACTGAAAAATGATTAAAATTGCTAGTGTTTGACAGGCAGTTGCTGTGCCCATAAACTAATCCTAGTAGGACAGTTTTTCTGGCAGCTAACACAGCATATGGCATATGCAATATTTATTTCTTTGGTCATGACTTGATATTTAGCATATTTAAATAATTTGAAAAGTCATAATGATGCAGTAGTCTTGCAGTGCTTTTCAGCTACCCTCATTTCTGGGTTATATTTTTCCTCTTATATTTTCTTCTGTTATCTCTTTCTTTGATCTGACAGGAATAACAAAGCATCCCTCTGGATCTGCTATAGTGAAATATGCCCACAGGAAGCAGGGTAGATCACATCAGTTTTCACTTCTTTTTTTTTTTTTCTCATTTCTTTTTTTTTCCCCTCCTTGCTGAAACACTTTTTGCTACTACAGAGGGCTGACATGATAGGGCTGTCAAGACTCAGCAAGATAGATATATCTTTAACAAAGGGAGCTGGAATGCTAGCCCTTCCCTGATGACTGAACCTGGCAAATTTATGAGGAAAAAATTAACACACTATTCTAATAGCACAATATAACACTTTCAAGGTGGCACCAGCCCTTGCCACCACATGCTCGTTCTTCTTTTCTCTTGGAGTTATTCTTATTTATTCTGATTTCATTTTTAACTTGTTAAGATCTTTTTCTTCTGGGAGCTGTTTCTTTGATGTGACAGGAATATCAAAACCACCCCTATGGATCTGCTTGATTGAATTGTACCCACAGCACTGGCCACTTATATGTTCACTTATATTTAATTGCCTCCATACAAGGGATGGTCTTTGCTTCCTTTCTAGGAGCAGTCCTGTTTAAGCATGAACAGGAATAGTGGAGAAATTAGTTGGAAGCTGTATGTAGTATCAATATCTACTTTTTTCAAAGTTAATTTAAGGAATTCAAGTAAAAGTTGTCATCAAAGTAGAAATTATTTTCCTCTATGCTAAGAGCATTGTTCTTCTCCGAGAAATATGTACTTGCATTATATTGATTTTTCTCAAGAAACCTACTTCTCCTTCATTCCCAAATACTGTTTTTCCTAGACATACAGAACAAGTATTTTTTTCCAAATTTATACTAGTTTGGGGGAGAAAACCTTTGATTATTTTATACTATTTTTGGCCTGTGTGTTTTGTTGCAACCCAGTTACATTAAGAGATTATCAACAGAATAGTAATATATTTTCTTTTTTATGTTTCACTCCGGGAGCATCTATGGATATAATATAATAATTTGCATGTCTTTCTGGTGAGTTTCAGAGCTCAGTATTATTCTCTAAATGGAAAAAGAAGCGATTTTATTTGCTGTCACTTTGTTATGATAACTCTGTAGATCAAGAAGCAAAACACGGGTTTTTGAGGGTAAGATATTTATTTCTGTAGGTAAAGATTCCTGGAGAATACACTGAATATAAGAAAAGACATATTAAATCACAATATTCAATAAGGAATTAATATAAATTGCATGAGGTCAGTTACCACACAGTAATTGCCCAATGTATAGCCTTCTACTTGGATATTAATGTGTGCACTTTCATCCATTTGTTGTTCAGTGGAAAGGGCTTTCAGAAGGTGTTTGCTTCAGAATAACAGAAACATTTAAATTATGCATCCGATTTAACTATGAAATAACTTTTTGGGAGGACCTACCCTAAGTAACACAAGCCATTTATTACAAGGAATCAGAAATCATAATCTGATCCATAGGACTCCACTTTAAAAACATCGTTTTACCATTGCTTGAAACAATTATCCACAGTTAGATTAATGATTGATCATGATATCTCCAGTTAATTAATATATTAGAGGAGAGAGATAGTCAGTATTTCAAAGAGCCCGTGATGATCTGAATTCATGGCCATTCCTGGATCATGCTCATACATGTTTATGGGAATTCAGAACCTTTTCAGAATCAAGAAAAGACACAGTCTCTTAAAGTAAAACAAATGGCATTTGTTTGTGGCATAGAGATGGGGGTTTTGTCCAAAATGGCATATTAGAAGGTTTGGGATTTGTTTATTATTTATTTTACTTGTGATTAAAAAGCTCATTATCCAGGTAGAGCTAAGCACTGCCACTCAATGTACATCACCAGCTTTACACTCTGTTCAAACATTAGAGCTGATGGCAACTTTTTAAGCTGATGAGACTTGAATCTGCCTATTTATTAAATATTTCAGATCATTCATTCCTCAAAGGAATACTTTGAGGTGAATTTGTAAATAACCCATATTCCAGAAAAATATTGTCTAATACTTCAACCTACTTGAAGTATTATTTGGAATAAATTGTTTGGCCCATTCTCATCTACATTAGAAATTTCATGTGCTTTTCAAATCCTGGAGTCTTACCCAAACTGAGTTTAATGTTTCACCGATATGAAAAGAACATTATCCACAATTGCTCTCTTTTATTGCAGAAATATATAAAATACTGGTCTTGTGCATGAAAATTTCTTCTTTATTGTCTGGGGTTTTTTGTTTTTCTCCATATGGATGACAGGTACCAATTATTGATTTTTAAAATCAGCAACAAGCATTTTCACACACACTTAAAGTAATATTTTATGCAAGAGAGAGAGATGGGGTGAAAATTACTGCAGCTGATTGTAACAGAAATAGCTGGAAGGGGCTTCTTTTTTCCTATTAGCACAGATTTCAGTTGTATTATGCTGTCATTACCTCAGCATAAATTAACCATTATTCAAAACATTTCCCACACAGTAGTTTATTGGAACAGATATTGCTCAGTCTAAGTATCTAGTCATTCACTTAGAAAGATGCAAAGCTGAGCTTTCTAAATGTTTTAAACATATTGATAATGTGCCTCTTTAATGCCATTTTGAAGCCTGTATACAGTATATCTATATTATTGTTTTCAATTTATGTCAAGAACAAAGTGAAGTTTTGAAGAATGTGTTCTGGGAAATAATCCAAACAGAATTATTTCTTTATAAGCTAAACCCTGCAAATAACTGAGAACATTTATTTTAAATGTAACAGTATGACCTTGTTCCAAAACTGAAATTCTAATATACACTGAAACCTGATGAATACTATATGCGACACCTTTCAGTATGTACATTTTACCTACTTCCCCATCAGTCCTTTTTCAGATATGAGTTTTGAAGGTTTGCCTGTTCTCTGAAAATAGATCTTATGTCCTGCAGTGGATAAATTGAAGGTTGGCAGATGGCTGGAGCCTCATCATAAGCACAATTTGTAGTAAAGAATATGGGCTTTCAAAATCTCAGTGCACCTTCTTAAGGTGGGAACAAGACAGATGATTTGTGATAGAAAGATGAAGCTGAGAGCAAAGAGATAAGCCTGCGTTTACTTTCTGTTCAGATGAAAAATGAAACCCACTAATGTTATAGTGCCACATTCTTTACTTAATTTTATTTCATTAACAAGAAGAGATTTTATTCAAGGGTTTTGCTTTTTTTTTTTTTTTTGTCAAAGCAGAAGTAGAACATGAAGTCCCTTTTTTTTTTTTTCATTTTGTATAGTTTTATGTTTATGAAACAAGAACAAAATACACATACTAGATACTTTGGTCTACTAAGCCTATTCTGCTTTCCAAGCATTAAAAACGTCTTCAGTCATCATGTTTTATTTCAGTAATAAACCAGAAGAAAAAATGTCACAGCTAAAATGCATACTTTGATGATTAAGTTCTCTTTCCTCTTTTATTACTGCCCAGCTTTCAGAAGGCCTTTGCTGTTTGCTTCCCTGTTTTCCTCATTTTCTTTTGTGTTTCCTGAACGGGAAGTTCTTAATTATAAAAATAAGTATTTTTGTGTATGTTCTGCATAATGACTTTCTGAAACATGTGTAAGTCATTCTTCTGGCAGCAAAGGTTACTAATTATTTGAGGTATTAATAACATTTATTTTCCACAACAATTATATTCTCTAGATTTAATCCTATACCTCCATTTTTTTACTTCTACATAAAAGATGTCAGTTTCCCAGCAGTTCAAAAGTCTACCTGCTTATGATTATCCAAATTCTTGTCAACTACTGGCCAATTTGCCTCAGGATATGAACAGTTGCTAATAGAGCCCCTTTCTTTCATGTTTTGGATGAACTTCCTCATGAACATGGTGTGTTATTCTCTGTGTTGGTTTACCAAAAAGATCTCAGGGAGTTCAGGGAAGGGCATCCTAGTGATGGAGGACAGAGAAGACTGATTTAGGAACAGGATTTCAAGAGCTTGACAGAACATAACAGTTAAAGCAGATGTGTAGCAGAAAGGCAGGAATATGGAGAGTTGCTCATGCCAACTGATATAGGGAAAATGTTAGATCTGATGCCAGATTAACTAGCAGTTACAGGGTCAAATTCAGACGTGAAAGTTTAGACATACTGGCAGAAGTTTCCAAAGTTCTGTAGGCCGTAATTTGACTCTACACATCTCATAAGAGAAATTGTAGAAGCCTCATTAAATGGGTAATCTCAAACTAGAATGAGCAAACGCTGTGAAAATGGGTTGTTAGGAAGAATGAACATTGTGGGAAAATAGAAAAATTTTTACTTTTTCACCTGTATCTTTTATTCTGTTATGTTTTGTTATGGTGATAGCTTTAAGCACAATATGAACACAACTGCTTTGTAAGTAACTGCTTTGTAAGTAACTGCATTAATCTGTGCCTTCCTTGATTACATTAACTCCCATTCTATGTTACCGTGCTTTTTTTTGTTTGTTTTAATTCAGGATTATATTTATAAATCTTTGATTTCTGAAAAATTAATGTAGAATTTGGTTTTGGGTTTTTTTTTTAATTGATACATTATGGATGGAAACTTTTCCAGATGGCCAGGTCTTTGGAGCTCTTCATTGTTGAAGACCCTGTCTGAGTCATTGATCCTTTGGTGACTTAAGGAGGCCAAAGTCAATGGGTTTAAAATTTGTGGTCAGTAGGTGTTCTGAGCATCTACCATGTATAGACTGTTATCCAGCAAGCACAGTTTGCTACAGTTCCTACAACCAAACTCTCTTGCATGTAATTGACACCAGGTGAAATTAGATATTTTCCTAAATACTCACAGTCCTTTTTGGGTTTCTTATTTTGCCAATTTTGTCAGGATGTTACACAAAATGTATAACTGTCTGGTAGTTTTACTATATTATTTAGAATAGAATGCAAATGTATGTGCATTTCCTAAGACAAAAAGAGGACCGTATAGAGGAGGGAAATGTAGCTGAAGTGTTAGAAGGGTAAGGAAAAAACTTGAGACTTTTTCTTATAAAAAGGATAAACTCAGTTGATGGACAGAAAAATAATGGAAGAAGTGGAAGTATTGAAGTATTTTTGTTCTTTAAAAGTCATCCCTTCCCAAACTAGCCTTGTCATTGCAGAAACTTTACATGTATTTATTGTTTATTTTTTAAGTGTTTAATTGTTAATATTTAAGGCTCACAACTTAGCTTTTGAAATAAAAAGCATAATTAAAACCATCTGTAAGCAGGCACTGTGAAAGCTCAGTCACAAAAAAAATTTAATTAGAAAAAAATGGATGAAGTTTCAAAGTTTCAGTAAAAACTCCTACTGGTAATAGTGTTGCATTTTTATGAATAGGATGGCTATGCTTAAAGGACTCTGTGCTCCTAAAAATGACAATTAAAAACATACAGTGTTTTAAGGAAAACCAAAGATGAGGAGAGCTAGTATTTATAGTATCAAACTTGATGAAATCACCAAAAATTTTTCTCCTCTATCCTCACAGAGTAAAATTTTGCAGTGCGTAAGAGGCAGTGCACTATTCGGGTGACATAAGCATCTCTGAAAATCACGGGAAATAGCCCAATACTACTTCCTTGGCTTCAATCCCAATTAATCCCCAAGCACTTAACAAGCTTAGGATACTTATATTTTATTCTCATCCTGGTTAGTTTTTCCTTTTTTTCTAGCAGCTATTTAGGAAGCAGCAAGCCAGGCTCTTTCTGCTTCTGTGACCATTCATGGCTCGTGAAATAGTCATCCCTCTTGAAAGTCAGGGATCCTTCAGAAATATTCAATCCCAACATTTCCTCAAAAATACTAGTGTTTTTTTCACTTGCTGCATTGGCCTGTTGAGAGCTGTGAGTGGAAGTCAGGCTGACTGCTTCTTCTTTCTCGACCAGGCTGTGGAATAAGGACAGAGATGCCCAGTTTTGCTGTTTTGTCCAGACTGGAGTTTGCTTCATGTCTTTTTCCCCAGGAGATCTTCATGAACAGTAGAATTTTCTTTCTTCTGTCTCAGTGGAGAGGAAAATAATGAAATTTTTCACAAGTGCCTTCTCTCTTTTGTAGCATCTTCACTCCTGCACAGCACCTGGAACTTTATTATTGTAGGACTATAAATATGTAATACCATTGTCTTCATTTGCACAGAATAACTAGGTTCTGCTTTCAGCTCAGTATTCTGATTAGTATAAATGATGATGGATCAGTGATGTGTGAGTTTAAGATCTTTTTTAAAATTCTTCTTAAATAATAGGAAAACCAAAATCAGTATCAAGTTTTGTCCAGAATAAAGCCTTGCATATACTGTGGAGTTTAACTGGACAGGTCAGGGTGAGCAGCCTCTCTGTCTGAAAAGAAATAATAATGAGGGATGAAGGAGGGGAAATGGAATTGCATGCGAAGGTGGGCATTTACACAACTCCTGTCTTCTTGAGGGAGGGAGCATGAGAAGACAAATGAACAACAAAGAAAGGAAAAAGGATAGAGTAGACATTTGTAGCTTTTTTTGCAGAGGAGGAGGAAGAGAAAGGCTTAGAAAGGCAGTCATTGGGAGGCTTATAGAAATGAGGGAATTACCATAGGAACAGATAGTTCTTGATATGGTTAATGGAGTGAAATTATGTATGCAGCCTTCCAAAGCTTTATGGGATTTTTTAGTCTTGACTTTTGGGACTTATTTTTTAACTAGTGAATTTATTGAGATATTGTATAGCATAATCTAGTTAGGCATTTCTGAACAAAAACTGAGACTTTATTTTACGTACTTTTGACTTGTAAAATTTAGCAGACTTCTAAATGCAGTTGATGGTGTATTGAAAAGTACTACTGGCAATTTTTAGCCTGGCACAGCCGGAACTTTAGTCTTTCTTGCTGTCACACACTGCCTTTCACATGTGGAAACAATTGCAGCATCCCAGACAGAAGCAGTGTTTTTGGGTTTTCTTTAAATGCCTGTAAATTTTAGTGACTGCCAAGTAAAGGATGATAATGAAAATGGTCTTTTTTTAAAAAAAAATATTTTACTTTATCTTTTGTAGACTTCGAAAATCTGTAGTGGTTTCAGTGAGAACCTGTATTTAAAAATTCAGAACACTTTTTATTTCGTACTCAAGAAAATGTAACAAATTTACCTGTGCTTTAGAAAAGCCTTGCAATAACTATTCATTATTGGAGGTAGTGCACTTACATTCCTGGGAGCCTTTTCAAAAAGCAGTGTATGTTTCGTAAGTTTCTTCTGTTTAAAAAAAATACCCAACAAACTACCATCCCAAAGATCTAAAAACATAAATTAAGATTTCATCATCCTGGCTTGTATTTCATATGCAAAAGAGAAAAATAAATTAGTTAAAGGATGACATAATGGAAACACGTGGCTTAAAAGCAAAAACTCCTGAGTAGGAATGCCAAGAGAGATGTAAAAGCTAAGAATGTAACAGTAGATTTTTTAAAAAAAAAGAAAACAGAAAGATGCAGGCAAGAAGAGCTTCTGAAGGAGTTTTAGTAATAACAAGAGCTTGACTTTCCTGAAACTTTGAACCAGCAACATAAACTCAAGAAGAAAGCTATGGTTTTGGCCAGCCTAGAGCATGATGTTCAGAGTCAGATCTTGCTAAGGCCTAAGAGGGAGGACTTTTTCTTAGTAACAGGAGTTACACAGTAGGAGTCACATTGAGGAAATTGAGCTTCTTTGGTTGGGTTTGCTTTGCAAATACAAACTAGGACACATCTGCAATTTTGTGTGTTATAATGCTTTGATTACCATCATATAAAGGAGTAACGCAAAGGAGTAGTATCAAAAGGGAAATTCCATGTTGCAGGTGTACATTTTAGTAATTTGCATTGAAGAATCAAGATGTCAAAGAGAAGTTTGTTCTGTAGACCTAAACACCAGATGGGAAAGTTCATCTAGGCTGGCCTCTCACCCAACAAATCACATAGAGCTTTTGCCCATTTAGCCTTTTGAATTCGACCATCAGGGTTGGTGTCTGAATAATGAAGAGGATATGAAGTACTTCCTTATTTAGGTGATAAGAAATTATTTCAGACAGTCACCTTAAATATTTATAATTCAAAAACAACAACAAAATTTTTTGCTTTAAAAGAAATGAGTGACTGTCTTTGGAAAAGATGAAATTGTTTTTCAAATTGAGAAGAATCCTTGTTTCTGAGGTTGCTCATTAGTTACCAACTGGAAAACTATTTAAGGGCAATTTTCAGTCGTCTAAAAATAAAACATCCTGATGGCCCAGGTTTCAAAACCTTAACTATTTATGTAATTAAGTTACATATTTGATGAATTATTGCATCATGCTATTATATCTCTTGCAAAAGTAATTTAGCAGTAAAATATTTTTTAATCTTTGTACTCAGTAACTTAATGATCAAAGAAAGAAACATTTTATTTTACAACTTAATACAGACTTGGAAGAATGATGACAGAGCAATGATTTCATTTGGCATGACATCAATGAACACGAGAGTTTCAGTAAATGTTACCAATCTATGTGGGACAGAAATAATTACAAACATGAACATAAGAAATACAATAGTTCAACTGAAGATGATAATGGAATGAAATGAGAATAATGAAGTGTTCTTTGTGTGGTGGGTGACCTCATTACTTTCTAAAGCTACATGAGGAGGAGTGGAGAGGGAGATGCTGGGCTCTTCCCTCTGATATTCAGGGACACATGAAAATGACTCAAAGCTCGGCCAGGGGAAGTTTATAGTTAACATTAGGAAGCTTTTCTTTACTGAGTGTGTGGTCAGCCACTGGAAGAGACTTCCTACAAAGGTGGCCAGTGCCTGAAGCCTCTCAGTGTTTAAGATGCATTCGTACGATGCCCTCAACAAATTCTTTATCTTTTGGTCAGCCCTGAAGTGGTCAGGTAGTTGGACTAGGTGATTGTTGTAGGTACATTCCAGCTGAAATACTCAAATCTATGCTAGACTAAACAAAAGACAAAAAAAAAAAAAGTTTTGAATGTATTTGTAAACAAAATTATGAATATTATATTAATTTCTTCAGTTCTAGGCTATGTTTAGAGTTTTGCACAGCATGGACTCTATAAGCAAAGAGATGCTCCCTGTTTGCCTTTGTATACAGGCAAATAGCATGGAAGAAAAGGCAGTGGAATTGTCATGGACTGGCAGCAAGACCTACATCTAAAAAAATTATCAGAGTTGTAAAAAGAATGGATGAAATGAGCGGTGTAGCCTGAGAAGCCCCTATAACAACACAGACCTTGTCAGAGGAATTTGGAATCAAAGCTTTTTGCTTAAGAGTAGAACAGAATTTTGTAGGTTTTAGTGTAATTTAATGAGAGAATTTTCTTGTATCAGTGCTAAACTCCTTTGCTCCAGGCAGAGTTGGAAGGGACAAGAATGAGAAAAATTATAGGATTTTTTTTTTCCTTCTGGTATAGTTAGGAAGGGAGGGGAGCACTTAGTTCCTTGATATCAGCCCTTTTCAGCCTAAGGAAGTTCTCTATGATTTTCAGGGGAATGGAAGCATTTATGCTCAGGCACGTGGGAACTTTACTAGTGAGAGAATTCATAAAAGAATTCTCATAAAAACAACACTTTCAGCTAAACCTGTCCTGCCTGCAGGATATTCATCTTTATGGCATTTTTGATTCATCTTCTCTGTTTTTGTTTGTGAGATGTGTTGAATTTATTTCCCACTTGCAGCCCATTAACCAAATGCTTGCTTAAGCTGGCACAGTGTTCAAAATATTTTTTTTTCATGAGAGGCATATGGGAGTACCAGGGGCAAGGATGGGAGAGCTGTGAAGGTGAGAGAAGGGAGAACTAGGTGTCACAATTAGTAGCTTCATGAGGTAAATGTGAGAGGAAATAGGCAGCACTCCCTGAGACAAAGATCACCGATGCGACTCATGCCTGGAAAGAGAATGGGAGATCTTACCTTTTGCATTCTCGTTCTTTCCATAGTACTCTCTCCTTTCACAGGGGAATGAGGAAGAGGTTCAGGGGTGGACAGCTCTGGGGGAAAGCTGAAGGTCAGCTTTGAGCTGTTGGTATTCTGCTAGGGAGCCATTTAATTGCACACAAGATCCAATGAGATACCTCCTGTGAGGGGAATGAGCTTAAGGATGCCCCTTCTTCATTGTTAAATTAATGAAGTAGTGACCTGTGGAGACAATCCATTTCAGTGCCCATCTTTCAGTCTCTTGAGTATCCTGATTAAATAACTGACTGTATTGAAGCCTCCAGAGTAGTTGAGTCATTGCTTGTGTTTAAACTACAGCACTTCTTTCCTCCAAACACACAGTAATAAAATGGAATTCAATACTCTTAATCAACTTATCAAAAAATCCGGAAGATGTTGGTGCTCCTTAACATCTGTAGATGCAAAGAAAAAAGCAATCTCTCACACTACTTGTACAAAACAAAACCACTTCAAGCTGCTTATGCTACCCACCAAAGGGCTGTCAATCATATTTTCTCTGAAGAAGACACTGCTTGGGGGCTATTGAGTGTGCTGGCTGCACAGAACAGAGAGCACATAAAGGATTCCTATGTTTGCTTGTATGCAAAAATGAAATAAACTTTCAGGAAAGGCAGTGTTGGATGACTATTGTTGTGGTGTGTATTTCTCAAATGCCTAGAGATTTTTGCTCTTCACTGGACTCAGTTCCCATGCACAGGGGAAAATGGATTATAGAAAAGCCTCAATGTGGTAGCAAAGAATAAGACACACCGGGATTATGGAAATTAGTAGTAAGAAGCCTGAATATGTTTTTAAAAAAGTAACAAAAACAGAGAAAGATAAAAATTTTAGGAAGTTTACTGATCATTGTGGTAATCAGTGAAGATTAATAAAAGAAGAGTACTTCACATAAGAATAAAAGCGTTGTCTATCTGCAGCGCAGTCTGTTTTTTAAGAATTTCTTTCTTCCCTTCATGATTTATAGTAAAAGTGCTCATGCTTTTATGTTTCTTGTGTTAGGTAATCACCAGGCATCTCTCTCAGCAAAAGGGATTTTGCAAATGAAACAGGCTGTTAATATCTTCTTTGGTGATTTTATCTGCATTTCTAAAGAACATTTTTAGAGAAAAAGTATGTTAAAAATAAACTGCTTCATGGCTTACCCTTTTTTGCAAAGGTATGTCAGTGAGCAAACAAAGCCTTAATTTCTGTGATGTTTCAGATGAGTCACTTCTAGCATTTGCATTTAGATTAGGACTGTGCTTCTGAAATGAATATGCCAACCATCGCTATTTGCCATGCTTTCATGCAAGCTGCAGTGCAGCTTTGGAGTGTGAGAACTGGCTCCCAAGCCACAGAAGCTGAGTGTTCCAGGGGTGCAGCTGGCAGAGCTCAGTCACTATGGGGGTCTGCAGCCCTCTGTGGAGTCAGCCTGGTGGGAAAACTCTGCTGTGGACATGTGTTCAGCAGGACTTTCTCAAGAGGAACATGACTTCTTCTCCCTGGTATACAGTGATAACATATGTGAATAGTTCAAAGCTGCACGTGGGAAAGTATGGACTGGACAATAGGAAGCATTTCATTACCGAGAGATTGATCAACCACTAGAACACGCTTCCTTGGGTTGATGCCCCAAGCCTGTCAGTGTTTAAGAGGCTTTTGGACAATGCCTTTAACAACATGCTTTAACTTTTGGTCAGCAGTTAGGTGTTGATCAAGGTGAGCAGTCAGGTGTTGATCAAGATGATCATTGTAGGGCCGTTTTAAGAGAAAAGAATATTCTCTTCTCTTCTCTTCTCTTCTCTTCTCTTCTCTTCTCTTCTCTCTTCTCTTCACAACTCTTCTTGCTCTGCAGCTTTGTTTCTGTTGTTTCACTTCTTGCTGGTGGAGACATTGCCTTTGACCACTAAAAGTAATTCTTACACCTAAAGAAACAGCGTGCTTGAATTATTTAGTAGCATACTTGTATTTATTTCAATCAGAATTAAGAAATAAAACCCAGATATGTCAATCAACTGCATAATGAGCAAAGCAAATGTATTGAACTCTTCATTTCATGGGAAACTGACACTAAGGCCTCATCCTCCAGGGTGCAGGGCAGCGTCTCAATGTCCTTGTGAATGTACAGCCTACCTTTAAGCATAAAAATTGGAAACCAATAATTTATTTTCTTTGAGCAAAATACGTTGAAGATATTGATCATTGTATTATTCATAAGATTCGATTATTTAATATATTGATTTCTTGACCAAAATGTATGCAAATGTATAACAGATATTTCTTTATATAATTATTAAATGACCATTATTAAGTCCTATGAAGTTGTGTTTTGAGTGCATAAATTAGCTTGTGTGAGATCAACTAATCTTAAATTTGGAATTGCCAGCAAGTTTGCAGATTTTTTTTTTCTCGTTCTGACCTATTATTATCAAATAATATGCTAAGAGCCATTTTATTCTTCTGAATACATGATCATATCCTAACAGATACTCCCTGAAGTGTCTGGAGTACAAATCTCATTTTATGTGTATTAAAAGCAGTAGGAAATCTCAAATCAGCTCACTAAATAGCTTTTCTGCAACACCTTATTGAGGAAGAGAAAACTAATATAATTGCCATTTTGCTGTTCTGAAAGCTTTAAATCTGGCAGCCACTGAATTCCAAGCTTATATTGTTTCTGCATGAAGGCCATTGAAGGTGAAATGAGAATAAACTTGATTTTATTAAAATTTGTATTAAATTGACTAGAATATGTGTCTCAGGGAGTGGTGTAGCACTTTGCACACAATACTCGAGATCTGATCGGAGAAAAGGAATTGATTAATTAGAATGAAATGTTTAAGGCCGTTAAATAAATCTAAAGTTTGATGATTTACAACTCAAGAAAAACCGTGGTATACACTTACCAGTTTTCAGATTAATTTTAGATACAGCCAGAGTTCTCTTGTAAACAAATCAATGTATTACATTATTATTCACAGATCTGTTTTGTACCTGCTTTTCATTTTGTGTCAAGTTATCTGATAGGAGGCAGCATTAGGAATACCCTTGGGCCAGTCACTTTATCTCTGTGTGCTCATGTTTATCTTCTGTGTTAAGTTTTGACAAGGTTTTTCTGTCCTTTGTGAGTATTTTGAGCTCCAGAGAGCAATACCAGTGGTAGCTGTGCACAGCAGTGGTGTTGTGCAACCTATAGTCTCAGTGCAGTAGCTCAATGTTATGGGTATTTTTTAATAAACATTGTTCATTTTATTTAATGCTTCTAAGAGGTGTCAGTTTTACAAATGGTATCTTGACTGAAAAGGATTACATTGCTATCCATGGGGTAGGGGACAGGCAGTTGTCTTGTAAATGCAAGGCAGCAAAAATATTCAGTATTCCCTGAATATCAAGGTCTTCGTTCTGCATTTGTTCTACTTACAAAAGGACTTGACATTAACTTAAATGTTTTAAAATTATGGGAGCATGGAGTATGTGAGCATTTATCAACACATCTTCAGCTGTAAAATAACAGCTGCTTTTGACCGTTATATTTTGTGTCCATTCCTCATAATCTGAAAAATTCATGTGAGTTTGTTATTGTATTCTACTTCTCTTTCTCCTCCTCTATTGCTTCCATAAATCTACTTGAACTGAGAAGGAAAGCCAGCAAAATTTATTTGTGCAAAATTTACAGCCAAACAATCAGAATTTGCCAAGACCGGACAACATGAAAGTAAATGTATAAATTAGAACTGGACTGCATTGAAAAAAAATTAATAATTCATTTCAGTGCTCCTGTGAGAGAACATAAGTATCATTTAAGGGATCACTATAAAGGGTAGGAGAGGAAGAACTGGGTGTTTTTCATTAATGCTGCCAAATACAATTCACACTTATTTCACCACAGAATTCTTTCAAAAATTAGAATTAAATTAACCTTGATAATTATTTGGGAAACAAAATGAAAAAATGGAAATTACTTTTCTGAAAATATCATCGACAGATATGTGTGGAAGTATATATCACACTGATATATACTGATATTGTTAATGTTAGTGTTTTTAATTTTGAAAATGGAATTCACAAGCAAGTATAATTCCTTTCCCTTCTTCTCACCTGGCAAATCAGTTCTGAAGTACTGAATGTAATAGAAAATACTATATTTATATGACTTGAAGTGAATTTTGTATTCCTGTATAAAAAGTGTCTGCATGAGTGAAGATATTTACACAGTGTGTAAAGAGATACTGTTTGTATGGTACGTATAGATAGCTTCTTTATGGGCATATACACATATATACACATATGCCCACAGAAGTGTTTTGTTTTTGTATAAAATTCATCTGTGATTTTAAATAATTCATCATTAAATGATGTTAATAAAACCTGAGATGCTCACCAGTTTCCAAGAAACAGTCTGTGCCTCGGAGGCTGGAGTTCACTCTGAATTACTCAACAAACAAGAAATCACCTGTACCAAGATAATTACGGCATCAAATGTGCTGGGGCTACAATCCATTGAAAGTCCTTCAGCTGCTTGACTGGACTTTGCATTTTCTCTTTCAGCCAATGTTTGTTTGTGGTATTCCATTATATATCTGTCAGTCTAGGGCATTAAGAGTAGTGGACATCGGTGACCTGCTAGGAAATCTCTCCCTGACATCTATTCTTATATCTATTCTGTGAAGTGGAGGAAAGCACAGATTGGCTTGTAGGAATGACAAAATATGTCCATTAAAAGGATTCTTCTGTATCCTGAAGTATTTATTGTGCTTCTTACGGTTTTATGTCTGAAAGAAATAACAAAATTTACTAAGATAGGTTTTGGTGGGTTTTCATGTTAATTCTGTGTCACCAATGAAAAATTCATAGAGCTCACAAGAAAAAATATTAAGGGTCAGTAGTTCAGGGTACAGTATATATATAGGTACATAATGCACTGTGCATTTCAAAATCTGACAGTTTAGTTTTCTATGAACGCTTTATTCTCGATTTTACAAGGTCAAATAAAATAATACCTGTCTGAAAAATAAGGAATATTCTCTAACAGAATTGTTTCTACAAGTAACAATCTTTTGACAAAGTTTTTAAGAATATATCTTAGATCTATTTTTTGTTTGAATGAACTGTTTGATTAGCAGAAGCATTTCAGTATATGTGCTGTATTCTACTACCTATAGAATTAGTCAAGATCTATTCTGAAATTAGACTTGTCTTGAAGAATGCATTTAAATTGCTAAGTTTTCATTTTTTACCCATGAAGCCTGAAAGCCCATGAAAAAATGCAATAAAATTAAGGATGAAATAAATTCAGTGAATGTATGCAAATTGGAAAGATTTCTACATTAGTCTTAAGGTGCATGACAAGATTTGTTTCTGGCATTTTTTTGTTTTCACCTACTAATGTTGACATGGTACTTCTTTTGTTTTTATTATATTTCATACATAAATTTTATTTCTCAGTTTTCTTTTCTTTCCCCCCATTTAAGATTCCCGAGGCTTATTTTATAAGAGATCCTCATACTTTCCTCCTTACAAAGGACTTTATTAAGGTATATATGTTTTTTTTAGCGCAAAAAAACCAAAAGCCCTCTCAAGACTTGAACTGCATGTCCTCACAGGTTAACATTTTCACATATAATGCCAGTTACTGGAGATGAGAATGGTTAGTTGGTTAACTGAAGCATGCTTGAAAGGAGAAGCAAAGCTTGTCTACAAAATACTAACACTTGGATGAGTCTGCAGCCTGGGAGGAGAGCACCGGGTGAATTTTCTGGACTTTTTTCATGGCTGACTTGGGATATGCCTGCATTGTCACACAGTGTGTTGACCTCTCTCTTTGACACATATTGCTCCTGACAGTCCCTCTCCTTTGCCTGCAGGCCATGGAGGCGCAGATACAGAACTTTGGACAGACGCCATCACAGTTGCTCATTGAGCCCCATCCACCTCGGAGCTCTGCCATGCACCTGGTGAGACATGACTGCTGGCTGGGAATGCATTCCCTTTGAACCTTAGGATCCCTTGTAGGTCATAAAGTACTCATTAACGCAACACTTTTAATGCCCCCCATTGCCCATGCAGCCATAGTTGCTTTGGGTAGGAACAAATCACAGGGCTCTAGCTGAGCAAGGTGGAGGTGTGACTAGCTGTAGCTTCATACAGACCTGGATTTTCCTTACTAATATTGTATAAGAAGGCCCTATCTTAATAAATATAAACTTGGTAAATACATATTTGCATTCTTGTTTCTGCAAGTGGTGGGAATGACTGCGGGCTTTCCTTAGAGTGAGGAAGTTGTTTTGTTTTAAAGGATTCATTGTTAGGGGCTGATTTATGAACAATGTCTGCTTGACAAAAATGAAGTATTGGAGTTCAAATCATGCTGGAATCCTCCCGCCCATTCCCCCAGGAGAATTAAATGTATATTTTGAGTTTCAATTCAAACTCAAAAATTCATTTCCATTGCATTCTTCTCTGTGCTTCTTGCAAAGAATTGTATGAAATAGGCAGACTGAACAAGACAGATCTCTGTGCCCCTGGGTGCCTTTGATAAAATGCTTAGAGCTAGATATTTCTTTTAAGCTTTGTAAATCAACAGTAATAGATGCAGTAGCTTCAATCATTTTATCTATCTACAAGGAAACCGCTCTATCTAGTTATACACTGCGGAAGTGGAAATTGATCTGGAAGTGGTTGTTGTATTAAGTAATGTGTACAAGTCAAACTTAGATAATATTTATTTTATATTCTTAAGATATGGATAATATATTTTTAATAATTCAAGGTGATAAGCAGAAAGGAATATTTGACCTTTTAGAATTAGTTCATTTTGTTATAACAGTGGCTGAAAAAAAATCCTTAAAACCAATACTCAGTAACTATCCTTGTCCATATTGTATAAACAACTGTGTCGTATGTAGAATCAGGAAACAGGCTTAGGTTATTACAACCTTACTAGGTTACAGACTCCCTTATAAGCATATGCTTTACATAGAATTAAATGGTCTGTGTTTGAAAGTGCTGTATTTCGTATGAGGAATTCATTAAGAAAAATTAAATAACTGTGAGTTTTTGAGTCACTCTTAAAATTTCTTTTTTCAACTGTCGTGGTTTAAAGAAGTAATATTTATTATGTGTTAATTGATTAACTCATTAAGACATATCTTTATTTTATAAATACTCACTACTGAATAATTTTACATTTTACTGTATGCTAATTAATGCTAATGGTCATTTTGCGCCCTTTAATGATAACCCTTACCATACCTATTCTCTACTTATCCTCGTGTAATGTTCCAATAATAGCTTCTGATCTTGCTCTCCTCTATCACTAGAGTAGATGCGCAGGTAGTGTTGTTTTCCCTGTATGTGCACATGCTTGCCTGCTCTTTTTTAACCTCGTTTTCCCTCAGACCTCCTCACTAATTGTGTTATCCCTTCTGTTTCTTCTGCTCTCTTCTCCTTTCTACTCAACAGTGTTTCCTTCCACAGAGCCCCCTCATGTTTAAAGATCAGATGCAGCAGGATGTCATCATGGTGCTGAAGTTCCCATCAAATTCCCCCGTCACACACGTGGCAGCCAACACGCTGCCCCACCTGACCATCCCTGCCGTGGTGACTGTCACTTGCAGCAGGCTGTTTGCAGTCAATCGGTGGCACAACACAGTAGGTAGGTTCTCACATGCACGTTTCATTCAAATTTGAAGACCTGAACAAGCAGCTTTAATTTTGAGTGCAATTTAGCTCACTCACCTGCCTGTGCACCAAAATTTACTGTTTCTTCTGGTTTGTGTCAAATAATCACAGCTTCTGTTTTCTCTGGTGTCATTCCTAGAAACACTCTCCCTAACAGCAGCACATCACCATGGCAGCCGATCGATTTGTGGTTACTTCAGGATCAGTCTTTGATATAATGCTTTTCAGGAGACTGCTGTTGCTCTTGACACAGCCAATATTAATATGTCCCAGGTTTCAGGAATACATACTGGCATGCTAGAGAGCGTGCATCCCTATGTGCTGCTTGAGAGAGATTTCAAGATCTCATGATAAGCCTTCCCTTGGGTCACTGTTGGATTATCTAGGGCGCTAATGAAGCCTAAGCAGCCAGACACTGAACTATTCTGAAGAGAAGTTTCCTCATTCCCTCACAAAAGCCCATCCAACAGGGCTGTCCCAAAATCCCCTTCTAGCCCTTCTGCTCACCTCTCCATAATGCCATTAGGACTGTCCATGTCACCTGGACATGTAGATGCTAAGGCTGTTCCAGGCATCGTTAAATAGGTGGTTGGGCCATGAGGTACATGAGGGAACAAACAGGTTAAATTTTCTCAGGTAGTTTCCTGCAGTGATAGCCCTTATGGTGCAATATCTGGAAACATTTGTAATACTCCATCAGGTGCAACTACATTACATACAAAGAAAAATGTTTTTCCCATTTCTTTAAAACAAAAGGGAAACATCTAGAGGGGAAAAAAAATCAAATAAAACATTTTTTAAAGTATTTTGTGACAATGTCCTCAGTGGAAGGTTCCAATGTCAGGAATGATTCAGAGGTGCAGAAACTGTCCTGTGTTATTTGAATACACCTTTGACTAACACTGACTGGCTAATTATTTGCCCTCAGTTTTTCAGGGATTCTGTCCAAGTACTCTATACCCATCATCATTAATGTCTCCCCTATTTGAGGAAGCTTATTTAGTTCCTTCTCATCCAGACTGTCAAGTCAAGAGAAGCCAAAATTCCTACCTGTACTTTACTGTGAAAGAGTTAGTCTCATTAATATTGCAGTATTCTGGAGTTCAAGGGTTTCCTTAAAAACTGTCATTTGAAGTCCTTTAGTTTAGCTGAAGTTATGTTGGTCTTTATGATGCATGTGACAGTCAGGTTTTAGTTTTTCTTCTATAGTCTTGTAAAACGTAAGTCATGTTGCAAACATTCAGAATTCAAGGCATGAACCAACCACAAGTTGAATTTCTCACCATTTGTAAACCTCTGGCCTAAATTGCAAAAAAGAAGAATACTTTCTAAATATATTATAATAGAAAGAGAGGAAAATGAAACTGTTTAGAGAATCAAACCTCATTGTAATGATTTTCTTAACTTTTACATCCTGCTTGGCAATGTTGTTTATTTTGCAGGAGGCTAATCCAGGACAGGGTATCAATTTCCTACTATTGACATAATATTATTTTAATAAAGCATAACTTTAGTATAAAGGATAGGTTTACACACAGAAATGTGTATACAGACCACTTGTTGTAGAATGTATGTAGAGCTTTGGAGTTAATAAACAGCAGGAGGCATTTACATAGACATCTCATAATACAAGTGAATGAATCTAAGTTAATACCAGTAAAGATCTGTCCCAAACTTTTTGAGTTTTGAAAGAAGAGACAGAAAGAAGGAAAAGAGAAGTTCTCAGATCAGTGTCTTTCTGAAAATGGCAGAGCTAGCTGTTTTCTTTTTCTTCCTCCAGCTGTCTATTTCAGTGGTAGAAAATGGACTTTATTCCCCAGTAATCTGTATGTCCTATTATAGAGGGTATTCTTGTGCAACATGGCAGTTTGTGACAAAAATTGTGTTTTCAGTAGTGACAATTTGATTTATATACCAGGGAAGCTGCTCAGAAGAGCCAAAGCAATGTTATCTGTGCATGACAGCAGATAACACTAAATTTGTAGCCCCTGATGCACATTTGAACATCTTAAGGACTGCTCAGAATAGAATTAACAGGAATAATTGTGGCACATTTACTGTAGCCTACAGTTTTACAGCTAAAAATTTTAGATAAATCCATGAAAAGGTCCAAGTTTCTGTCACATACAGGTTTCTATATGAGAGAAACTCATAACAATGTTTAATCTAATTAACTTTATTTTCTGTGCTAAGATCTCTGCTCAAATGTAAAAGAAAAAAGATTGTCTCATACTATTTTAAGTGAGTTATTTAATGAATATGTGTGGCTGCAGAAGTTGTGGTGAAGTTGGCACTTCTATATTTATAGTTACTTTTACATTACAGGAAAATTAACAAATACATATTTTGTAGCACAGAGGAAGAAATCTTAATATATTAACAAAACAAATAGTAAAAAGTTACTTTTAAAAAATATATAATAATCCAATAATGAACTTTTAAACCTAGAAAAGTTGTGTCAAGAGGTTTCTATTCTTCCTTTCATATGCAGGCCTTCGAGGAGCCCCAGGATACTCTTTGGATCAAGCCCATCATCTTCCAATTGAAATGGATCCATTGATTGGTATGTCAAGATGAAAATGTAGCAATATATTTGAAATTGGCATTTTCAGGAATTATTGATTAAGCTATATTTGTATATTATGCTTCATTTAACCCAGAAAATAGGAAAATATTTATTCTTGTCAGTCCTGGACAACTAAAAGCATTAGCTATTGATGCTGAATAAATTACATGAGTGCTATTTGTTATTAACATCACCAGCAACTGGTGTTTAAGAAACAACCAATTAAATCAGTTACATTGTCAGCCCATATCTGTAATTCTGTTCTCTTATCAGGTCATGTTAGTAAAACAAATTGTGAGGGTCCTGTGGAGTTAGCATAATTTCTTTTTTTACAGCCAGCACTTGTTTATCAGTGCAGATGCAGATCCATTTATTTTCATTCACTTCATGATTTGGATTTAGTTGGCAATACTAATTTAATAATGAAAAGACTGGATTTTAAATTGATAGTATTCTTTAAAATCCAGAATTTTTGAGAAAGTGAATTGTTTGAGAAATAGCATCTGCTAATATTGTTAGATTGCAGGACTTCCTAACGATCATAAATTCTCATTAATTGCAACTATTTGATTTGTAGGGGGTTTTTTTCAGTAATTCGAAACAGAAATTGTGGATAGGGAAAGTTCTTAGAGACAAACTTGTAGAATTGCTGAGAAAAAAATACGTTTTTAAGCATAGCCAGATATGAAGTTCCTTTTTTGCCTGTGTCAATATTCATGTTCAAAAGATTACATAGAAGTACCTCAGGAGAGTTATCTTTCTCATTCTATGTGCTTCATTTGATCTCATTTAATGACAGTAGTTTTCTCTTTAATTTTTTCTCTCACGAGCTAAGGCACAACTATTCTGCCCATTTGTTTTGGAAATTTGAGTAATTTGTTATTCATTATCTTTCAGCTGGTGGACATAGAGGGTCCGATAATTTAAATATGTGTTCTTAGAATGTGGGTAAACATGATATTAATTTCCACAAGCAATTTTAAAATAGGGTGGGGTGAGGGTTTTTTTGGTTGAATGTCTTATTTCATGCAGTTGTGAGCTATTTAAGTAGAATTGCAAAAAATAGGGAAAAAATAATATTATTATCTGCATTAAGTTGTTCTTATGTTAGCAGAAACATATTTCTCAGAGTGATTTTTATCTCACCTAACTTCAGTTACTGCAGTTGGTTGTCAAGATTCCCTCCACAACTACTGTAGAAAGACAAACTCTCCTCTGGAGTTATCTAGCACTTAGACAGCTATTACAGTGTGAGATGACTTGTCATGTGAAAAAACGTCTCCCTCTCCAGCTAGACTGGATGGATAAAATTTACTTAGATTATGTACCAAACTTTTAGATAGTTAATATTGAGACAGAACACACCTTTATTGTGTTGCCATGTCTTGTCTGTAGTGTCACAGGGAGTACAGAGCACATTAGCTGGGGATTCACAGTCCTTCTTAACATCCTTCTTAAGAGCTCCATTTGGCAGTTGGGTTGGTGGGGTTCTGCATGAACCATTCCTTTTCCCTCTGTCTGGCGGAGTTTTTAGGTGTCATTGCCTCTTTTAAAAGTACTGTCCATGGCCTGGCTCCCTGCTTGAGGAGCAGGTGGTAAGACTTACTCTTCCTGTACTGGAAAATCACATTAGGTTTGAACAGATTCATGGTATCGTAAAATATGCTGAGTTGAAAGGGACCCATGAGAATCATCAAGTCCAACTCCTGATCCTGTGCAGGACACCCCAAGAGTCACACCATGTGCCTGAGAGCAGTGTCCAAACACTTCTTGAATTCCATCAGGTTTGGTTCTGTGACCACTTCCCTGGGGAGCCTGTTCCAGTGCCCAACTACCCTCTGGGTAAAGAAGCTTTTCCTGATATCCAACCCAAACATCCCCTAACTCAGCTTCATGCCTTTTCCTTGAATCCTGTCACTGATCACAAGAGTAAAGAGATCAGTGCCTGCCCCTCCGCTTCCCCTCGTGAGGATGTTGGAGACCACAATGAGGTCTCCCCTCACTCATTGGTTGAATCCTTATGTCTTTAATCTGGTTAAGCATCTGGAGTTATGGGGATGTGAAGTCCACACAATACAAGCTGCTTCTGTAGAAGAGATACCAACCAGCAAGAGCTGGCTCTCTGCAGTATTGTTAATATTGATTTCATATTTTAAATGACTTCTGCCTTTTTCCCCTGCTTCAAATTGGTTTGGGGGAGTACTTCTGCAGAGCACTACAATTATTACCACATATTATGCAGTGCATCAGGCAGCTTATAAGAAATTGTCATCTCCTGTAAAATCTTTTCTCTTATTCAAAGGGAAACTAGAAATCTCACAATAATTTTGTATTTCTGACACCCATATAGGCAGCTCTAAATGTTCATATTCAAAATGCTTACTCAACAACAAATTCACAGTTCATTGAAAGTTAAATGTATTCATTTTCTCCTGTAAATGGATGACAGGAAGGTGTTGGAATGGCTTACATGTAAAATGTGTTTTGCATTTCGTTACAGCCAATAACTCTGGTGTGAACAAACGGCAGATCACAGACCTTGTGGATCAGAGCATCCAGATCAATGCGCATTGCTTCGTGGTCACGGCAGATAATCGCTACATTCTTATCTGTGGTTTCTGGGACAAGAGCTTTCGAGTTTATTCTACAGAAACAGGTGACCTCAAATACAGTTCCCTGGTTCTTACTGGGTCACAAAGTGGAAAAGGACTATTGTCTTAGGAGTACCATATCTAATGCTTGTGCTTACTCATCAATGCATGATAAAGGGCAGTTTATAAATCCTTCATTATTGTTTCAGCATGATAACTTTAAGGTATTTTTTTAATGGAAGATAAAGGATGTGAAAGGAAATAGAATACAGTTTTATTAATGGTAACTTTTGAAAACCATAGTTATTTTCAGGAAATTTATAATATCAAAAGGATCAACCAAAATTTTTGTTACAATATTTTCATGGATGTATTATTTCTAGCTCTATTTATTCCATGTAGCAAGGAATTAGGTTGAATATCCTGCTACAGGAACCAATATTTTGTTGCTTTGTCTGATTACTTAGCCTAATATCACTCAGTATATTGCTAAAAACTAATTGCAATAATAGAAAGGAGGAGGTGATAATCATAGTAAACCTTAGTTTGACATTAACATAGAACAAATACACATTTTTAATATAATAATGTAGCACAATTATGGAAAAGTTCATGTGCTGTCTTATGCATATCACTCATGAAATTCATAAATAGTGTTCTAACGCCATTGCTTAAATACTGATGGAGCCGTAACTCCACTTAATATTCAGTGACTGCATCACTGACTTGATTTTCAGAGATAAGGGTTAGACTATGGATTGACACAGAGCACAGCCTTCAATAGGAACGGAAAAAAAGTGGAAAAAAAGTTTTATCTTTGTGATTTTTTAATCTTGTTGTAGCATTTAGTGACCTTTAATTACGGGACATGAGAGACAAAAGTTACATTTGAACTGAATATTAATTATGCAGTTAATGATTCCTAAATGCCACAAGTACCTTAGAAAACTGAATTTCTATGGCTTTGCATTCCCACCAGGAAAATTAACTCAGATTGTGTTTGGCCACTGGGATGTCGTGACTTGCCTTGCCAGGTCGGAGTCCTACATTGGGGGCGATTGCTACATCGTGTCTGGGTCTCGCGATGCTACATTGCTGCTTTGGTATTGGAGTGGCCGACATCACATTATAGGTGACAATCCAAACAGCAGTAAGTATCCTTTAAATAACATCTTTCTGAGAGGTCTTCTGTCGCACCTATTCATTTTAACATTCCTTCCATCAGATTCAGAAGTCATTACCAAATATATTGGTAACTTTGCTTATAGGTTGAAAGTTGATGTAAGAAGAGCACCACATGCTAAGCAGTGCATTGATTACTACCCAAAAAAAAGTTTAAACAGTCTGTGCATGTTAAGAGATAATAAGATGGGAGTATAGTTCTTAAGTTTATAATTGCTTTTATCACTTATAGCATCATGTCATCATAAACTAGAACAAGATGGTTGTGGCCTTTAAGTGACAGGACATATATCACTATATTTTGACTTCCCTTTCCCTGGAAATATTTTTTGGCATTTTAACTTACTCCTTTTGTGCTACAGCATGCTATTTCAGCTGCTTGCCTTTTCGAAAAAGGAACGTCTCACATGCCATGGAATTAAATGAGACTCTCTCGAGAAAGGTCTTTCTATAGTTTGAGGAAGCAATATGACTGAATAAAAATAGAAGATAAAATGTCAGGAAGAGTTTACATTCATTTGCATGGGACTAACTATCAGTGCTTTGCAAAGTGAGGGAGACACAATAATATTAATTTAAATAAAAGGGTATTTAAAGTGCAGTACTAATTTAAAGATCCTGACACCTAAGCCAGAGATATGGCTGCAGCTAAAGAGCAACTTTTATCCATATACTAGAGCTGTTTTGTACAACACTAAATCCATTTCACTTAAAGAAGTTTCTGAATTCTAATGATAATTTTCAACAGAAGGATTTTGTCTTCAGATAAAAATGGAAGAATCTGTCGCTGTCAGTTTTGATCTCTGATTCAAATACTGACTGGAGGCAGTCCTGTGAGCCACAGACATCTAAGTAAAAGTATTTCTTCAACTGAATGGCTGGTAGAAAAGTGGTTTTTTTATTTCAAAGTAAATATTTTGTTAATTTTTCAGCAGGAAGTTTTTTTATTGAATTTTGATTTTTTTTCCATTTGTCTGTAAGCAGAGTAAAGGGGAGACAGATAAAAGCCTCACTCTCTCACCAGATTTTATTTGCTTTTATAACAGAGGAAATAGAGGGGAAAAAATAAAATTGTGTTCCAATAACAAGTTTCTCTAATCTTTGCCTATATTCCATGACTTTTTTAGTATGTAATTCTCCAGTATGGATAAATTCAGTCTGACAAGGATTTTCATGTCTGAGCAGTCTGTTTAGGTTGATGCCATTTTTCTTCTTTGAATGCTTGTATGATTCCTATAAAGTATTAGTAATTTCTATGTTAAGAGAATAATAAAAAGAGCTTTCTACTCTCATTAAAGAAAAAAAAATGTAAGACTTTTCTTTTACCTCCTTTGGTTACAAAGGGCTTGGACAGCCTTGCAATTAGCATCTTCTTTCTGGCTGATACAGACTGCTTCAGTTCTTTTCCAGATAGAATTATTTTAGTTCTGGTATTGTTCTGTCATCACTTACATATCTGAATGCACAAAAGTGGTACTCTCAGGTTTAATATCTTAGCTGCATAACTTTGGAAGTGTCTGCCTTGGAGATCTTTAATTTTATGAAAGGAAGGATATGACCTGGCTGATAGAAATAAATGAAAACAAAAATGACTTGTATGGTTTGCTCTCTGTCTCTACCTCTGTATGGATAAGGCACTGTTTTGCTGAAGAAAAGGCCTTAGATTAATAGGAGACTGTGCTGCAGATAGTCATGTCCAGTCAAATGAAATCTTACAGGCATGGTAACAGAAATTCAGGAAGACTAATACCCAAGACCACTGTGGTAGCTTTGAAATGTATTAATAAGATTTTTTTAATATTCATGTTGAAGACATGTTGAAGACTCATGCTGAGGAAAAATGATGGCATTTCTATTATTGCTACCTCTATTCATTGGATTAAAGCTACCATGGATATGCTAACTATATACTTGTACTGTGCTATAACCAGAACTATATGTGTTGGAAACATATTATTAACAGCTACTTTGACTTCTCATGATCATACATTAACGGGGATACATCACAAAAACAAAAGACCTTTAAAAAAAAGGGCCTTTAAAAACTTCTACAATTACTGTTTCTGCTGAAGTAATGACTAGCAGTTTCTGCTCACTGCCGCAAGCAGACATGATAATTGTCATATGACTAAGATTCCCTGTAAACTAATTTTCAAGAGTGAAGCATTGTAAACAATCTTTATAAAAATATGTTTCAAGTTTTACATTGTTAGACCCACCAAAGCAGTAAAGAAGTATTTCCTAATCTACTCTTCTGTAGTTGCTGTTAGAAAGTTAGGATTTACCTTGTAGGAAAAATGAAAGTGGTATGATCAATGTAGGTCAAATCCAATTACTTAACATCTTTAGAATGAATTTCCAGAAAGATGTAGATGATATTTTCAGAGGGAAAAAAAGGGGTATTGGTTTTTTTTAAAGCTGTCATCTGGAGACACAGATAAGGTGTTTTATACCACAGGATATAGGAAGGTGAAGAACTCCAAGAAAAATGTCAGGTGTAGTAATTATCTGGGTTAGATGCTTGACTTTATAATTATCTTTTAAGCTGAAAGACAGTTAATTATGAATTTCAGCTTCAATACATCCAATTACTAAAAGGAACCTTAGTTGTTTCAGAAAATCTTAAAGGGGAGAAAAAGCAAACCCCCAGTCCTAAACAGTTTGTGTAGTTTAACATTTGTATAGAAAAATGTAGATACCATTTCATTTGAAAACACAGCAATCACAATCGTTTATTGTGAAATACTCTCAGGCAAAAGATTGTCAGATCAAACTTCTTACAGATTCTGCTAAAATTCCGTATTCCAGAATCCATGAGGTAGGTATAATCTTTGCTAAACAACATGTGTGTCAATAACCTAACCTGTCAGACTTCTGTAGAACCTTCTGCTGAAATACCTGTACAGGCATATGCTCTGGGTCTCCTCAGCTGTGTCTGTGGGAAATACAGAACCAGTTGTTTAAAGAGGAGAATTGAGAAAAAATGCAAGTGATTGCTCTAACTGGGTAGTTGAAAACTTGCCTATGAGAGCATGGTAAGCCTCATTTTATAATTTTAAAATAATTTTTCCAATCAATACATTTATTAAGTTATCACTATTATTCTACAGTAAGTGTCAAAAATTAGTTTCTGGTTTAGTTTGCACTTGGCACAATTTCTTGACACTTCTCACAATCACTGTGAGAAGAGTGAAGTTTTACCAGATTTTAAATGCAATGTTTCCACACAGTAGCTTTCTGAAATAGCTAGTAGGAAAACTTCTGGTTAGAGTGTTTGTTGGGGAAGTGGGAGACTACATTCTTGACTTCTAGAGACTGGGGGAATTAAAGCCCTCATTCCCATGTTCACAAGCATGTGCTGACTATCAGCTATAAATTAACATAGGACAGGCCCCTGTGAACCTCCAGATTTGGTAGAAAGCAAAATTCTTTTCTGTGCTCTCATTTATGGATCTTACATGTCATAATGATTAGATATAGAGATAAATCAAGAAATCAGGAGTGATATAGCGCAAATCTTGCCCCTATTTGTACTTTCTCTAGTTCAACATTGGTTTCATGGCCATGCCATTGCTAAGCTCCAACAGTGGTGATGTTGGAGGTCCTGTTAATTTAGACTAGAGGTTGGTGTCTGGGAATGCTTCTGGAAAGTAAGAGATGTGGCATGATTTCCTGTAGGCTGAGGGGCAGTTGAATGCAGGGTGTATGTACGTTTGAACTTCCCTTTGTTTCTTTATCTTTGCTTACTTAAGTACCACATTTTGAAAAACAGTGAACTGAATGAAGCTTAGTCCTCTTGCCAGGGTCAGATATCTACTCTCTAAGCCAAAATTGCCCATCTGAAACAGCTAATCTGAATCTGCACCTTATTAAATTGATGACCACATTATATAAATCTGCGGCAGTGCGAGAACAGTGAAAGGTATCTGTTTTCTCTTAGTAAGACACGGCACATGCAAAGGACATAGTTTGCTTATTTTATTTATTTGAAGTGATATGGGAAATGTAAACCTTTGCAGTTCTCAGAGACCGAATAGCAAAATCATTGTGATGGAGTTTGACAATTTGTGTTTTTGATTTTTCTTCTCTTATGATATGTAGGGATTTGTTTTAGCTGAGCACTAATTTGTATACAAATTTCTTCTCACATGGCAACTGTATTAGTCATCACAAAAAGGAGCAAAGATATGTCCTGGAGTTCAACATATATCATTATAGGTGTTTTATTTTTATATTTTATGATTACTTTATTGAATGTCTCTTTCAAACAAGCGACTTTGAAAATGAGAATTATCTTAGAGTCTTTGAACAGATAAACCAAAGTGGATGATAGAATTGCAGAAAAGTGAGGGACAGATGCTTTTATGTGAAACAGACACAGATTCAGAAACTAATTTGGAAGTGATAAAAATTAATTTGCACACTTTAATTGGAATCAGACTCCTGCATGAAAGAAAGGAAGGGTAGGCAGCTTGTGCTAAAGGCTGATTGAATTTTTTGTCAGGTAAGTATGTTGGACTTGGCCGCTTATCCTCTTGAGCCTCTCCATGCAATATATTACATTCACCCTCTGACTGGTGTTCTTTAAAAGGATCAATGCTATTCCTGTTTTTTCCCTAGAGCCTGAAATTTCATTGATCTTGGGACTTGACATTTCTCATTACCTATTGTAGCTTCCAAGATGATGGTCACAAGAGGTGTGGGAGTTAACCCCACTTTTTCTAACAGTAAGTGTGCTGACCATTGGAAAATATTGTCTGTCAGCCATAAGCTGGGTTTGTTTAGCATTATAACATACTCTTCACAGGTGCTAACAATTCATTCTGTCCCAGTGAGTGTATTTAGTATATATCTGAAAGGGAGAGTAAATATTACCATAAAAGATCTTTGTCAAGTCAATATACATTTATATTTGTGTCTGTCATGACGTATACCTTTATGTGTTTCTTTTACATGACATAATTTTGAAACAATTTGAAGTTGTGAACATCAAGAGTTCTGCAGGATTATGTCTTGAAAGAGTAGTTATTCTGAACTCAGAACATTCATTTATTGTTTTACATCCCTCTACATTTTAATGTGCCCTAGCTAAACCTTGAAATGGCAGCAGTTTAAAAATAGTCACAGGTGTGCTCTGCACCAAGAGGACTGGATGGCTGTCTGAAGGTCCTGCATAAGCACACGAGCACACATGCTAGCTGCTTTGTCTGTTTAAGGAGTTATTATGCTACTTGTAGGTTTGTACAATTTAGGTATAAATTTTTGAATTACAGTATCTTAGCACTATTCTGCCAGAGCAGAAGCTCTTTGAATTTTTACTGGCATCATCTCTACTCTGGTTGCCAAAGACATGTCTCTTCTAAGACTGCTATGTAAAGGTAAAAGAGCCAATAATCCACCTGAGATAATGCAGTTATCTCTAGTATTTTGTCAGCAGATGTCTGTGCCCATGCTTTGCTGCATGCTCCATGGGAGTTGTACAGTGCAGGATGGTTCAGCAACTTGCCCAAGATCCCAAAGCAATTTAGTGGAAGACATAGGAAGAGATGCTACAAATCCGTACTTTCTTGTCCTTCACTATATTTTACCTTCTGGAGACTGTATTGTTGCAAGGTACCCAAAAGCCTGCTCACCTGGGTGAATTGTTTGTAGCTATATACAACATTCCTTAGCAAATAAATCAGCTCTGCTTCCCAGAGCTGGGAATACTTTGAATTATTTGAATATATTAGTATTTTTCTGTCAGCAGTCCTTCTTTTATACCCATTGCTCTCTCATCTTCTGGACGTTGCTATTAACTATTTTCTGTTTTGAGATATTCATATTTATTGGTTGTAGCCTTAGCTTTTCATCAAACTGGTTTTTCCTGACAGTAAAAATTTGAGAAGGCTCTTACATTTTTACTTCCATGAAAGCCATTGTATTTTCTAAGATTTTGTCTTCTAATAAGTATCCCCTGAAAAGTCCTAACAGTAAAGCAAATAGCAAAGTAAATTCTTTTCAGCAAGTAATTCAGGTATAGCCTTGTACTTGCTTTTGTCAAAGTGAGAGATGAAATGGAAGCTAAACTTTGCCATGTGGTCTCATGTTTGTTTATACAGAAGACTCCTAGATGTGTCCCCACAGAAATCTGTACATAATTCCTGGAAAAGGATAGTATGAGAGAAATAGTAACACTGTCTTTTGTCTTCTTTTCCCTTTTTCTTTTTTTTCCTTGTCATGCGAGAGCATCATCTGCTCCCAAATAACCTTACAATAATATTAAGCATTATGTTCTTCAGCAAGAAGGAAAGATGTGTTTTATTTTAGACTTTCTAGAAAAACGTACTTGTTTGGAAAGCACATTTTTTTTCCTTCTGCCCTCTAGTAATTCAGTTCAAAGGTGCTCCTTTGGGGAAATTACAGGGAGTTTACAGTGATGGTATCTCAGTTCTTAGGTAGGATATTTTCACCTGCAATTCCCTTAGAGCAGCAGCCTTTGACCTCTGGCTGCATCTATCAGTGTTGATGTGACAGTGACAGAATATTTTGCTAGATTTTGAATGATTCCTGGAGTTCAGAGCTTCTTTCCTTAGCAATAAAATGTAATATGGCTGAGGTTCATACCACAGCTTTTTCTGTAGGAATCAGTGAATAATTTTTTCTTTGATCCCTAAGGGGAAAAAAATCCCAATTTCAATTACTGTTGGACTTACTCTTAATATTGATATTCCATTATTAATTTGTATTTACTGAAAAACAACGAAATAAGACTCATAGATCTATGTTTCAGGGCAGTTGTTTCTTTTAAGCATTTTCCTTTGTAAATCAAGAAGTCAATAAAATATGCTTATTTAGTGTAATCTGGAGTTTTAAAGTTCCTTGATATTATAGAACTTTCCTAGGAAACACTGAGGAAAATGTCCTTTTGAAAACTGCATTATGTCTTTTCCTTTCAAAAATTTTAGCCATTTAATAATTTCAGTCATCCAGTTTGATGCAGTCTGATAACATCTCTGTAATCAGAGCTTGAACCAAGATGGCCATTGAGCATAATCCTCTTTTTTCCAGGAGGACATACAGAAGAAAAAAAATGTGGAAAATTTTGAACTTAGTTAGTTGCCTTATTTTTTTTTT